>JANRMT010062808.1:40363800-40464094 GCA_026402145.1 Polypterus bichir lapradei | reverse complement strand
AAGTTGTTTTCGTCTAGCTGCATTAGAAAATGTACCACGACATCTGACACGCCTCCTTTTTACTGTTTTCTCACAGCTTGGATTGCTACTGTCATAAATTACAAACGCCAGCGGCAGCCTGTCTATGAACTTAATTTAAAGTTTAGGTTTACATCGTGCTTTGTTTCCGAAGTAGCAGAACTCCTGAATATGGTTGTATATGTCACTCGCTCACTTCTTATTGTTTCGCTGCCTTCTCAATTATATAATGCATGTTTTCTTCAGCGCTTTTTGGGCCTCTTCCTGGTTTTCTACGTACTGCGTGATTACGTGGGAGGCGTGATGATGTCACACGAAACTCCGCCCACACAGGTTTCAAGCTCATCTCCATTACAGTAAATGGAGAAAAACAGCTTCCAGTTATAACCATTACGCGTAGAGTTTCGAAATGAAACCTGCCCAACTTTTGTAAGGAAGCTGTAAGGAATAAGCCTGCCAAATTTCAGCCTTCTACCTACACGGGAAGTTGGAGAATTAGTGATGAGTCAGTCAGTCAGTCAGTCAGTCAGTCAGTGAGTGAGGGCTTTGCCTTTTATTAGTATAGATTTCCTATTAAATCCAAATTTAGGTATGTACCTGTCCTGCATTACATGTAAAACATTTTTAAACCTGTTCCACTGCTCCTCAACTGTCTCCACACTTAAAAGCTTACTATCCCAGTTTATCCTCCTTAGACTTTGCTGCATCTGCTCAAAATTTGCCCTACCAAAGTTAAACTTAACAATTTCAGTCTTTGCATACGCACTATTCCAAAACGCTGAGAACTGAATTATGTTATGGTCACTTGACCCTAGTGGTTGAATCATTTCTACACCCTCGATTATATTTTGATTATTACAGAATACTAAATCCAGGCAAGCTTCACCCTGCATTGGTGTTTTAACATACCGTGTTAAAAAACAGTCACTGATTACTTCTAAGAACTCTTGTTCTCTGCCATTTACAGTATTATCCCAGTTAATTTTCAGGTTACTAGCAAGTTCCAAATGACTATAAAATGACTGAAAAACTTGACTTTTTAATATTGCCAAAAAGATGTGCATAGAAAATATTGTCTGCATTGGTGGTCTATAACAGGGGTCGCCAACTCTGGTCCTGGAGGACCACCGTGGCTGCAGGTTTTCATTCTAACCCTTTTCTTAATGAGCGACTTGTTTTTGCTGCTAATTAACTTTCGATTTTATTTTAATTGACCTGCTCTTGAAGACTCAGATGCCTTAATTGTTTCTTTTTCCTTAATTAACTTGCAAACAATAATGAGATACAAAATGAGCCAAAACAACTGGTGACCATCACGCAGTATCTGAAAATAAAGAAAGGTGAAGGTCTCAGGAATGACGATCTGCTCAGCTCCACAAAACATTGTAACAGTGCTCTTAGAAAAGAGAAAATCAAGAGTTTCAGAAATGTCTGCTATTGCACAATTAGAGCAGCAACAAGCCTTGGAATTAAAGAACGGGTTTAATTAACAACAAGACTCGGCGCCTAATTAAGCAACATGTTGGAGTGAGTTTGAGGCACTGACTTAGTTGGTCTTCTGTTGGCTCACTCACTTCGCTTTTCATTTCTGTTTAAGGAAAGAAATGATGCAATTCAGAGGAACGATGAAGCAAATCAGGGGAACAAATCTTAAAAAAAGAAGTCAATTAAAATGAATTCACAAGAGGTTAATTAGCAGCACAAACAGGGCACTTATTCAAAAAAAGGGTCAGAATGAAAACCCGCAGCCATGGTGGTCCTCCAGGACTGAAGCTGGTGATCCCTGGTATATAACACACTCCTAAAATAAGACCTCTTTCCTTGTTGTTTTCCAGGCAAAGCCCATGTCCTCACTAAGATGGGGCTCATCATCCAACTGCATTTAAACTCTGTTTGACAGAAACAGCAACCCCACCTCCTTTTCTGTTCTGTCTATCCTTCCTTTCCTATGTATCCCTCTACATTATACTCATCCCCTTCTTTGTTATTTAGCCAGGTTTCTGTTATTGCTATAATATCATAATTATGCTCTACTACATACAACCCCAGCTCACTTGCCTTGTTTTTGATACTTCTAGCATTAAGGTAAGCTATTTGTAATGTGTTCTACATTTAAATGTTGGGTTAGAATTTACATTACTACACATTTTTATTTCTACACCTTTGTTTGTAAACTACACACCCCACCCCCAGTTTAAAGAATCCTCGATTAGCCTATTCGTACACCTCCCCAATATATTGGTGGCCCTTCGATTCAGATGTATCCTGACGCAGCAGAACAGGTTCCATTTGTTCCAACAGGAGTCTGAATGCCTCATAAACCAATACCCTTTTACCCTGCACCAAGATTTCAGCCACGTGTTAAGCCTTCTAGTCTCCTCGGTCTAACCTAGACTGGCTCGTGGCACAGGCAGAACTTCAGATAAGACTACCTTGTCAGTTCTGCTCCTCAGCCTGGCACCTTACTCTTTGAATTTGGATTGCAGAACTGACACGCTACCCTTATGTATGTCATTTGTTCCAACATTGACAGTGACAACTGGATCCACCCCTGCTCTGGCCAAGAACCTATTGTGGACTATGACCGGCCTTTCATCTCTGCCAGTACCCCCTGGGCGCCAGGTGGAGCCCTCCCTGCAGCATGGAGGTGCCCCGAATGTCACCAGGGAATTATGGATGTTGAAGTTTTCCTTTACAGCCGTTTTCCTTTACGTGCTGGATACCACGGGGGCCACTAGAAGGCGCTGCAGGGAGGAACAGCGAGTATTTTCCCTACAACCCGGAAGTGCATCTAAGTCACATGGACAAAGGGAATGACATGCTTCCTGGTTGAAGAAAAGGAGTTTTGATCTGACCTGGAAGTGCTAAGAAGTCACATGGACAGCGGTTCAGGAGCACTTCCGGGTCAAGGACTATAAAGGACTGTGGGAAATCCTCAGACGACCAGCTGAGCTGGGTGGAAGGGTGGCAACGCGTCTGGGAGTGGTGGATTGTGTATTATTGTTGATTATTGGTTTATTAATGAGTATTGTGGAGAGGAGGGTGCTTTGTGCCCATTATTATTTAGTTAATAAAACAAATATTTTGACTGGTGTCTGACGTATTGTCTGAGGGTTCAAGGGAGCGATAGCGCCCCCCTATCTGTCACACTATCCACCCTTCCAGGGAGGACCTGATCACCTGGAAGGCAACACATCATGCAAGATTCTCTGTCTCTGGAGCAAACCTGCTCTTCAGTCCACCTAATGATCAAGTCCCTAACTATCACTACCTCTCTCTTTCTTGAACTGGTTTGGGCACTGTCCAGCTCTGTAAGGACATGATAACGGTTTGACATTTCTAATTCTGGGGTTGATGCCGAACAGTGTGCACCCTTTACCTTGCGTCTTGTAACCGTGACCCACTATCTCTACTTGTCTGATCTTGAATATTCTCCAACACCACCTTAGGGGTGCATACTATCTCTCTAAAGGACACCTGGGCCAGGTCCGCCAATTCTCTACTACAACACAGGCCAGCCAACTCCTCCTCCAGTTCAGTGACTCTGAGCTTTCGGTGCTGGTTTAGCTGACATCTCCTGCAGATGTATCCCTTATAGATGACTGGCTCCTCCAAGCCATCATCTAAAAAGTCCAACATCCAACTTGCATTGCACTGGCTTCATTATTAAAGTTTGATTTTTGGATTACTAAAACTGCCTTAACTTTTTTTCTTTTTGCAATTAAAATGTAATCATTTAAGTTAAATGGTAAAACAAAAAAATTAAGCCAAAGAAAATAGATTATTGAACTGTTACAGCTGTTTTACACCTTATGTCCCCTTAAGCACCTGTACTTTTCTTCCTCTCAACTGCCCCCTGTTTTTCCTCCTTTGAGGTTATCTTTACTTTTCTCCATTTTTCTACCTTTGCACTCCTCTTATTCCTTACTTAAAAGCTGTCCACTCACACTGTTTGTGTTCCCCCATATCAATGAACCCTTACGCTGTCACCCACTTAATTGTTCTACCTCCGGACCGCTAAGAACTGTTCAGTCTAAAATACATAAATAATAAAATTTGCTTAGTGAATATCTGCTGCGTTGTGAAATGATGAAGCTTAAGGAAGATGCAAATCTTAATGGTGATTACTGTTTTTGCTGATAATACAGGCACCCCCTTAGATTTGTATTGGCTCTAATCTTAGTGAATAGTAAAGAACATACACACGTGGACAAAATTGTTGGTACCCTTCAGTCAATGAAAGAAAAACTCAAAATGGTCACAGAAATAACTTTAATCTGACAAAAGTAATAATAAATAAAAATTCTATGAAATTTAACTAATAAAAGTCAGACATTGCTTTTCAACCATGCTTCAACAGAATTAATAAAAAAAAAAAACTCATGAAACAGGCCTGGACAAAAATGATGGTACCCCTAGAAAAGACTGAAAATAATGTGACCAAAGGGACATGTTAATCCAAGGTGTGTCCACTAATTAGCATCACAGGTGTCTACAATCTTGTAATCAGTCAGTGGACCTATATATAGGGCTCCAGGTAGTCACTGTGTTGTTTGGTGACATGGTGTGTACCACACTCAACATGGACCAAAGGAAGCGAAGGAAAGAGTTGTCTCAGGAGATTAGAAAGAAAATTATAGACAAGCATGTCAAAGGTAAAGGCTATAAGACCATCTCGAAGCAGCTTGATGTTCCTGTGACTACAGTTGCACATATTATTCAGAAATTTAAGATCCATGGGACTGTAGCCAACCTCCCTGGACGTGGCCGCAGGAGGAAAATTGATGACAAATGAAAGAGACGGATAATACGAATGGTAACAAAAGAGCCCAGAAAAACTTCTAAAGAGATCCAAGGTGAACTTCAAGCTCAAGGAACATCAGTGTCAGATCGCACCATCCGTCGTTGTTTAAGCCAAAGTGGACTTCATGGGAGACGACCAAGGAGGACACCATTGTTGAAAACAAATCATAAAAAAGCCAGACTGGAATTTGCCAAACTACATGTGGACAAGCCACAAAGATTCTGGGAGAATGTCCTATGGACAGATGAGACAAAAATTGAACTTTTTGCCAAGGCACATCAGCTCTATGTTCACAGACGGAAAAATGAAGCATATCAAGAAAAGAACACTGTCCCTTCTGTGAAACATGGAGGAGGCTCTGTTATGTTCTGGGGCTGCTTTGCTGCATCTGGCACAGGGTGTCTTGAATCTGTGCAGGGTACAATGAAATCTCAAGACTATCAAGGGATTCTAGAGAGAAATGTGCTGGCCAGTGTCAGAAAGCTTGGTCTCAGTCGCAGGTCATGGGTCTTGCAACAGGACAATGACCCAAAACACACAGCTAAAAACACCCAAGAATGGCTAAGAGGAAAACATTGGACTATTCTAAAGTGGCCTTCTATGAGCCCTGACCTCAATCCTATTGAGCATCTTTGGAAAGAGCTGAAACATGCCGTCTGGAAAAGGCACCCTTCAAACCTGAGACAACTGGAGCAGTTTGCTCATGAGGAGTGGGCCAAAATACCTGCTGAGAAGTGCAGAAGTCTCATTGACAGTTACAGGAATCGTTTGATTGCAGTGATTGCCTCAAAAGGTTGTGCAACAAAATATTAAATTAGGGGTACCATCATTTTTGTCCAGGCCTGTTTCATGAGTTTATTTTTTTAAATAATTCTGTTGAAGCATGGTTGAAAATCAATGTCTGACTTTCATTGGTTAAATTTCATAGAAGTTTTATTTATTATTACTTTTGTCAGATTAAAGTTATTTCTGTGACCATTGTGAGTTTTTCTTTCATTGACTGAAGGGTACAAACAATTTTGTCCACGTGTCACAGTCCTTCAGTCTTCTTGGAAGATCTTATAAATTAATGGTTCTAAAGTTAAAAAACTGCAAGAAGTACAAATACACCATATAGCAAAGTTGTGATGCTGAAAACTGCAAGGTAGACCGACCCCCAACCACACTCTTCAGTCACAGTGCTACATACTTGAAGAGAAACCCCAGCACCCACCAAATTTGATTGTGTCGCTGAAATCATTCAATACCTCAGCGTTGGTTTTAGAAAGTGGCACAGCTAGTTTATTATATGTGTCTGGCTGTCTGTGTGAGAAAAAACTGTTCCCATATTCTTGCTGAAGAATTTAATTTTAAGTAATAACTGGGGACCACTTCACTAATTCCTTTCATAATTTTACAAACGTCAATTGGGTCACCGCTCAAGTTTGTTTAAACTGAGAAGGTTAGGCTCTTTCAATCTTTCTTCACAGCTCAAACCTCACAGACCTGGAATCAGAATGTGACATGACTGTAAATTAGATTTGTTGTCAATTAGTCATAATACATGTTGATTACTAAATGCAGGTAGTAATTTTTCTGTACTCTCTACATGTGACAATAATGACCTATAAAATAACTGTATCTCAGTCCACTGCTAGTTGTGTAGTGTATAGCAGAGGGTGTTAATACCCCTGGAAACACGCTACAGCTGCCAGCTAATGTCCTTTGTCAGCACTTAACTCTTATGGAAACCCATCCGTCCATCCATTATCCAACCCACTCCATCCTAACTACAGGGTCACGGGGGGGGGGCTGCTGGAGACAATCCCAGCCAACACAGGGCACAAGGCAGGAAACAAACCCCAGGCAGGGCGCCAGCCCACCACAGGGAATCCCACATATGTGTCACATTCTACACCTGGGTAGACTGGGCTCTCAAACACGTTATAAATGTCTTCCTCCAGAAGTCTGTCTTCAGTTTTTAAGTATTAGGGGCATCTTTTTTGTTTATATTTCCCTTTTGCTGTATGAATTCTTACATACAAATATTAATGGGCCCATGCAGCAGCCAGTCCCGGAGAGGACACAGTAACGCACAGACCCACACTCACCCATACAGTCTCACAACAATCACAAACATTTTTTCTGTAACCTGCATATTCTTCTTTATAAGGCAGCTTCACACTTTTACAATACAAGACAAATGAGATATTGTATTGTTTAAAGAATATTTTGATTTAAGAGAAAATGAAAATCCATTTTGACACAAATGCATAAAACTACTGCACTGTCCAGCATCATTTTTGGTGATGTTACAAATAGATAGATAGATACTTTATTAATCCCAAGGGGAAATTCACGTACTCCAGCAACAGCATACTGATACAAAAAACAATATTAAATTAAACAGTGATAAAAATACAGGTATAACAGTCTATAATCTTGTGTAGTATTAACGTTTACCTCCCCGGGTGGAACTGAAGAGTCGCATAGTGGACACATAATGGGGGAGGAACGATCTCCTCAGTCTGTCAGTGGAGCAGGACAGTGACAGCAGTTTCTCGCTATAGCTGCTCCTCTGTCTGGAGATGATACTGTTTAGTGGATACAGTGGATTCTCCATGATTGACAGGAGCCTGCTCAGCGCCCGTCACTCTGCCACGGATATCAAACTGTCCAGCTCCATGTCTACAATAGAGCCTGCCTTCCTCACCAGTCTGTCCAGGCGTGAGGCGTCCGCCTTCTTTATGCTGCCTCGCCAGCACACCACCGCGTAGAAGAGAGCACTCACTACAACCGTCTGATAGAACATCTGCAACATCTTATTGCAGATGTTGAAGGACGCCAGCCTTCTAAGGAAGTATAGTCGGCTCTGTCCTTTCTTGCACAGAGCATCAGTATTGGCAGTCCAGTCCAATTTATCATCCAGCTGCACTCCCAGGTATTTATAGGTCTGTACCCTCTGCGCACAGTCTCCTCTGAAGATCACGGGGTCCAGGAGGGGCCTGGGCCTCCTAAAATCCACCACCAGCTCCTTGGTTTTGCTGGTGTTCAGGTGTAACTGGTTTGAGTCGCACCATTTAACAAAGTCCTTGATTAGCTTCCTATACTCCTCCTCCTGCCCAATCCTGATGCAGCCCATGATAGCAGTGTCGTCAGCGAACTTTTGCACGTGGCAGGACTCCGAGTTGAATTGGAAGTCCGATGTATATAGGCTGAACAGGACTGGAGAAAATACAGTCCCCCGCTGCGCTCCTGTGTTGCTGACCACAATGTCAGACCTGCAGTTCCCAAATCGCACAAACTGAGCACTGTCTGTAAGATAGTCCACAATCCATGCCACCAGGTATGCATCTACTCCCATCTCTGTCAGCTTGTCCCTAAGGAGCAGAGGTTGGATGGCGTTGAAATCATACAAATCATACAGACTGTAAAATTTCTATCACGCCATTACCGTTTTGTCTGACTAGATACTGATGTTTTATGGGTTAACGTAATGTAAATGGGAAAAGTCATAAAAGAATGGTACAAGTGAATAAATAAACGGGTCACAAGTGCCTTTACCAGAGGTACTGTTTCAGAAACTATACACTTTATGAAAGCACTGATGGCAGCACAGCTAAGAATGATATGTTATGTAGGAATTAAAACACAAAAGAAGACGAACAAAGAAATCCACAATTCTCACTGCCAGACGGGTCTAAAGTTGAATTAGCAAATTGCCAGTTTTATTTGTGCCTCAGTTGTAAAACAGAAGAGTGTTTTATGATACTGCAATAGAATCTTGTAATAATGAAGATGCCAGCATTGAACTGTTTCTGCCCCATTTTTCTTTTTTCTCCAATAGCATTTATTCATTACTTTAGTTTACTGGTGCTTGGCACTTCTTCAATTCCAATACCAGTTTTTTTTTTTTTTTTTTTTGCAGGCATCATTTGCCTATTTCAGCTTATCACAGTCCACAGGGTGCAGATTGCTCTCTTGAATTTTGTTTTGGATTGCTGTAGTTTTCTTTTGATATTTTTCTAGCGTTACAGTAAAGACTTGTGGAAGGGAACCTGAAGCACAAATGCTTTTATACTCCTTGATATTTCTGTCTTTTAAAATGGATTTACAAAGTCCAGTCTGCACACTTCTGTTCAATAAAAGTATTTATAAAATTCCATTTTCTAACTTGCGTATTCAATTCAGACACATGCAGGGTGCAAGGTGGGAAACATCCCTGGACATGCCAGCAGTCTCCTGCAGGGTGCTGTCACTTGCAGTCCCACCCCATTAATGTAAGGCCATTTTAATGCTGCTGGTCAACCTAACACATGCTGTAGATCTTTGGGATAAGAACCAGAGTGCCTGGAGAAAAACACACAAAGCACAGTGAGACTCAAAAGCAGCACTTACCACTTTGTTGTCGTGAAGTAGGTTCATTTGAAAAAACAAACTTACTATGAATAATCTGACATCTTCATGCATGGAAGAAGGTGTTTTTGGTTTTGAACCATCTGTAATCTTTTATTTCAGATGCCATTTATCAGATTTATTAGGTTCATGACTGGAAATAATCTTACTGAATGCAACTCCGTTTGATCTCAAAGTCAAGGGGAATTATATGGGAGAGACGGCGATTCCTGCAATTACTTGAAGCAATTACTCTTCATGCTCCATATATGTAATTAGACCTTTAACTAAAAAAAAAAATACACCGTCTGTTGTGCCAGTCTGCCCTGAGGCATTCTCTGCCTACCTTCACAAATACAGGTCAAAAAGTTAAATAATCTACTTGTTATCAACATTTTTCTGTTGCTATATTTTTATCTAAAAATTTGAGAAACTAAAAAATAAACTGAAGATGGCATTGGCTACAGCACTAATGAATCAAGTAATAAAATGTGCAATAATCGTGGTGTGACAGTCGGGTGTATTCGGGGACTTACTGGACTGTTCTGAAAGTTGAACTATTTGTCATTTTTTGTTTATTTACTGCACAAAAGAGACAGATGTCACACAATTGTTTAGTTTGTATTTTTGTAACAAGTAATATCCAGGAATAACAGCAATAGTAGAATGTAACTACTGTCTATTAGTAGAGTACATAAAATACATTACTTTTAATACTATTTAGCATTTCAAAATAATATAAAGTTAAAAGCGAAGTCTCAATAGGGTTGTGGTGGCTGTAATAGCTCTCAGAGGCAACAAGTTATAATTCTGGTGATGTACAAATTGTATTTTTGTACTCTCATTAGTCTTTGGTTGTTGAGGCTCTTGGGCTCATCTCATTATATTTCATATTCTTAACCATCACATTTTTGAAAGACACATCTGATGGAGTTGTAAAATCAATATTGAAGTCTCAAAGTATAATTTATGGCTGCAGCAAGATAGTAGGTCATTGTGGTACTTTGCCCATAAATTGGAGTGTCAGGGAAATCTTGAATCATTCTAATCAATGGATAATGCAGCCATGAAATAGTTTTAGTGTAATGTAAACTGTGTATTCGTTGTGGCATGGCCTTCAGAGCCATACTTACAGTTGTGCTTGAAAGTTTGTGAACCCTTTAGAATTTTCTATATTTCTGCATAAATATTACCTAAAATATCATCAGATTTTCACTCAAGTCCTAAAAGTAGATAAAGAAAAAACAGTTAAACAAATGAGACAAAAATATTATACTTGGTCACTTATTTATTGAGGAAAATGATCGAATATTACATATTTGTGAGTGGCAAAAGTGCGTGAACCTCTAGGATTAGCAGTTAGTTTGAAGGTGAAATTAGAGTCGGGTGTTTTCAATGGGATGACAATCAGGTGTGAGTGGACGCCCTGTGTTATTTAAAGAACAGGGATCTATCAAAGTCTGCTCTTCACAACACATGTTTGTGAAAGTGTATCATGGCACGAACAAAGGAGATTTCTGAGGACCTCAGAAAAAGAGTTTTCGATGCTCATCAGGCTGGAAAAGGTTACAAAACCATCTCTAAAGAGTTTGGACTCCACCAATCCACAGTCAGACAGATTGTGTACAAATGGAAAAAATTCAAGACCATTGTTACCCTCCCCAGGTCAACCAACAAAGCTCACTGCAAGAGCAAGGCGTGTAATCGTCGGCGAGGTCACTAAGGACCCCAGGGTAACTTCTAAGCAACTGAAGGCTTCTCTCACATTGGCTAATGTTCATGTTCATGAGTCCACCATCAGGAGAACACTGAACAACAATGGAATGCATGGCAGGATTGCAAGGAGAAAGCCACTGCTCTCCAAAAAAAACATTGCTGCTCATCTGCAGATCACGTGGACAAACCAGAAGGCTATTGGAAGAATGTTTTGTGGACTGATGAAACCAAAATAGAACTTTTTGGTTTAATTGAAAAGCGTTATGTTTGGAGAAAGGAAAACAGTGCATTCCAGCATAAGAACCTTCTCCCATCTGTGAAACATGGTGGTGGTAGTATCATGGTTTGGGCCTGTTTTGCTGCATCTGGGCCAGGATGGCTTGCCTTTATTGATGGAACAATGAATTCTGAATTATATCAGAGAATTCTAAAGGAAAATGTCAGGACATCTGCCCATGAACTGAATCTCAAGAGAAGGTGGGTCATGCAGCAAGATAATGACCCTAAGCACACAAGTCGTTCTACCAAACAATGGTTAAAGAAGAATAAAGTTAATGTTTTGGAATGGCCAAGTCAAAGTCCTGACCTTAATCCAATCGAAATATTGTGGAAGGACCTGAAGCGAGCAGTTAATATGAGGAAACCCACCAACATCCCAGAGTTGAAGCTGTTCTGTACGGAGGAATGGGCTAAAATTCCTCCAAGCCGGTGTGCAGGAATGATCAAAAGTTACCGGAAACGTTTAGTTACAGTTTGTTGCTGCAAAGGGGGGTCACACCAGATACTGAAAGCAAAGGTCTCATTTGTTTAACTGGTTTCTCTTTATCTACTTTTAGGACTTGAATGAAAATCTGATGATGTTTTAGGTCATATTTATGCAGAAATATAGAAAATTCTAAAGGGTTCACAAACTTTCAAGCACAACTGTACATGTTTCCATTCCTCTTGTGTTCATTTCTATATAAGTAAGGTGTCTTTTTGATTTCCTTGCTTGCGTTTTTTTTCCACATTAATGGCTACAAAGATCATTTAATTTACCTGTTCTGACTCTGATCAAAGGGATACATTGTGTTAGTGTGGCAGCAGTACATTTCTGCCCATGTGTGGGACGCTGCTGCTGTTACCCTGACTTCCACTGAGTCCCTTTTTTTTCCATCCAGAGCAGTTATTGAAGGACCAAGAGAGGAAAATATGCCAAATGTAATATAATGTAAGTAACCTCTCTTGACGAAAATTTCAAATGGTAATCGAATCACTAATCAAGGCCACACAGAATATTTGTTTTAAGATTTTTTAAAGACAATTTTGAAAATTCTCCAATGCTTTTCAAATGGGAGTTTTTATATAGTTTAAAAATTTGTACAGCACACTCAATTCATGACATCTCAAGTAAACGTTGCCCAGTATTTCCTTGATGAATTAACTATCAAATTTCAATAAAATAAGGCCTCGGGGAGTTGAGTTGTTTGAGCATTTTATGCACCTGGAAAGGAACATTTAAAAAAAGTATAGTTACATTTTAACTAGTAGCATTTTTGAAATATTCATGTCATTTAGCTCCATGTTCACTTAAACGTTTTATCTAGACAGTATGTGATGCTCCTTCTCTAATGTGATTGCCTGTTTAAAAGCATAAGCATTCATATAAAGCTATGGCAAAAATGTATGAATTTCTTAGAATCTTTTTTAGTCCAGATAAACTAAAATGAGATCTATTAAAAGTAATAATGGCACTCTGGTTGTGGAAAGGGTTTGAATAAAAATCTGTAGTAGTGATGCCCCCTGGACTTGAACTTGAAACCTAAAGGCCGTCATAACATTAAACCCATTCAGTTAAAAATGGAGGTTGGGGGTTTGGGGGTTCTGATGTACTTAATAATTCCTGTTTTTTTGCATAACTACCTACCCCAGAATGGTTCAGTGGTGTGTTTGATGAGGGAGACAATTATCACAATAGTGCCTGAATACTGTATTACTTGTTTTTTGCTGAAATGTGGTTTTAATGAGAGATTATTCCTTTCTTATAGGTGATGTAAACAAAAGGCTTTGAGATTAATTTTTCTTTTTCTTTCTCGCATATGACAGAAGGTTTCACTGAAATTGTTTTAATAATCAGTGATCATTGGTGCAAAGAAGCTACTGAAACTGCTGTCAAATTTTTATCTACTGTTTATCTTTTAATAATTTCTGAATCTGCCTTTGAAATGAGAATCAAAGCAAACATGGAAAGATGAGTACCATGATATCTTTTCTGAAGAGACCCTCATAAGCCACGCAGGGGAACACGAGGGCCTCACAGATCTGGTTTTCTTGTTTTGAATCCGGCGTCCAGTCAGTGCCTGTCTGGAGTTTACACCTTTTCCCTATTCCTAGGTGAGTTTTCCTCTGGGTACTGTGTATTAGATTAATTTATGGTTTAAAACTGTCCCAGAGTGAGTGTGTGTGCTTGTGTGAGCCCTGCGATGGACTTTTGCCTTGTGCTCAGTTGCTACTGGGTTAGGCTGTACCACCAGAGAAATCCTGGATCTGAGAATGTTATTTTAAAAACTTATATTGCACATTGATGTTTAAACCTAAAAGCATACACCAACTGCATAACACATTGTCCTAGGCAAAAAACAGACTTTTTTGAGAGTTTTGACTGTTACTTCCTTAGACCAGAATTTAGTGATTCAATTAAAATTTCTGGTCTTGTTTCCAGCACTACAACATCCACTCAATTACCTCTGACAAGGTGACAAGCAATGGCCAAACTATACCAATTGTGTTCTTCACAGCTATTAATCAGATCCTTCACCTTGGGAACAAGAAGACTTTTTAACCTTCTAGTATTTTGTTGATTTATTTTGCAGTGCGGTGTCTTCAGCACTTTCAGATTTCTGCTGCTGTCCCACTCCACTTGCCTGTTGTGACCTCTCAAAAGGATAGAGTGGTTATAGGAGCTATTTTAGAAAAGAGTTGGAATTAAACAAGGAAATTGACAGAAGTAAAAGAAAACAACATTTAAACAGGCTAGCATCAAAAATACCAGAATTACTGAGCAAAATAACCATCAAAACCAGAACACTGAACCGGAAACGGTAGTCAAAATAATTACATTTATTTGCTTAGCAGATACTTTTATCCAAAGCAACTTAGAAAAGAGGTCAATATAATCAAATACTTCAAAAATCAAGGTCCCAAAACTGCCTTGTTTTACTTCCCCTCGACAAATGCTAAATTTCTTTGTCTGTTTTGTCTTTGATCCAGTATACAAATGATGTATCGCAGTGCACCACCATCTTATATAGGGCTCACTAACAATGGAAAAACCTAGTATGTCACAGTTTACGGCAAATTGAGAAAATGATATTGTCCCTATAATTAACGATCTATAGATTTCTTTTTTCCAGAGCTTCACATACACATTTTTTTCACAAATCAACAACACCTGCCATTTAAATCATGCAGTCACAGCATTTCAATCATGTGATTGCAATCCAACGTTTGAATGAACAGAATGAAGACATATTTGGCCATGTCCACTACCTTGTAACATCAGGAAAGACTTAGTAACTCCAAAAAAAAAAAAATGAAATTTTGAAGGGCAATGGTATCATTGTCATTAACAACTTGGACACAACCATCAGAAACACCACAGAATGGCTGCAAAAAAAAAAACAAAACATCAAAATGATGTCATTGACCAATCATCAATCCATCTGCCAAACGTGCTTAACCAGGGCACATTATCATAAAGATAAAATTAGGAAATAATGAGAAAAACACGTAACATACACTGACTTCCATATCACAGATGAAACTACATTCAGTTCTGTGCACTTTAGTCACAAATCTCCATTTTAAACATAGAAGAAGGATGCATTGGCTTCATTAATTGTTCAGTCATCTCTTAATTCTTTCATTTGCAGAATGTTGTTTAATAACAAGCATAACCACAAATTGCTGTCTTACACTATCCTTAAAACAATGGAATTCTTCAGATTTGGAAATACAATTGTGCATTCATCATTTCATTTTCAGAACCCAGTATTCACATACAAGATCACAGAGAGCCATGCTAATCATTAGGCAACAACTGACATAAGACAAGAATCAACAAAATAACCCATGCACACACACACTGTGTTTAAAATTGCCAAATACTTTAACACACAAGCCTTGGACATGTGAGAGAGGAAAACAGAGTGTTCAGAGAAAACACACCTAAATCTGGGGAGAATGAATTTTGTATTGTTGTGTTTTGAGTAGTAAGATTATATTGGTTCCAGTGTAGTTGTTATTTCTGCACCATTTTTATCTAAAGTTTCATTTTCAATTTACTTTTAGGAACTTTTGACCATGTCTGTTTTAGTTTTTTTTATTTTTGGTGACAGTAAAACACTTGTATTATACACTTCTTTATGAGAGTAGTCTGAGTGTTTTTAAATTCTTCTTCTTTCCCTTTAATTGAGCTCCACATATGCTTTCCACCAGATGATCAATAATGCACGTGCTCTCGTTACTGTCAGTGCCATACCTGAAGTACTCTCAGACAGGACCTTCCCATTCATGAGAAATTCTTTTCTGTGTGTCCATATTCAAAGGCAGGTTTGATCTGGGCCACTGAACACCACACGTGAAAAACGAGGGGCAGTCAAGAGCAGTGTTCCCTCTAAGAAAATGGGTTGTCAAAAGGTGAGGAAAATCTTCACTTACATTACTCTGTGAGCAATATCATGTTTTATTCATATGTAATAATCTGAAATTGGTGTGCATAACAGCTCATACTTGAAGATATATTTATTAAAGTAATATGTTTACTGTATTTAAACTATTGAGGCACAAACAGTTTATAGTAATTAATTCATGCATTCATCAAGCTGAACAAAATATATTGAATGTTGCTCATTACTGAAATTTAAAGAAAATTGCATGGGCAACTTAACTGCATATTTTTTAAAAATATTATTAATATTTAATATTATTAAAAGTCCTAGCAAGCTGAGAAATAATGTTTTCCATCCATTCAAACATTCAAGGTTGCCTCTGCCTAATCCAATGTGCCTAACCTGACAGTGTCAGGTGCAAGGCAGAAATCAAAATCAGATACAAAAAAGGTTTTCAAGAAGAACACAAATTATGTAAGAAATGTAATCAAAAGCATTTACCTCTTTTAATACAGTTAATGCCAGAGAGTAAGGATAAGGAAATATTTAGACTTACTAATGAGAGGGTGCTGAGTTGCTTTCTGTATCATAATCCATGGAGCTCCAACAACAACATTTGTGAATTTGACACACGGGATTTAGCTCAAAGTGCTTTATAAGATGCCAAACAGATAGTTACATACACAAGTAAAACAAATTAAATTTAGATAATAATAATAATAAATAGTACTAGCTGATTACCCAGTGGCTTAGCTCACTGAGTGCTAGGGAAAAAAATAAAAAGTAGTATATAAATTAGTAAACAGTAAAACATTAACATGTAAGAAGTAAAGATACATTGAGCACGACTGGAGTGCTTTCGGGTAACGTACATTTTAAAGGCGCTATAACACAACAGATAAGTAGTACTAACAGCAGCTTTAATGTATTTGGATCATCTCTCAGTAGCAGATCCCTTGTGAAAGGTGATACACGACCGGTGTGGTATAGAAATAACATTTTGTATGTGATCCTCCAAATTTCTGCCTGACAGCATTGCACTATGTGCCTGTGCTTTAAGACAAAAATTATTCTGAGAAATGTGAACGCTGCTGTTCCGTTCTTAATATGCAAAAGGTCCAAACAATTTCCAAGTCCAATGCTTTACATGAAGAGGTCGGTACATCTTCTTAGATGTAAACCCTACATGTTGTTAAAAGAATTCATCACAAAAGCAACCTTGAATGTTGCGGGGTTTTAGTGACCCAAACTCACCTTAAGGGACAGTAAGTAGTCGTGCAGCGCAATTTACAAAAGAGTTTTGCTTCGATGGCACCGATTTACACTCATTCGCAAAGATTTACACTCTCCCAGGAGCCGACTGGGCACTCAAAGTGTCACAAACAGTGCGAGAAGAGAGGAGGCTGCCCGAAACTGCTAAGCTCTCGACCCGGTGGAGGAGCCCGACATTCCACGTCTTTCAGCGTCCACTTTGTTCTCACGACCCGTCGCCGCTGAAGGTGGTCTTGTCTTCACATTGTTTACAGCTCGGCACAGTTAAAAAGTAGAAAGACGCAAAGCTGTTTTCCTCATCTCTTCTACTATCAAGTACTGGCAATTAAAAAAAAAGTTACAATGTGGCAGTTTCCGCGACAGTAACGTGGACGAATAAATAAAACTTCTCTGTCAGAACGCGGCTGGCGGCAGACGGCTCAGTGCTGGAGTCCAGATAGGAGGGCTGGGAGAGGGCGATGTGGGGCGCACTTGTATGGGATAGATCGGCATGTTTGTATTTATTTCTTTTCAATATCAGTAAAATAACTCTCACACAAATAATAACAATTTGTAAAGACGATATAAAAATGGCGTCCACAAACGAAGTGATTAGTTCCTGTATTATAATATATTCTGTGTTCATATATAATTTCTGTTTCGCGTGGTCATAAGTAATTTCCATTTCAAACACGAAAATAATTTTGTATATATAGATACAAAAATCAATAATGCACACCTACATAAGATATATATTTAAATAAGGGAAACATAGTCCTTAAATATTGAATTTGTTTTTGTTTTTAAGTCTCTAAGTGACAGTCCAATGATAAGGTTAGTTGGCCTGGGTTACTAGAAGAAAAAAAATGTTCTGGGGTTCCAAAACCACAAGACCACCCAGCCACCACTGAGCATTCTGCCTAACATAAATGTTCTTAAGTTGAACTTTACTTATTTATTTTTTTAAGACTTCGTACCCACTTGGCACAGTGGGTCTCATGGCAGGTTGGGCTATCCATGTTCATTCAATCATCACAGGAGGCAGTGCAGGACTCTGACCAGAACGTGGTGGTGCAGAACATTATCAGAACAGAAGTACCGAAAAAGAAAACAGAGAAAAGTAAAGATTAATAAAGATTGTTGGTTCATTGAAGAGTATGATATTTCTATGCCAGTGTTTTTCCCAATCTTTGTGGTGTCATGACCCAGTTTTTCACATGCCAGTGTGTTTGCAGGTTCCCCCTTGTCATAGCAGGGGTGAGGGGAACTTTCTGCGTTATCACCATAATTTCAGAGTGTTATAGGAATCAAGCGTGCTTGTCCTCCTTGGTCAATCGAGTGCAATCATTGGACCAGTGGAGGGGATTTCGTGTGCGGGTCAGCCGCAATCCACCTGCGATACTAACCGCTGTGAATACAACATGATCATCCAAGTTTGGGTGGTGTTTACTCCTGTGTTGGCTGCAGCCCCCCTGCAATGCTGCCACGGCCCACCACTGAGCTGCACAGGTTGGGAAATGCAATTCTTTACATGTCTACTTTAGTAAGGCTAGAGCTAAAATGTAGCTACATAAAAGCCAAATTAAAAAAGTAGGTTTTTAGGAAATGTTTAAAATAATCTACAGTGATAGCCTGGTGTATTTTTTTTTGTTTTGGTAAAGAATTCCAGATTTTTGATACATAACAGCAAAAGGCCACCTCACCATTTCTTTTATGCTTGGCTCTTGAAATAATAAAGCAGACCACCATTAAAAGATCTAAGGTTACGACTTGAAGTGTATAGGCACTCCAAAATATAGGAAGAGGCAAGATTATGTAAAGCTTTATATACCATTAGTAGAATTTTAAAGTCAATTCTAAATGGCATGGCTAACCAATGTAACACTGCTAAAACTGGTGAGATGTGCTCAGATTTTTTATTTTCTTCTTAAGATTCTTGCTGCTGTATTCTGCAGCAACTGTAATCAATTGATGTATTTCTTAGGTAGTCCTGTTAGGAGTGCATTACAATAATGTATTGTTATAAGAGGTCTAACTTTTGCAATATGCCTTAACATAAAAAGTAATCTTAGTAATATGGTTAATATGTGATTTAAAGTTTAGGTCAGCATCCATGATTACACTTAAGTTATTTACTTCTACCTTGAAGTTTAATGCTAAGGGGTCAAGTTTATTTCAAATGCACTCATTATTTTTTTTTTTATTTTTACAAACCACTAAAATTTCAGTTTTTTCCTTATTTAACTTGAGGAAATTACTACTCATCCATTGAGAAATACAAAACAGACATTGGATCAGAGAGCCCAGAATGTCGGGGTCATCTGTTGCTTTTGATAGGTAGGTGAAGTTGCATGTCATCTGCATAGCTGTGGTGGTTCACCTTGTTCTTTGAGATAATCTGACCTAATGGGACCACGTACAGGTAGATTGAAAATAACAGTGGGCCCAGAATAGATCTTTGTGGTACACCGTATCCAGTATACTAATATACTACAATCACCACAGGTAGCAGAGAATTTTGTACCTGCTAAATAAGACTGAAACCAGTTTAAGACACTCAAAAATCGCTCCACAATTCCTATTATTTAACACACTTTGCACACTAGTGTGTGCACATTTCATAGAAAGCAGCTTTGTCCACTATTCAGTTTTCGCACGTCAGTTACACTTTACATATCACTTCAATCAAAACTGCAGAATTTTTTTTAAATGTTATAACTGCTAAAAATGTTTTTCCATTTATGATGGACCTAATTCATCCTAAACTTCCTGCTCTGGGGCTCTTTTCTTATTCAATGGTTTTAACACAACTCAGACATTAAGGCTTCCTTCTTTAAATTTGAGTTATTTAGTCATGAGACTTCTTTTACATACCAAAGTTACTTCAAGGCAAATGTCTATGGCCTTTCAGTGTCAAGTTTCAATAACAGATTACCAGAGGGAAGGCCATCACAGTGTCCCTCCTTTATAAACTTTTGCCTGCTGGGATTATCTGGCTTCTTTGTGTGTTATTGGAAAATTTTGTGTGCTAATATTTAAAGCTATGCAGGCCCACATGTGTGTGCACCTCAGAGGCATTTGGTTTATTTTCAAATATGAAAAGAACTTATATTTTCATTTTCATCTATTTTTAATTTTTCAGTTAGTTTTTGAGTATGTGGTCTTTAGTTCAGCATAGTTTTAATTTCACTCGCAGCTTTTAGTTTTGGTCTTAAGTTGTTTAATGCTTTGTTTGTAATTTTAGTTACAGTTTTCATTTAATGATAATAGACTTCTTGGACAGCTAGCGATGATCTGTGCCACATCAGGCACAAGGAAGGAAAATCAATACCAGATCAGCCCTTTCAGGACACATTCATGCAGACACCCACATCCCTTGAGGCCTGTTTAGATGTGTAGGTCAGTTACCCAACCTCCAGATCTGTGGAATCAATGAGGAAAGTGCAGTATCCAGTGAAGACTCACATAAACAAAGAAATCTGCTTCTGTAACCAATAGGCAAAGATTCTGCACAGTCCAAAGGTTTAGACATATTTGTACAATTAACATCACAAAAATCCTCAGAATCGACATGCCTTCATTTTCCAAAGCTGTAATTGTGATAAGAATGTGCCGAAACTCTCTGGAATTCCTTCCATGTGCCTGTCTGTATAATTCTACCAAGGTGAAGGTGATGAGGTAAGTGGATAAGAAAATGAATGGAATGATAAACTAATATATTTTTATATTGTGTGCTTTTATCTCTAAGCTTAATTCAAGAGCTGCAACGTATATAAATTTAGCATCTCGATCTTACAGTCACTGCATTAACTTTCTGAATATCCAGTATCTTAGGCGTTTGTGTTAAACTGACTGCCTGTCCTTGTGCTGCTTGTTCATGCTGATGTTTCATTTATGTGCTTCTCAACACACAACAGACTATTTCAAACCCAGCCTGTATCCTCTTAAACAAAAGTTATTTTAGCACTTCCTAATTTTCTTAACAATAGGAAAATTAAGCATTTTATTGGAATTTTTATTCATAAATAATATCCAGTAATTATGAAAATACAGAATTTGTCACTTTTGATAGTTCCCATTACAACAAAAGCTGGTCACTACACACTTGGCTTAAGTATTACTTTTAAAATTAGGCAAAAAATGAATATGTATTTCTGAAAATAAATCAAGCCTAACTTTTAAAATGTAGAATTAGCTGATGCAGTCATTTTTTCATTAAGTAATTGCAAAAACTACTTAGTTATCCTCTGGTTTCAGCACTGAAGCTTTTCCATTAACACAAGTGGAAATGCAAATGCAAATGTGTTTTCTCTTCACATACAATCAAGTCAGCAGAAAAGACCAAAGCATCATGTAGGGTGGTGGCAGCAGTTGGACAAGTTGTCGAAGGGTAGCAGCCTGACAGTGAGTAGATTTAAAATGCTGCCATGTAAGAGTCGAGCTACTATCTCCGTCATGAGACATTCACTCCTTTGGCATCTTGCTAAAACACTTTAATTCTCTACGGTAGTGAGGTCTTTCTACTTTTTCCTTGTTTGGGTCATTGTAAGCATCCAATTCACATTCTAACTAAAGGATAACAAGACACCTTGACGCTCAGATAAATGTGAGCACTCATCCATCCATCCATCCATCCATTATCCAACCCGTTATATCCTAACTACAGGGTCACGGTGGGTCTGCTGGAGCCAATCCCATCCAACAGGCAGGAATCAATCCCAGGCAGGGTGCCAACCCACCGCAGGACACACACACGCACACCCACACACCAAGCACACACTAGGGACAATTATAGAATCGCCAATCCACCAAACCTGCATGTCTTTGGACTGTGGGAGGAAACCGGAGCACCATGTGAGCACCCACTAAACTCCAAATAGTTAAATTTGCAGATGATACCAAGATAGGTGGATTAGGTGGATAATTTGGAATTCGTTATATCATTACAGAAGGACTTGGATAGCATACAGAATTGGGCAGATTTGTGGCAGATTAAATTTAATGTCAGTAAATGTAAAGTATTACAGATAGGAAATAAAAATGTTAGGTTTGAATACACAATGGGCGGTCAGAAAATTGAGAGTACACCTTATGAGAAGGATTTAGGAGTCATAGTGGACTCTAAGTTATCGATTTCTGACAGCGTTCAGAAGCCATTAAGAAGGCTAACGGAATGTTAGGATATATAGCACGATGTGTGGAGTACAAGTCCAAGGAGGTTATGCTCAACCTTTATAATGCACTGGTGAGGCCTCATCTTGAGTACTGTGTGCATTTTTGGTCTCCAGGCTACAAAAAGGACATAGCAGAACTAGAAAAGGTCTTGAGAAGAGCGACTAGGCTGATTCCAGGGCTACAGGGGTTGAATTATGAGGAAAGATTAAAAGAGCTGAGCCTTTACAGTTTAAGCAAAAGAAGATTAAGAGGTGACATGATTGAAGTGTTTAAAATTATGAAGAGAATTAGTACAGTGGATCGAGACTTGTATTTTAAAATGAGTTCATCAAGAACACGGGGACACAGTTGGAAACTTGTTAAGGGTAAATTTCGCACAAACATTAGGAAGGTTTTCTTTACACAAAGAACGATAGACACCTGGAATAAGCTACCAAGTAATGTAGTAGACAGTAAGACGTTAGGGACTTTCAGAACTCAACTTGATATTTCTTGGAAGAAATAAGTGGATATGACTGGTGAGCTTTGTTGGGCTGAATGGCCTGTTCCCATCTAGAGTGTTCTAATGTTCTAATTGCTGTGCAGATGTGGGATGTCCATCCAGTCTCTCTCTGGATATGATGTTGACACAGGTTATGTATTTTAAAACCAGGTGTAAATGTAATCCAGCTAAACTATTGTAGCGCTAAACCGCTGCAGTGCTCGCTGACACAAAGTGACAATGGATTCTCTCTCTTTACATCATTCTTTTAGGTAGCTGTCCTTAAAAGGGTGCCTCTCCATTCCTGCACTAACCTGAATTCATTTGTAATTTCTTCTTCATTTCTGGTCGTAAGACGGCACGGTGGCGCAGTGGGTAGTGCTGCTGCCTCACAGTTAGGAGACCCAGGTTCGCTTTCCGGGTCCTCCCTGCATGGAGTTTGCATGTTCTCCCCATGTCTGTGTGGGTTTCCTTCAGGTGCTCCGGTTTCCTCCCACAGTCCAAAGACAAGCAGGTTAGGTGCATTGGCGATCCTAAATTATTCCTAGTGTGTGCTTGGTGTGTGTATGTGCACACCCTGTGGTGGGCTGGCACCCTGCCCTGGGTTTGTTTCCTGCCTTACGCCCTGTGTTGGCTGGGATTGGCTCCTGCAGACCCCCCTGACCCTGTAGTTAGGATATAGCGGGTTGGATAATGGATGGATGGATTTTCGGTCGTATGGCAGGTTGATATCACTTCCTGTGATATGTTGCTGCTACCTGCTGAAGAAAAATGATTTCTCTCTAAATCTAATTTTTCCCCTGTATTATTAAAATATGGGCTGCCATTTATAGGTTTCTCTACAGCTGGCTCTGAATCTGCTCATTTGCCTGATGGAATACCAGCTTGTCTGTGGTGTTGCACTGTACCGTAAATGGAGACAACCTATTCATGGCACATGTCACTTTAAAAGGGCTCTTTGAAAAAATTGACAGCAGTCCTAATGAAGAGGCCCACCTTAAAAATTTAACTTTGACCCTGCTGCTGTAACTGGAGTTTTAGTGATTTCACTGTTTTGCTGCTATTTTACAATTATTTTCAGTCACCTTGTGGTCCCTCTGGAAGTTTACTGCCTTGTGGGCTATGGCTCCTTGATTTAGAAATCAGCGATCTACAACACATTTAAAAAATAGTTAAGAATGTGGATTATAACAAGTTTACAGTAGGTGGTAGTGAAGATAAATTCCATACATTATTACTCAATAATTTAAGATTTTTAATATTTACCTGCATAGTGAGACATCTCAAAAATTAAAATTACAATAAAATAATAACTTTTATTTTGTGGAATTCTAATTTTAAAATGCATTTATAAACGCATGCTAATTTTCTGATTGCTGGCATTAAACTGAATTGAATGGCTTTTCATCAGCTTTGCCAAAGAGGCTTACCGCGTCTTTTCACTTCCTTGTGTGCCTCATTTGTCAGTCTGAGTGAAAGCTGAGACATCAACTTCTCTGTCAGACTCTGACAAACTCTTAGTGGATTGGAGGAGTTGATCACTATAGATAGATGTTGTTCTCTCATTTGAAAATACAGTGTTTGCTGAAGACATACAATAAATTTGTATCACATAAGATCTGCATATTAAAATGAGGTTATAACCACAATTCATTATTCTGCAGTTTACATCCACCTTTACATCAAAGTTCACTTCTTTTTATTTTTTCTCACACAAAAGTATAGGAGTAATGTACCTTTGCTAATAAATCTAATGACTAATCATATTTTCCTGTCATTAATAGACAATGTTTAATGTAAATAAAATATCTCAAAAATGGACAATGCTGGGAAACTAAATGAAGTCTGGTAAATATATACGATATTTATATATTCATGTAAATACTGATCAGCCACAACATTAAAGCCATCTGCCTAATATTGTGCAGGTGTCCCATGTGATGCTAAAACAGTTCTGACCCATCAAGGCATGGATGCCACAAGACCTCTGAAGGTACCCTTATGGTATCTGGCACAAAGTCTTCTCATATAACACAAATGGAGACAATTACAATGATAATGAAGTGTACATGAATGATATGCAAATTCCTTCAACCAACACTACCATTTGCAAATTGTTAGCTGCTTTAGAAATGTTTATAAGTGTATTTGAAGCTTATAAAAATGGTTTATTATTTGATAAATTTGGGGTAACAGTCATCTAGTTAAAAGTGTGTGCTTTACAGGAACTGTCATTTTGAGGTTTACAGCACTATTACAGCTAATGGTTTTGCTCAAACTCAAAACTGGTTACACCAAACACTGGAATGAAGTACACTCTGTTATTTATCTGATGTGACCAAATTATCTCAAAACTATACTAATAAAACAGAAACACATAAGCACTGTACGACATATACAAACAATATTAGACAGAATCAGTTTAAAAAAAATCTGTGGCTAAATATACTCAAAAATTCTTCAGAGCAATAGAGTTATGATTGCTACATATACACAAAAAATCCTGAAGTGAACAGACTTGTAGTTACTATTGTACATATTCACAAAAAAGTGAGCAGAGTTGCAGTTACACACATAAATAACCAGAATATCACAGGTTGCTCTAACTCTAAACTCTAAACATATAACAAGATATCTGGGTTCAGAAACTTAGTTTTGCAATATGATAGTAAGCATCAAACAAGATGTTAATAGATCCTTGCTTCATCTTACTCTAGGCGTGACAATTAATATAGTTAAAAACAATATCTTCCCAGAATTACTGTATCTTTTTCAGAGCATTCTGGTATTATTGTGGACAGCAAATGTTTCTAGCAAATTTGTTCTTAAGATTTGTCTGCCCACTTACCGGGATAACACCTTCTGTATGGCCTTCATTCCACCAAGGCACTTCTACTCTCCTGCAAGTCCTAGGACAGAGCAATGATGACACACAAGCAGTTCAGAGCTACAATGCCCTTAACACCCAGGACTGTGGTCCATTACCCTGCTGTCAGTAATTCCTTCTGACTTCATCCATGTTTGACTATCACTGTATCCTTCCTATTGGGAGTGATTTCTTTTCCTCACCCCAATTGACCAGGCTGGTTTCCAGACCTTGGCAGTAAAATAGAGCAAATATGCAGGCAACAAACAGGCCTTATTAAATTTAAAAATTTTAATCTTGGAGCTTTATTGAAATGGATAGCATCATAAATAAAAGCAGAGTAAATGTGGCAATACACACACTGTACCTGGTACTACTAGATGTTTAGTCTTTGTAGGCAGCACTTTTCTTCTATTGCTTGAAATGTCAGTCTTAAATCAGAACATTCTTGGTTTGACTTCCCCTCTCCTCACATCTTCTTTTCTTTCTTCTCTTCTCTGATCAGCTCTTTTACTGATCTTATAAAGTTCTTTACCTGTATTCAAACTCCATAAAACTAAAACAATCAATTGCTTTAGCTCATGCTTCTGACATCAACAACATGGCATGCTTGTGTCATTTAGCAAACAGCGCAGCATGGATGTATAACTTAGAAACAGCTATATGCAACCATACATTCTTTATGGTAGCAGCTCTCCATCATTTATTTGAAATAAACTGGTTCTCATCTCTGATCAACAAAAACATGCATATTCTTGGACCTACAATACCACAGAACTTATTACACCTTCTATTTAAAATGTAGAAATACAATGTTCAGATAATTTTAATCAAACACAAAAGCATTAACAGACAAATTCCAAACTCTTTTTACATAACAGGCTATTTCAGCATCTAAAAGGAAGAAAGTCTCCTGGAAAAAGTCCCTTTTTAAACGTTACAAGAAAAGTTCTGCTCCTTCCTGTAATACTTATTTCTCTTCTTGGTGTGCATTTTATTTGTTCTTCGCTGTTTTCATTTCAGACGTTTAGTCAAACAAACGGAGGTCAGTCTGCACTGCCTTTACTTACCATATCACCACAATCCCTTTATATATTAATAAATAATTTCATAAGAAGTTAGAATCAATTGTAACTTTGTTGGTCAGCAATTCAAAATGACCAAGTATTAAAAAGACCATTCTACAAAGATTTAAAGCTGAGGATGGCATGGCACTACCCTATCTTTTAGTTGCAAATGTGCTTATGCTAAGGCTTTGGAAGGAGGCAAAAGACCATAAAACTAAACCCACTTGGTTACCCATGGAAAGTAAATCTTGCTTAGAATCCTCTCAGAATGCTTTGCCATGGGCTGCAATAAATATCACTTACTGTCAGTTCAGTAGAAATTTAGCAGTGCACCATTCACTCAAGATGTGGCACCGCTGTTTGGAAGACATGCCCTTGTCTGCTGTCCTTGTGTCTGATAATCTTTATACTCCAGCCTTTTTAAATCTAGACAGTATTCAATTTATGACAGTCTTTAGGTATATGGACCTTTATAAATTTCTGTATAGGTAATGTGTATGTGTCCTTTGAAATCCAATGTATTAAATATATGATCATCTTAAAGAACAATGGGAAAGAGATCTGTCAGTGACAATTTCAGGTAAGGAATGAAATTCAGCCATCTGGAAAAATACATTACTCTTCAATCTTTGAAGAACACACTGTAATTAATTTATCATATTGTTATCTCTTGTTTAAAAGCCTTAAGCTGTTGTGAATCGAGTATACACATTGTTAGATTATGTTTTTGTAGTGTGTTATATTGTGGGTTAAAATATTTGCATATCTCTCAAAACGTTTTGGATCAAAAGTTCTTTAACAACAATAATCCAAGTAACACCTGACAAGATAAAATTTTACAGTGACAAATCTCTTGTGATAATCGTGCATTACGTTGCTTACATGAAGACTCATTTTGTTTAATCGGAAGAACTCACCCTCCATAACACACATGGGAGAGAGATCTATCCATCTTCATAACCCATTTCTCCAGAGGAGCAAACATTGGGTGCAAGGTAGGAACAGCACCTGTAGAGGGTGCCAGCGTATCACATGGTGAACACACTTTCCCACACTAGAGCCAATTTAGCATCACCAGTCCTTCTAACCTGCATGTCTTTGGACTGTCGGAAGAAACCTGAGCACCTGGAGGAAGCCCATGCAAACACAGGATAAACATGCAAACTCCGTGCAAGGAGCAGCTGGTATGTGAACACCAGCCTCCTTACTGCAAGGCATCGCTACCAAAAAAAACAATGTCTTTGTTAGGAACGGTTTAAATTTTTTTCTGAATTTGAAGAACATTTATTATAATGGCTTCGGTTTCCCTCTCATAGTCCAACGACAGCTACACTATCAGGTCTATTGTTAGATAACCATGACCTGTAATAAGTTGACTGACCTTCTAGGGCTGTAGCCTGCCTTGCACCTTCTTTCATCAGGATTCACTCTGTCTCCAAAGAACCAGATTCAGAACATGGGTAAAAGGATTGTTACATTAATTATGTTAATTTGAAGTTACGTTATATTTGTATTCAAAATACTGAATCAATTAATATCAGAATGTTTCAAAACTGTGTCTCAATTACTTTAAATATTAAGGCTACAATTAAGGTATTTGTAAAAATGGCCTTAATTGTTAGTTGTTTTTGTTTCACTGTTATGATTACAAGCAAATATAAGACATGCGTTTGTGTTCTTTAAGGAGAGCAGAATTTTCTTTCTTTCTGTCCTCCCATTTATAACGTGTTTGTTTAATCTCTTTCTAGAAGCTGATTTACAATATCCAACTCGATGATGATTGAGGCTACGAATGCCTTTTGATCCTTTTATATTCTTGCAGACTTCTGATGAACATCTTATTCAGCACAGGGGATGAGTTTATAGGCTTACTTGCTCTTTATTAATTGCTAACGATCTTGAATTTTCCCCAGTTCAAGACAACCCTTTTACTTTGTGATAACTGACTTGAAATTTCTTTGAAATTAATTTGTATGCAGAATCTTTAAAAAAAAAAGACTAGCTGAAATACCCAGCGTTGCCCGGGAGGAAAATAAAGTATTTTTTTTTTATTTATTTAATTGTTTGAGAAAAATATAATTAAAAAAAACAAAACTTTAAAAATAAATTAACAAACAATGAAGACTCACAAATGTGCTTGTCTTGCAGTCTCGTATGCATGTTATCATCCAACTGATGCTTGGGACTGGTCAACTGTATTTAATTTCAACAGGGGCGCGGTGGCGCTCAAACATACAGTCACCTCCAGTTCGCCCTCTGGTGGTCATTCTGAGTGTCAATTGAATGATAATATGCATACAAGACTGCAAGATCACCCCCTACCCTACCCAGTATGGGGTGGGTTAGGGCTGATTTCACCCTACAGTATTTTTAGTCGACCAATGAGGAACATGTGTACCAAGTGTCATGAAAATCACTCCAGCCGTTCGGACATGATGCTGGAACATACATACATACACACACACATTGACTTTTATGTATGTACTAGCTGAAATACCCAGCATTGCCCGGGAGGAAAATAAAGTGTTTCTTTTTTTATTTAATTGTTTGAGTAAAACATAATTTAAAAAACACAACTTTAAAAATAAAAATAAATAACAAACAATAAAGACTCATTAATGTGCATGTCTTGCGGTCTTGTATGTATGTTATCCAGTTGACACTCGGAAGTGGCCAACTCTATTTAATTTGAAAAGCAACAGGGGTGCAGTGCTGCTTAAACATAAAGAACTTTAAAAATAAAAATAAATTAACAAACAATAAACCTGTGTTCGCTTCCCGGGTCTTCCTTGCGTGGAGTTTGCATGTTCTCCCCGTGTCTGCGTGGGTTTTCTTTAGTGGGCTGGCGCCCTGCCCGGGGTTTGTTTCCTGCCTTGCGCCCTGTGTTGGCTGGGATTGGCTCCAGCAGAACCCTGTGACCCTGTAGTTAGGATATAGTGGGTTGGATAATGTATGGATTTTTTAGATTTTTTAGATGGATTTTAGTAGGCACCCCACACCAGGTTAGGTCATCTAATATCACCAGTATTACCTTTTCTGGTCAGGATATCCCATTGTCAACATCCGTTATTAACCTTGGGGTTAAAATGGACTCTCATTTGACGTATGAGGCTCATGTCAAACATCTGTGTAAAACGTCTTATTTCCACCTCAGGAATATAGCAAAACTGCGTCTAGCACTCACGTTTGCTGATGCAGAAAAGTTAGTCCATGCGTTTGTCTCCTCCAGGCTGGACTTCTGCAATGCACTTCTCATTGGGACTACTGGAAAAACCCTTCAAAAGCTGCAGTATATTCAGAACAGTGCCGCTAGGATCCTGATGAGAGGGCGTAAATACGACCATATTACGCCCATTCTTAAATTTCTTCACTGGCTCCCTGTTTCATTCAGAATTGAGTACAAGGTTGCCCTTCTTACCCACCAGTGTATTTATGGGGATGCCCCTCCCTACCTCAAAGATCTTATTTCCTTACATACGTCCCCACGAAACCTTCGCTCTGCATCAGTACATCTTTTGAAAACTCCTAAGACTAAACTTCATACCATGGGAGATCGAGCTTTTTGCTCAGCTGCACCCAGACTGTGGAATGCTCTCCCTGAGTATCTGAGGATGCCACAGACTGTTGATGCTTTTAAATCTGGTCTTAAAACTTATCTTTTTATCAGAGCTTTCGGGTTGAATTTAATTTTGTAGCACTTTGAGATTTGTTTCAAATATAAAGTGCATTATAAATAAAATGTATTATTATTATTATTATTATTATTATTACTATGGATAAAGACTCACTAATGTGCCTGTCTTGCGGTCTTGTATGTATGTTATCATCTAGTTGACGCTCGGAACCGGCCAACTCTATGTAAAGAATGCTGGCAGTCGCCTGGTATATAATAAGTGTGGATCCTAGAAAGTCTTTAATCATCAGAACTACTCTGGGCATCTCTCTGCTAGAAGGATTCATGTTGCCGAAGTGCTCGCATCGTTTGTGCATTAGCAGCTAAGCGACTGTCTTTCTTAGGAGGTTTCCCTTTGCCGGTGTGCTGGCTCGCTTGTGTATCTTCGGAGCTGGAGCCCTCACCCCAACTCTACTTCTGACTTCCGGGCCGGACAGACACAAACACTTCTACGCGTAGAACTCTATTTAATTTCAAAAGCAACAGGGGCGCGGTGGGCTCAAACATAAAGAATGCTGGCAGTCACCTCCTGTTTGCCCTCTGGTGGTCATTCCGAGTGTCAATTGGATGATAACATGCATACAAGACCGTAAGGTCATCCCCCCCACCCTACCCAGAAGGGGGTGGGTTACGGCTGATTTCACCCTACAGTATTTTTAGTCGACCAATGAGGAACATGTGTACCAAGTCTCATGATAATTGCTCCAGTCATTCGGACGCTGGAACATACACACACACATTGACTTATATATACTGTATATTACTTATTTGAAAGTCACAAAGATGCACAAGTATGTGAAAAAAGGCAAAAGAATTTGCCTTAAAAAGCAACCCAGAGCAAATAAGGCCCAACATGTGATCCAGAAGTTTAAAACCAAGAACAGGAGTAAATATATTTTAAAAATCACATAATGTCCACTATATCAATTTACATCAATGAAGTACTAAATAATCTGCTCCTTAATCTTTTAATATACTGTATAGGCTGAGGGCAGACCTTCAGCCATAAAGTCTTGGGGTTCCACCCACAAATTACAAAGAACATGATTAAATATAAAAACACAAGTTAACTCCACAGTTTATCAATGCCATTGTCTTCATCTACTCAAAGGCTTCAATATAAGGCCACAAAGAAGTAACTTGGTTAGTTTATATAACTTTAAACCATGCACTCTTAGTGGACATTGAGAAGAGGAAAATAAAAAGAAAGGTTTAGTAACAGATGGTTTTAAATATTTCCATAAATCAGTCAATTTTTTATTTGTTACTTTACGGTACTTGTGCTTCTCAGTCATTTCTGAGTTTTTTGCTTATATTCATCAATGCAATGGTGAAATATTTACTAATATGTAATATTGTTTGATGCTGAAATATACCATAGTTAAACTAAAGAAGAACTAAGTCAAATGTGAACAGTTAAATAACACAAAACTAATGCACACTCACAAAACTTAGTAAATTGTGTAAGTAATGAATGATTTTTCATTGTTTTACCTAAAGTTAACTGCTGAATTGTTTTATGTCAGCATTCTCGGAAGCTCAAAGGACATAGAACTTTCTATCTGTCCATCTGGTCATAATCTTACCCATTAAATCCCTTCAGGGTGAAAGGACATACTAATTTGAAAATATCATATAACTCCCTTCTTACAGCATTTAGGCTGGTTTGTTAAACTTTTGCAGTTTTCCTTCAAAAATTGTAAAATGTCCATAGACAACATGGTTAAAGTAAAATGCATTCTTTTGTTTACTATACAAAGGTGATCTCACAAAGATTTCTTCTGAGATATATGCATATATGTAATTTATTAATTTTTATCACTTACAGTACATGCAGAAATGGTATCTTTTAAAGATTCAGCCCATAATTAGACAGTCGCACTTTATTGGTTGCCATGGTTACTTTAGTGTATGAAAATCTTGCAGTCTTCTGTGTCGTCAATTTATAGTGCATTAAAGAATTTAATCAAGACTTCTGAGAGCATCACTTTAAGGGAGAACGGACTGATTTCTGCTCTTACAGTTAGCTACAAATCTTTGATATCCTGGTTTAATAAAAGCATAATAATTCAAATGGATTCAGTCATTAAGAGAATGAGTGGAAGAGTCATCTCTTTGCCTTTTCACCTTTTTGTTTTGTAATGTAAGATTTGTTGGTTTAGATTAGATTAGATTATTGTATATTATGATCATGATAATCAGATTTTAAGACCAGTGGGACAGTGGTGCTTTGTCCAAGAAAATTCTGCTACAGGTTATTGCTGATGGCTATCTACAGGACATAAATATTTACCTGTCTTGCTAAAGAGTCACCTGCTTTGAATAGTCAGAGTGCTTTGATTTAGTATCTCATCTACACACAATGTGGGGATACAGAACTGTCTGCTTCCTTGGAAAATTGGTTTATAATCATGTACTCAAAGTAAATGTGTTTACACTATTTGTTATGCAGAGGAAATTGGCTTGCATTATTGTTTTCACTGATTGCCATGTTGAACTATGCAGAAATTGAAGCATATATATATTTCTAGTAAAAGGAGAATTAAAAAAAAAGGAAAGAGAACAGAGAAGTATGGTCTGAGATTCGGGACTGCTGTCTGTTTCTTTTATGCTTTACACCATATCGCTGTGGCTACACCCTGTAGCAACAGTGGCTTGGACCTGGCCCAGGTTCCCCTAGGCCTGAGGTCGGTAATACATCTCTGACCCTGAACATGATAAGCCATTTATGAAAAGGAAGGGAGGATGGATGAATGTGATACACTTGCTAATAAACACAGACAGGTGACACAAGTCAGTGTATTTCCCTTTCGGACTGCAATCTTAGACTAGCATTGACCTGAGATGGATTCAAGTATAATATTTTTAAAAGGACATCCTATGTCAACTTTTGTCAATTACTCTTTATGTAAAGTGTACAGGCACTGTACATGGAATTAGCAAAATTTAAACACTTAAGATATTTTAAAGACAACTAACTTGGAAAGAGGAACACACGCCTTGAGAAAACATCAATGATGTAGTTACAAACTGAGTGCAACTCATGAGATTACATGCTAAATAAAAAAAAATTGAATTAAGACTTTTATTTGAATCTTAAGTAAGCCCTAAAAAGATATGTGAAGTAGATATCCAGTTTTTGATCACTGCACACAACTACAGTATAAAATGTCAATCTCATTTTCAGGTCAGGTCAGGTTGGGGAGCCTGCACTGGCACAGCACATTGCTGCACCCACCACATGATGAAACAGCGTGGGATCCCGGTTGTCAACCCCCCAGGCAGACACACAATCCAGTCTCACACCCCAGAAATTACCATCTATTTGCCACAGCCACGTGTTACATGGGTTTCCCCTTGGCCTGGTACAGTTGCTCAGGTTCTCAAAATGCAGGTAATGTGCTTCATTCGGGACTAGGAACCGCTAGTTCAATACAAAGTCAAATCAGCGGTACCCAAGGATTTTCCGAAGAGACACAGTACTGAAGGAGTCCAGTCTTCATCTCAGGCCACTGGATAGCGTTTATATCTTATTTCCATGATGCAAAACCGGAAGCACCAGAACTTGAAAGACTTGGATCTTTGTCCTTTTGCAGAGATATTGGGGGTTCCACACACCCCTTTCCAGCGACCTGATGACCCCCATGCTCTCCCAATACGTCTACCGACTTCATAGGAAGAGTTACCAGAGACATGAATGTCACTGCTGAAGTAAGTAAATCTCTCAAAGCAGCCAGCACTCTCTCTGCAGACAGGCACTGCTGATGGCTGTACCCAAGAGGTCATTAAAGGCCTGGATCTGGTTTTTATACAGGACACTCACAAGCCCAGACACTCAGACTCCTCACTCAGTCTCTCAGGAGCCCCGAACAGAGCCTTCATTGACTCTGCGGAGATCATGTCATAGTCTACAAAGCTAAGTTCAGTGACTCTTTCTTTAACAACATATGCTTTACAGCTGCTGGACCCAATGACCCTGCCCAACACCCAGTCCATGCAGGCAGGGAACAGAGAAGGAGCAAGAACACACCCCTGAAGAATCTCAGAATCAACTGAGAAATCTGTAATGGTTTTGCCTGCACTCTGCACAGCACTCACAGTACCAGTGTACGGGCCGATCATGATATCCAGCAACTTCGGGGACATCTCATGAAGTCACACGACGTCCCACAGGACAGCTCGATTAACTGAGTCAAATGCTTTATGGAAATCGACAAAGGCTACAACGAAACCCTGCTGATATTCGTGTTTATGTTTGACAAGAACCCTTATTGTTAGGATGTGGTTGATGGTAGACTTCTTAGGCGTAAAACCAGATTGCTCTATTCGCTGGTAGGTGATCAAGTGATCATGGATCCTATTGAGGATGACCCTAGCAAGGACATTACCCAGCACCAAGAGCACTGTAGTTGCTGCAATCCAAGTGATCGCCCTTCCCTTTACAGATAGGGACACCAAGTCTCGTTTTCCAGTCAGTTGGGATGACTCCCATCTCCCAAATGGAAGCAAAGATTGATTGCAATGCAAGGACAGCCTTACCATCAGCCTGGAGAGGTTCACCCCGGATACCACAGATCTCTGCAGAGCATTTCTATTATTTAGGTATTTTAAAGGTTTATTTACTACTGTTAAGATATGACTAGAATACTTTGTGAAAGATGGTGTTGTTTTTAATTTCAGAGAATGCTCCTAATAATGATCACATTTCCATAGGTGAAAAAATGATGACATTTTAATTTACACACTTATTTTCTTAAATTGTTGGGAAAAGGGTTAACATAAACAGATTAATAACAAGAGATTGGAGGCCTTTACTTAATTTAAGAATTCAGTTCTCACTAGCATAAAATGTGGCAGCACTGCTGATGTTTTCATTGTTTAATGCTTGTATATTCACTTTGGAGTTTATCTGTTTTTCAAAATTGTGCTTTGTGCTACTGTTGTATGCTTTGTAAATGTAATGTAATGAATACAGTACATCAAAAAGTAAAAATATGTCATTTTTATAACTAAAAACATAATCAAATCAAAGTTTATCTCATGTAGTTATAGCTACTGTTTATGCCTGATGCCCACAAAAACAAATCCTGAGCTTCATGTATAAAATGTACTTAAGCTCTGAAACATGTGTAAGCCATTTCTTAGTGTAACCAGCAGAAATCTACGCACAAAAATATATGATTTATGACCTGTTTGGCCCTTTATAGAACTCTACAAAATTAAATAAATGTAAATCAGTTGTATATATGCATATGTATCTCAAAAAGTAGCATTCCAGTCATTAAAGGAGAATATACTTCAGGCTTAGAGCCCTTTCTTATTTGCAATGGTGATGGACAGGTTGACAGATGAGATCAGACAGGAGTCCCCTTGGACTATGATGTTTGCAGATGACATTGTGATCTGTAGCGAGAGTAGGGAGCAGGTTGAGGTAACTCTGGAAAGGTGGAGATATGCTCTGGAGAGGAGAGGAATGAAGGTCAGTAGGAACAAGACAGAATACATGTGCGTAAATGAGAGGGAGGTTGTTGGAATGGTGAGGGTGCAGGGAGTAGAGTTGGTGAAGTTTAAGGGATCAAAAGTATAGAGTTACGAGAAGTGTGGAAGAGAGGTGAAGAAGAGAATGCAGGCTGGGTGGAGTGAGTGGAAAAGTGTGTCAGGAGTGATTTGAGACAGATGGGCATCAGCAAGAGTGAAAGGGAAGGACTACAGGACGGTAGTGAGACCAGCTGTGTTATATGGGTTGGAGACCGTGGAACTGACCAGAAAGCAGGAGATAGAGCTGGAGGTGGCAGAGTTAAAGATGTTAAGATTTTCATTGAGTGTCACGAGGATGGATAGGATTAGAAATTAGTACATTAGAGGGTCAGCTCAAGTTGAACGGTTGGGAGACAAAGTCAGAGAGGCGAGACTGCGTTATTTTGGGCATGTGCAGAGGAGAGATTCTGGGTATATTGGGAGAAGGATGCTAAGGATAGAGCTGCCAGGCAAGAGGAAAAGAGGAAGGCCTAAGCGAAGATTTATGGATGTGGTGAGAGAGAACATGCAGGCTATGGGTGTAACAGAACAAGATGTAGAGGACAGGAAGTTATGGAAAAAGATGATCTGCTGTGGCAGCCCCTAACGGGAGCAACCGAAAGAAGAACAAGAAGAAGAGGAAAATTAGCTTGTTTTTGTTTTAAAGTGAACAAATAAGTGATTCAAAGATTCAGAGCATTTTGGTGAAATAAACAAAATGAATCGAATCCCTAAAAAGAATCGTTTTTGCACGTCAGTAGTTTCTAGAGAGGCAGAGAAGCTATGAGTCCCTGTACACAGGTGCAACATCATAGAGACAAAGAGAGAGAAAGGCACGCGGTGACTCCAACTTCGAGAAGCAAGATTTAAACAGATCAGAATCGGGATAATAATTTCTATAATATAAAACTGAGAACACAGAGGATAGAAACTGATGTCTGGTGAGTGTGACATTGTTATTAAAAAAATAATAAATGTTAGTTGAATACTTACAAGTAAAGTAGCAGTTAAATGAATAAATGTCTCATCACCAAGTAATAAGTGAGGGTGTTTATGCATGCTATGGAAATAAAACAAAAAACAGTCAGACAGAGAGCAATTAAAAAAAAAAGTTTATATAAGAGGAATATCTATTCATGGTTTAATAGCCGAATTAAATGTCACAGAGGTTTTTTTTTTTAACTGTACTTTTAAAAGACTACTTTTTGTGTATACAGGCATCATACTCCGAACTACACAAAAGCCATTTAATGGGTGCCGAGTTGAGAGGAAGAAACTACTAGAAGAACTGGGACATACTGATTGTGGAGGAAGTAGACGTAGACATGTCATAATAATATAAGCAGAGATACAGAAATGGAATACTAAAAGTGACTTTTATTTTGATCCTGCATGTTATTTTTGAATATACAGTCATATGAAAAAGTTTGGGAACCCCTCTCAGCCTGCATAACAATTTACTCTACTTTCAACAAAATAGATAACAGTGGTATGTCTTTCATTTCCTAGGAACATCTGAGTACTGGGGTGTTTTCCGAACAAAGATTTTTAGTGAAGCAGTATTTAGTTGTACGAAATTAAATCAAATGTGAAAAACTGGCTGTGCAAAAATGTGGGTACCCTTGTAATTTTGCTGATTTTAATGCATGTAACTGCTTAATACTGATTATTTGCAACACCAAATTGGTTGGATTAGATCGTTAAGCCTTGAACTTCATAGACAGGTGTGTCCAATCATGAGAAAAGGTATTTAAGGTGGTCAATTGCAAGTTGTGCTTCCCTTTGACTCTCCTCTGAAGAGTGACAGCATTGGATCCTCAAAGCAACTCTCAAAAGATCTGAAAACTTAAGATTGTTCATTATCATGGTTTAGGGGAAGGCTACAAAAAGCTATCTCAGAAGTTTAAACTGCCAGTTTCAACTGTAAGGAATGTAATCAGGAAATGGAAGGCCACAGGCAGAGTTGCTGTTAAATCCCGGTCTGGCAGGCCAAGAAAAATACAGGAGCGGCATATGCACAGGATTGTGAGAATGGTTACATACAACCCACAGATCACCTCCAAAGACCTGCAAGAACATCTTGCTGCAGATGGTGTATCTGTACATAGAATTCAGAGCAATTTGCACAAAGAACACCTGTATGGCAGGGTGATGAGAAAGAAGCCCTTTCTGCACTCACACCACAAACAGAGTTGTGTGTTGTTTGTAAATGCTCATTTAGAAAAGCCAGATTCATTTTGGAACAAAGTACTTTGGACTGATGAGACAAAAATTGAATTATTTGGTCATAACAAAAAGCACTTTGCATGGCGGAAGAATAACATCGCATTCCAAGAAAAACACCTGCTACCTACTGTCAAATTTGGTGGAGGTTCCATCATGCTGTGGGGCTGTGTGGCTAGTTCAGGGACTGGGGCCCTTGTTAAAGTCGAGGGTCGGATGAATTGAGCCCAATATCAACAAATTCTTCAGGATAATGTTCAAGCATCAGTCACAAAGTTGAAGTTACGCAGGGGTTGGATATTCCAACAAGACAATGACCCAAAACACAGTTTGAAATCTACAAAGACATTCATTCAGAGGGAGAAGTACAATGTTTTTGAATGGCCGTCACAGTCCCCTGACTTGAATATCATTGAAAATCTATGGGATAATTTGAAGCAGGCTGTCCATGCTCGGCAGCCATCAAATTTAACTGAACTGGAGAGATTTTGTATGGAAGAATGGTCAAAAATACCTCCATCCAGAATCCAGACACTCATCAAAGGCTATAGGAGGCATCTAGAGGCTGTTATATTTGCAAAAGGAGGCTCAACTAAGTATTGATGTAATATCTCTTTAGGGGTGCCCAAATTTACGCACTTGTGTAATTTTGCTATAGTGCATATTGCATATTTTCTGTTAATCCAATAAACTTAATGTCACAGCGGAAATACTACTGTTTCCATAAGGCATGTCATATATTAAAAGGAAGTTGCTACTTTGAAAGCTCAGCCAATGATCAACAAAAATCCAAAGAATTAAGAGGGGTTCCCAAACCTTTTCATATGACTGTAACTGGATTGATATTGAGAGGGAAGAGAAAGACATTTGTTAAACATTTTGGCTTTATGAGCTCTTCTGTACATTTACTAAATGCTTTGTGGAAATAGTGGCTGTATTTATTTATATATATATGTGTAAATTATATATATATAAATTATATATATATGTAAATACATATATATGGATTTTTTTGCCAAATTATGTTAATTACAAGCCAGGTGTGTGTGTGTGTTATTGTAGTCAAGCTAAATATATAAGGGGATCCTAGAGACAAATAACATTAACATTGGACATTAAGAACCATGCCCTAAAATATAAAGGGATGTCCCACAAAAGTCATGATTTATATTTGATCTTGATCTTGTAATTACAATTGTCTTAATATTATAGCAATTTTCGACTGCCAGTCTGTTTAATGCTGTTGAACTAATTTTATCACAGTTAATTAACATGTTCTCATAACAAAGCTGCCTTCAACGATGGCAAATACGCCTAATACTAGTTGCCTTAGTGTGTTTCCCATCTCTTTTGTCTATAAAATGGATGTGCTGTGTGTTGTATAACATAACTGGCAGTGTCAGCTTTGGATCTTTTGCAGGATATCGCCAATGGCATGCTACACAAAAAGACAGATTTCAGGCATCATGACGATTTTTTGGTGATGAATGGCTTATAAGCTTCTTGGAGCCATCTTCTTGAAGTTGTGTGTTGAATTGGAACCTCATTACAGAGACCATCATGAAGAAATCACATGATCCCTGTTCCATTACAGATTTTTTGGTATTTAGCAGTGAGTGCTTTTCAGAGTGAACTGGCTGACCAGTCAGGAATCTCACAGTCACCCCTGAGGCATATCCTGCCATCTATCTGGGATGGTATAATTCAGATGCTACTCAGATACATCCAATTTCCTTATAGTCAGGGTGAGCAAGCTGAAATCAAAAGGTAATTTGCAGCGATTACTGATTTTCATAATGTAATCTGTGGAGTTGACTGCATGCATGTTGCAATAAAGACACCATCACAGAGTGGATTTGATCCTGTAAAAACAAAGCACTTTCATTCATTTAATATACAGTTAATACATTATGCTCAAATGTGTCTGATTAACTTTGTTGCAAGGTGGCCGGCTCAAGCCACAATTCTTATTTTTTATCAAATAGTATGGAAAGCCTGCGGTGGGCTGGCACCCTGCCCGGGGTTTGTTTGCTGCCTTCCGCCCTGTGTTGGGTGAGATTGGCTCCAGCAGACCCCTGTGACCGTGTAGTTAGGATATAGCGGGTTGGATAATGGATGGATGGATGGATGGATGGACAGTGTAGAAAGCAGACTTCAAGTGCACTGCTGTGTATGATGGCTGGTGTAATATCGTAGTATTTTCCTCTACTTACCCTTTACCTGTTTTCTCAAGGGTAAATGTTCTCGTCAAGTTCGTTATCGGGTTGGTCTACTGTTGCACTTTAAGATGAACATACACATACATAGCTATACGCATACACACAGACCCTATCCACAACAGTGCCCCATGAATGACACACACACGCTTATTAACCCCTAGCACTTTAAACCACACAAGTGCTATAGGAATAACAGCCTGTCATAAAGCACTTCAAGAGACTTACTTATTTTCGGCACGAACAACATATGATGTTTTAGTGATATCTCAGACCTAAATATTACTTTTGGTTTACAAGAATACATTTAAACATACAAAGACTCAGCACTCTTGACTATAGGTCATTTATCAGCCAAAAATACCTTCTTTTCGTATTGTCCCTAACTATTGAGTGGCGCCCTCACTCTCAGCCTTATAAACCTCGCAGCACAGAAATAATGGCAAAAATCCGGCTACACTAGGTGCTCAAAGAAATCTAACTTATTAATTCAATCACTCTAGACATTAAGACAAAGTATAGAAAGTTAAAAGCAGCATGGTATTTATTACAAGAATAATAATAATAATACCACTGGAACAAAGAATACTAGAAAATAGGTACTGATAGGAAAGTCTGAATATATATAGTCTTTAGAAAAAGCTTACGAAAAAAGGTAGAGATGACAAGGATGAATGTCCCAGGGAGGCGTTTGATTTAGCAATTGATGTTCATGATGCCTTTCTGACGACCAGTGCTGTCTTCGTCCTTTCCTCTTTTTCTTCTTCCTCTCCTTCTTTTTCTGTACTTTCTTCTGTCTCAGACCAAGGCATATTTATTATGAAATGCCATGCCTTGGTTTCACAACACATGCACCAGATTGGCTGGCTGTCAATATGATGGATGAATTTTGCTCCCCAGGTAATAAAGTTCTTTGATATTTCCTCAGTTTTTCCTTTCCCAGGCCGTAAACCCAATTGATGTCCCAGATGTCCATCCGTAAAGTAATCAATAGCCTGAGGTATCAGCTCAGACTTCCTTTCCCAGGCTGTAAACCAAATTAGCACTAAGCTATGAACAACTGTTATAAAAGTGAGGTATAAGGAAGAGGATATGTCTTTTTTTATTATAATGCCTCCTACATCTGAATTCATCTTGTTGGGATTGAGCAAAATATAATACAGTAATCCCTCGCTATATCGCGCTTCGACTTTCGCGGCTTCACTCTATCGCGGATTTTATATGAAAGCATAACTAAATATATAACGCGGATTTTTCGGTGCTTCGCGGGTTCTGCGGACAATGTGTCTTTTTACTTCCTGTATATGCTTCCTCAGTTGGTTTGCCCAGTTGATTTCATACAAGGGACGCTATTGGCGGATGGCTGAGAAGCTAACCAATCAGAGCACGCAGTTAAGTTCTCCTGACTGAGAAGCTAACCAATCAGAGCACGCAGGAGCTATGCAGCGTTAACCAGGAAGTCTCATCTCGCTCATTCAGCATCAACGTGCTTCGCTGTGTAAAGAGTTGTGCTCTTTAGTGTTTATCTTTGTGCATAGTCAAGCCCTTCATTATGGCTCCAAAACAATCTGCTACTGCTTCAGGTGCCGTGCCCAAGCGCAAGAAGAAGATGTTAACGATTGCCGAAAAGGTAAACGTTTTGGATTTGTTGAAGGCTACGATTCTTTTTATTTAAAAAGTAGGAAAGGAATATAAGATCTACGGCTGCAGCGTCCTTTTAACCAGGGTGCAAAACGAGTTGTAAGTGGATGTAATAAGGCAGTAGTCTGGATGGAATCTGCTTTAGGGATTTGGATTGAAGACTGCCAGAAGAAGAACAACGGCAGTGCTACACAATCGCATGAAGTGGCTCCTTTACAAGGGCTGTAACGCTCTCCTTTGTTGTGCAGTAAAATTAAACTCATTGTTATCGGACAAGTCATCGTGTCATTGTTGGTGAGTAACCATAATTTTCTTCTTACAGTGCTTAGTACATGTATGTACGTTTAGTGTCACTGTACACACATTTACTGTATACTATTTTTCTTGCAATGTACGTATTTATTGCTGGTGACCTGTCTATCGTAATGGCTGTAACATATGTGATATCGGAAAACTCCTGAATGCTATAAGATATGCATCCCGCGCGGTGTTTGTTTGCTTGTCTCTGCCTCTATCTCACCCTCTCTGACATTATCTGCGCCTGACGAGGGAGTATGAGCAGAGGTGCTGTTTGCACAGAAGCTGTTTGCTTAAAAGATACTGACGCTCCTCTAAAAAATGCCGCTTTATCTCGGCATATTTAAAAGCACAAAAGCACACGTATTGATTTTTTGCTTTAATCTCGCGCTCTCTCTCTGACGTTCTCTGCGCCTGAGAGGAGATTTGAGCAGAGGGGCTATTTTAACATAGGCTGTTTGCTTAGAAGATACTGACGCTCCTCTGAAAAGTGCCGCTTTACTTAAAAGCACACGTATTGATTTTTTGATTGTTTGCTTTTCTTTGCGAGCGCGCGCTCTCTCTCTTAAATTCTCTTCTCCTGATGCAGACACTCATTTGAAGAAAATATATATTTGCATTCTTTTAATTGTGAGAAAGAACTGTCATCTCTGTCTTGTCATGGAGCACAGTTTAAACTTTTGACTAAAGGGTGTTATTTCATGTCTAGAGGGCTCTAATAATGTTAACAGTGTGGGAGAGTTTATAAGGGCTTAAAATATATAAAAATAACCATACAAACATATGGTTTCTACTTCGCGGATTTTCACCTATCGCGGGGGGGTCTGGAACGCAACCCCCGCGATGGAGGAGGGATTACTGTACAGAATAAGATGTAGATTTTATACACCATAACAGCTGGCATCTTGGTAAATATGGCTAATTGATAGGATTGTTATTAAATTCAGTGCACTAAAAACAACATGTATGATCTTCCATTCAAACAATAGCAGGTACCCCTTCAGAGCTTGGCTCCTCACACCACTCTGCCGCTGTCACTTGCTCCCATTGTTGTTTTCTGACTCCTGTAGTCAAGTCAAGTCAAGGAGCATGCACTGGTACAGTGCGTTGCTGCACCCACTACACGATGAAACAACCCGAGATCCCGGTAGGCAACCCCCCAGGCAGACACGCGGTCCAATCCCACCCTCCAGAAATGACCCTCTATCTGTTGCAGCCAGGTGTTACGTGGGTGAGTCCTTGGCCTGGTCCAGCCACTCAGGTCCCCAACAATGAGGATCTTACGAGCTGGAGCACCCTCTGGGAAATCTGCCACATGGCCGTAACTGACGCTCCCTCACAATGCAGATAATGTGCCTCATTCGGGACTCCATGAGCAACAGCTCATTCGACACAAAGTCAAACCAACGGTACCCAAGGATCTTCCGGAGAGAAACAGTACCAAAGGAGTCCAGTCTTCATCTCAGGTCACTGGACAGCATCTATGTCTCGCAACCATATAGTAAGACAGGAAGCACCAGGACTCTAAAGACTTGGACATTCGTCCTTTTGCATAGATATCAGGAGTGCCACACACCCCTTTCCAGTGACCTCATGACCCCCCCCCATGCTCTCGCAATCCCTCTACTGACTTCATAGGAAGAGTCACCAGAGATATGAATGTCACTGCCAAGGTAAGTAAACCTCTCTGTAGACAAACACACTGCTGATGGCTGTGCCCAAGAGGTCATTAAAGGCCTGGATCATGTTTTTTATCCAGGACACTCGCAAGCCCAGACCCTCAGACTCCTCACTCAGTCTCTCGAGCGCCACAATCAGAGCCTCCATTGACTCCGCGAAGATCACAGCATCATCAGCAAAGTCAAGATCCGTGAATCTTTCTTCATCAACAGATATCCTACAGCCTTGCCTATACAAGCATTGAACAGAGTAGAAGCAAGAACACACGCCTGACGAACCCCAGAATCAACTGGGAAAAACGCAGAGGTCCTGCCTCCACTCTGCACAGCACTCACAATACCAGTGTACTGGCCGGCCATGATATCCAGCAACCTCGAGGGGATCCCACAAACCCTCAAAATGTCCCACAGGGCAGCTCGATCAACTGAGTTGAACACTTTGCGAAAATAGACAAAGGCTGCAAAGAAACTCTGCCGATATTCGCATATGCGCTCCATGAGAACCCTCAATGCCAGGATGCAGTCGATGGTAGACTTCTTAGGCATAAAACCAGACTGTTCCGGTTACTGGTAGTTGAGCAGGTGATCATGGATCCTATTGAGGATGACCCTAGCAAGGACTTTACCGGCACCGAGAGCAGTGTTATCCCCCTGTAGATGCTGCAATCCAGGCGATCACCCTTCCCTTTCCAGATAGGGACGACAAGTCCCATTTTCCAGTCAGTTGGCCAGTCTCCCAAATGGAAGCAAAGATTGCTTGCAATGCCAGGAGGACAGCCTTACTACCAGCCTGGAGAAGTTCACCCTGGATACCACAGATCCCTGCAGCATTTCCCCCCTCAGCTGGTTCACCACCTGTACAATCTCAGTGAGATTGGGTGGTTCACAGCTAATCGGAGGATCAGCCTCAAGAACCGTGGACCCGGATATATCCAACGCCCTAGCCGGAGGATCAGCTTTGATCAACTGCTCAAAGTAGCCAGCCCAGCGGGTCACAACTGCAGTGTCATTGGTAAGGACCATTCCATCAGCCGCCCTGACTGCGACTGTCTGAGGAACAGATTCAGATGTGCGTAATGCTTTGATTCCTCTGAAAGCAGGATGTGGGTCGCTAGACCTGAGATGGTGTGTCACTTACTCACAGATTCCTCTGACAAATGCCTCTTTATCTGCCTTTAGAGCCCTCGCAGCCGTCCTTCTTAGTTCCCGGTACAGACCAGAGTTGCCATTGAGCCATGCGCTGCGACTCTTCTTGATGATATCCAGGGTACCCTGCGAGATGAAACACCTCCTGGGAACACCGGTAACACCAACACAATCCTCAGCAACCTTCAGGGTCTTGTCACGGAAGGTCTCCCACATCACATTAGGATTGGTTGTCGTTTCCAAATCTGAAAGTTCCTCACACAAATTGCGTGCAAACTCATTAGAAACATCCTGGTCTTGGAGTCTGGCGAAGTCCAGGCTCATTTTCCTAGTAGGTGGTAACCTACTGGACCTAAGCTGGATCCTAAGAGTAGCAACAACAAGTCTGTGGTCAGAATTTACAAACTGGGCACTTCTGTAGACCCTGTCATTTTGCAAGAGCCTCCAGTGTCTGCCCACGAGGATGTGATCGATGTCCTTCACCGCATTATTGGAGTACCAAGTCCAACAATGTGGTTCAGGGCGCTGGAATCAGGATCCAGCGATATGCAGCCACCTTGATTTTTTGCAAAGTCAAGAAACATGGAGCCACTTTCACCACGGTCACCAGACCCATGGGGACTGAGACAATCCTCATAGCAAGCCCTGTCAGTGCCAGTGGCTGCACTGAAGTCACCCATGACCAGAGGTGTGTCACCCTGTGGGCACCCATCAACCACCAAGTGAAGCTGCGAATAAAATGTCTCCCTCACTGAGACATCACTGGCAACAGACAAGGCACCCAAGGAGTGCCATAATCAGAGTCCCATAATACGCTCGTTGAAAGGAGTGACATCAGACACCATTGGAAGAAGCAAATCTGCTACAGCAACAGCTACTCCCTGAGTATGACAGCCATCATACCAACCAGACCAATAAAAGGTGTATCCACCTACAGAGATCTGGCCAGTCCCCGGTTTGCGCACCTTAGAGAGTGCCGCCACTGAAATGCAGGGTTTATGTAGCTCCTCTGACAGCAGAGGAAGATGATCATCTTGCTGGAGAGACAAGACGTTCCATGCGCCCACCCGTATGGGCCGCCTCAAATTGGGACCCAAGTGCTGCCGTGCAGTGGGCGATGCCTCAGTACCACACCAGTTCCGTTTCCCAAAAGACCCGACCCTGTTGGCTCTCCAACGGTTTCGACTATTCCGGCGATGGGGCTCCTGAGGGCTTTCCCCCATCCCCGTCATGATGCGAGCAGCCTTCCTTTGGGCGGCTGCAGCAGAGCTACTCCCGTAGAGAGCAAAAAGGAGTCCTTTCTGCAGTCTCGGAGCTTTGTAAAGTTTTTTTTTACGGTGGCTGGAGTGCCAATCCTCCCACCAACCCCCATGATTTCCCTGCAAGTTGGAGGACCGCTTGCAGGGCCGGATGCAGTTTAATGTCAGAAACATAAAGGTTTTTGGGTTTCTTCATTTCATGTAGTAACGCCTCAAGTTCACAATCATTGAAGTTTCATTTTCTGTGTTTTCCCATGGTTTATTGTAAAGCCATCACTCAGAAACAAGTATTTGTTTAAGCAATGTATGGTTACTGATGGGAGGCTTGTGAATAAACACATAGTTTAAAGTTGATTTGAGATTTATAAAGGAACTTGCTGTAGTTCATATGATTTTATAAATCCAATTTTTTTGGCATAAGCTGTTTATGCCTTTTGAGTGTAAGCAACATTTAGCCTAGAATCTAAGCAAGATTTTAAACATAAGGCCCCAGCTCTTTGCAGCTATGAATTGGATTAAGAGAGTGCAGAAAATGACATGCAGTAGGACTTCATGTTGCAGACACAGTGCAGAAATAAGATGGCATGACTGCCAGTAGAGATTGCAGTTATGTTTTCATTTTCTGAATGTATTTTTTTTCCATTACTGAGTCACAGGGATCCTGGGCCCATTTTTCTAACCTAGCATATGTGTCTTTAGAGTGAAAACAGAGTGCTTGGAGAACATCTGCACAGATACAAAGAGAACATTTAAACTTGACACAGAAGGTGACTGGGCCAACAACTAACTTAAATAGAAGGGCAGGGGCCCTAATAACTTTGCTACTCACGTGCTCATGAATTTACAAACTGCACTTCTGCTAAAGTGTTTAACTCACACGTTTTTTTTTTTTTTGGAGTATTCCTTGATGTATCATTGACACATAGATTTAAAGATGCCTGAAAAGAACATCCTAAAGAGAAAGGTGGAGCATTAAGTGATTGAAATTAAAGAAGCATACCATATTTTCAGTCATATGCAAACAACACACTATAATAGCCTGATTTTATATTCAGTTAGCTGTCTGTGCTTGTTTTGTTGGAGGGCTGGTGTAAATTGAAAAGGAGGAAGCAGTCTCGCCCAAAGACAACATGTTTCAGTGAAGGAAATGAGAAAAAGCATTACAACTGAGAGAGTGAGAGACCAGCCAGTTCAGAAGCTACATTTACTGCAGACCTGGACATGGCAGCTTTCCAAATGTGCACTCTGGGGACATATGCCTGTCAATGCATTTAACCTCACATAATGGCTACCACTAGGAGCAGGTTAGCCAAGTTTTTAGCACTAGAGCACTCCAGGAGACTGAGCTTGAACCCAGATCCACCCGGAGACACTGTGTGTGTGTAGACTTTCCATATTCTGTCCATGCCTCAGTTGGTTATCTCCAGGTCCTACCATTTTTCACTCATCAAAGCCATGTGTGTGTTAGGTGTAAATTGGCCAAGTGTGAGTGAGGGTAGGAGTGTGCATATGGGTATACACCATTTAGGACTGATTCCAACCTTTTGTCCAGATGAGCTCTAGCTGATCTGTTTTGACCCAGAAATGGATTAAGTGCCTTTAAAAATGAATGTATACATAATGGTTTATCACAGTTATGGCAGATAATGATATTAGTTATATGTCATAATTTTTAAAATTTCAAGTAGTCTCATACCTGTGACCTAGGAAACCTTTTTAATATTATTAGCATTTTTTTTTAAAGACCTACTTTTCTCTGGTCACTCTAATGGGGAGCAAGGGAGTCCACACTGCTATTGCACAGTGTACTCAGAAACGTTATGCCTTGCAGTGCACATCTGCAGATACGAGCCCCTTCTTCTCACAGCAGCACCTTCAACACAAAACGGTAAGCACCATTCTTTTATTCATAAAAGCAGAAATGTTCAGTGCAGTGCTACTTTTACTTAAATTGGTAATGCTCAAGGCTGTACATTACCACAAAACCTCCCCTGCAAGATTTCAATTTGCATGGTCAGGACAAATAATCCACCACGAGATTATTCTTTCCTGACACACAGTGTACCTGAAATCTATACGGTTGGAGTGATAAATACCAATGGGCCGCAAATGCATTTGAATGTCTCATTCATTGCATCCATTGCAAAAGGTCTCTCTTTACAACCAATCAAATTCAGCTGACAAAAGGTAATATTTAAACTATCCATTACACATTTAATAGCTAGTCCTTCCTTTTCCAACACTGCATATTTGTTTTCTCTACAAAACAGCTTTCGACTGATAAATAAAATAGGTCTCCATTCTTCTCCTTTTTCCTGCATTAAGGCTGTGCCCAAACCTTTCTCTGAGTTGTCACCCTGTAAAACAAAAGGTTTGGTAAAGTGAGGACAGTGCAATAATACATTTTCACAGAAGACTTTTTTCAAAGTATTAAAAGCATTTTCACATTTTTCCGTCCACTTGATGTTTCTTGTGGCTTCATTCTTTTGCAGGTCAGTAAGGAGTGCCCCAATACTTGAAAAGTTCAGTATGATACCACCTTACCAGCTCCAGAAAAGACCGGACCTGTCGTTTTGTTTCAGGCTGCGGACAATGGCAGCCACTTTGTCTACTTAAGGATGGATGATACTGTCCCGTGTGGTGTAACCCAGTATTACACCTTTTCCTTGACAAAGCTCTCTTTTCTGGGATAAGACCAAACCAGCTTCTTTTATGTGGTCGAAAACTTCAGCAAGGTGCTTTAAGTATTCTTCCCAGGACTTGCTATACACTACCACATTGTCAATCTATGGTCTAGCATAGGTTTCTGCTCCCTACAGCATTTTGTCCATCAGGCATTGGAAACTGGTGGCTGTGCCATGTAAACCAAATGGCATTGCGGTGAATTAGTAAAGGCCTCTGGGTGCTCGAAATGCGTTAATTGGCTTGGACTCATCTGTCCGTAGTACCTGTCAATAACCTTTACATAAATCAATTTTTGTTAGAACTTTTGCAGGACCCATCTGCTCTACTAATTCATCTACCCATGGCACAGTGTAGGTATCAAAAAGCAGATATTGCATTGACTTTTCAATAGTCTACACAAATATGCATTTGCCCATTTTTTCTTTGGCATGAGTACCAGGGGACTACACCATTCACTCACCGATGGTTGTACAATTCTTAGTTGTTTTATTTTTTCCGGTCCTTCCTTGATGTCCTCCTGTAAATGTGCAGGGATATGAAAATATGCCGTTCTCACCGGACGTGGGGAGGTAAGTTGAATGTCATGCTGTATAAGATCAGTCTTACCAAGCAGAGCTCCAAACAAAGGGCAATGATTCTACAGGAATGATTCTTTGAACATCCCCTCTCTGTTTCTCACTCAGGTGTTCCAGAGAGGGCACCACTCCATCATTTGCTCTGGAGGGCAAATAGTGTTCCTCTGCCTCATCTTCCTCCAAGACAATTAGGATGAGAAACTGGAAGGAAGGATAAGTATTTTCATGCCAAGCCTTTACCATATTTATATAAAATGTTGATTTTGGCTTTCGTGGATGGTCTGGCATCTCAGTCTTTTAAGTGACATGACCTTTCTGTGCTATCACTGTGTAAGTCCTTTGCTACTTAGCTAATAGTATTGTTGCTGCTAACATCTGAGAGCAGGCTCTATTTTGTCCAACAGTGAGGTTATGTTCACTTATGGCTTTGTCATACCATGACTTCTGTTTCACTTGTGCCTTCTCCATATTCCAAAGCAGGTGAAGTTGATTCCTTATCGCTTCTGCTTCATAACTGGACAGATTGATATCCCTGAAACTTATGTTAGACTGTGATGATTAAGTATTTCCTTAATTTTTTTGAGCAGTATTGTTGTGGACTGCTTATGTGAGTTCTCCTCCTTTCTCAAGAGTTAATGCCCATCCAAGCAGCAAAGTATGCCAGGCAGCCGCAAACCATAAATGGAAAACTTGAGCTTCACAGGTTACACTTGTGCAAGCACCCTCACACAAATAAGGCCAATCTGAAGTTTCCTGTTTAGACTTAAGACACTGAGGTTGAGAATTCCAGATTGTTTCAGATGGTTATTAAACTAGAGTCCAAGGATACTTATTTATTTGTACATCTTCTCCTTTTTGTTTTTGATATTGTTGTATACAATGGCAATGCAATTTCTACCACATGCATGCATTGTTTTTGATTTTTATTCACAATATTTGCTGCTGCTTAATGTGTGAAAAGGTGAATGAAATTCTCCTCGGGAGAAATATTATCCAGTTCTTAGTATCACTTCTATAGTATGGCTTTTAACAATCAACAGCTTCCAGCTTATGATCACCATTAAAATGCTGCTTTGAGTGCACTTTCAAAAATGGGAGCTAATTGCAGCTATGGCTTGGAGTGCAGTTAAATTAGCCTGCAAGAATGTGACTGTTATACAAAATTAAGTTTAGTCACTCTGACATCTAAATAATGATAGAAGTAAATACAGAATAGCAATGTTCACATTTTATACCATTGAATATCCTCATCTGAAATGGAAGGAATGTTCTTTAGAAATGTACCGATTTTGAAAATTTTTGCAAGCACAGAAAAGATAAAAACTTACATAGATACTGTGTATATCTAAATTGTGTGTGTGGTGTGCATGGATGTATACCTCTGTATCTATAAAGCATAATTTATGTTTGTTTGCCTTTCAACCTGGGTTCAATTCCTACACATTACATTTAACTATTTCTTTAATTAAACATTTATATATTTTTTTTTTGTCTTGGCCTCAAATTGCTCTGTGTGGGGCTATATTGTCTCTGGAGTTATTTGTTGTACTTTATTTGCACCAGAAAAAAAACACAAGATATGATATACCAAGATGCTTTGCAGTGCTAAACATTGTTATACACTAACTAGTAAATAAAGAAATAACATTTGGTAATATATATTTCCTCTTTCTTACTGCAACTACAACTCCAGGTACCTTAGCTAGAAATATAAATGCACAGACACAGTTGTTGAGACCCTTTAAACATTTTCAGATGTTTCAAGTTCACAAATGAAATTTGTATATCTTTCAAAATGTATTTTAAAGACACGATCAGTTATTTGTCAGCACATATTTTAAAGTCAAAAGTGTATATTTACTGAATCGGCCACAAGACAGGAATCAACTTTGCTCAGGATGCCAGTCCACTGCAAGTCAGAGTACATTAATTCATTAATTTATTCACAAGTCACTGCCAATAATCCAGTTTATGAGGAGCTAGAGGAGGGACTAGCCGAGCATCATGATCTACACGATTCTAATTAGCCCTCGACAGGCTGCCAGTCCACTGCACATTTGTACAGTATGTAAATTGCAACATTCAGAGATACATTGCTACAATTTCCTGTTCACCACTGTTTGGGGCTCCTGGGAGGATGAACTGTCACAGTCATACATTTGTACTGCAAGAAGCCAAAGCATTTTCTCTCAGTTACCAAGTAAGCATGTGGTAATGCCTGGACAACTACTTTGGATTTCTAAATCTTGTATCCCCCACCCACTAGACCATGCTGTCTCAAAGTCACTCTCATAATGACTGAATAAATTCAAGAAAAGAAGCTTACCCAGGATTTGTAAAACATCAAAAAAAATCTCATATTTTATACGGTAACATACTTAAAAAGGGATTATCCTCCCAAACAACTTTTGAATTATATAGTTTACCTGCCTACATATTGTATATAATGTTTCTTACAGGCAGGTTAAGATCTTTTTTCAGGTTCAGACAGAATCTCAGAAATGAGAAGTGTCTTGACTTGAAGCCAAGTCCACCTAAAAATTACTAGAATTGTTAGTGTGCCTGTCCTGATTCATAAAAGCTTCAGCTTTGCTTGTAAGCACTTTTGCTAATGGATGGAATTTTTAAAAAGAGATAAAGATATGAGTTTTAAAATAATCATAGATTAAATGTTTAATATTGCATCTGTTGTCCTTATTACCTTAGCAAGAGTTGATGAAAAAATAAAAGATGCTGAATCCATTTTGATAAGTTTCCCTCTAATAGTGTTGGATTTGTTACTCTGTTGGATTGCCAAATAGTTTTTTTTCCCCAATCGGGAAGTATCCAACTCCTCCATTCATGTTGCACTGGCCTGTGGATGTTTTTTCAAACCTGAAACAGAAAATAAAAATGCTTAAAATGAGAATTATTTTATAAAACACAGAACACTGTCAGGAATATAACGTTGTTTTTTAAAAATACCTAGTGTAATGGTCGCATCAGGTTTGGTGGACACATGTACTTAACAATATGGAAGAGATATCATCAAACTAGTCACTAATGTTAAAACAATTGCTGCATTCACCTATAACTTGTAATTTTCAAACTCCATCTTGGAAAATGGAAAGAAAACATGACCTGAACTCGGAATCCTACTCACAAACTCGCTCCTGGTCACCCAAGTTCGAGTTTGTCTGATTTCAGATGATGCCTATCCAAAATGGCAACCTACACTGCTATCAGTAAGTACAGTAACACTTTAAAGGTTTCATGTGTTTATTAGAACTTACTCTTAATAAAGAACCTCAATCCATAATACTGAATATTGAGAGGTTAAACTGTAACATTAGCAGAATGAACAATAACAGATTAATTGATGTTAGCTTGATACATTCTAATGTTGGCACCCAGGGTATAATGGTTGTTTCATGCAGTTTTTTAACTGCAATTTCCAAGCAGAAATAGTACTATTTATTGTAGCGAAAAGCATAAAAATATGTTTTAGACCTGACAAATACTTTTTGCACCTTTCTTGCTTATATGTTTCTTCTTCAGTCTGGACAACAGACTAGTGTTGGATGCTGAAACACCAGCTTCACGGCAGCATTCAGGTTTACTTTCCCATTTGGGTAGCGTGAACATGCGGAGGTCACAAATGATGCAATTGGAACTTCCAACATCCCAGCTCTGCCATATAATGAACGTAACATAAGATGAAAACTTTTCAAATACTGAAGATGATTTACCACTTATCATTGCTTCATTTATGTGGTTAGTTTAGTCACCACAAGCAGATGTCCATCATCAGATCAGGTTAAAGCCACACGCAAACCTGCTTGTAAAAGAAGGGAACAATAAAATAATTCATCTTTTGGGGTGCTTGGGCCTTTTTAATTTTTGAATAGTCTAGCATAACTCACAATATAATCTTTAATAATCCCTGACAGTCCATCCTTTTAGATCTGACAATGTGGCCAAGTTAATAATGAAACAGTTTTCTGTTATCTCTCTCAGTTTTGTAAACTAATTGGATGCATCATAACCTGTTTTATTTTACAAGAGGAACAAAATATACTGTATCTTTTAAAATTAGAATAAACCTTATTCATTTAGCAGGGAACTACAGATTTCTTAATACACAGTATAACATCCATTTACTACCACCATTCTCAACTAACTTGTTTTAAGTGCTGAGCATAATAAATATCTTAAATCTTCAGATCAGGCTTTCTGACCCTTTTGTTATATGCCTTTAAGATGTGGACTGGGCATCTGAATATGACACTCTTACTCTACCAAAAAATAAAAACTGTACCAGTTTGTTTGTTATCTTTTTCCAGCTCTGGCAATAGTTTTTTTTTTTTCTTTTTTTCAATAAATTAGCAGCATAGCCTTTACCGTCAAGTTCATGGCACTACCTGGTATGAAGATAGAGAGAGGGCATGTGAGGTTTTGGGGTACCACCCTGATAAAACCCTGTTTTAATGAAACCTGGAATAAGGTAAATTGAAAAGGATGACTGTCTCAACTGAGGTTCAAACGTGCTGTAAGGCAGCTCCTGGGCTGGAGCTCCATCTCTGTTGAGGGCAGATCTGGAAGGGAGGTGAAGTCAGAAATCTTCTTGGGCTTTCCCCTTGGTAGTGCAGATGAAAAATGAGAGGTAGACAGCAACAGTACCTCTTCTTATCGCCAGGTGGAATGGCTTACCTTACAAGAGTCTTGAAGGGTATGTTAGTATGTAGTTAGTACTGTATGTTGAAGGGTCTGACTCCTTAAGCTTGCATACATGACACTGTAAATGAAATGGCTTGTCAGTTCACTGCAATTATCAAACCTTCTTATTTGTGTAGAGCAGGGGTGCCCAATTCGATCGCGATCGACCGGTAGATCGCAAAGGTAGTGCAGGTAGATCGCGTTGCATTAAAAAAAAAAAAAAATTTTAATGTTAGTCTATCATATATCCTCCCTATGGCATTTGCCACTTGATTGACATACAGGGCTGCCAGTCTGAGATCTCTTTTCTTCTAACATACTGGTCATTACGCATTCAAAATCAAACGTGCGAGCTACTGCAAAACTCCGAATATGATCTAGTTAGCCTTCCAATTTATATTGACTAAAGAAGGAATTAAAAAAAATTGTTTGGGGAGGGTATGGGCTGGATGTGGACTTGGAAGAGGATTTTTTTTCTCACAATTTCACAATCGAAGTTGAGTTTGTCTGATCTGTCAATCTATCATTGCTATTCCAAAGAAGGAAAATGTGGAAAGGCATTTTCAAACTGTTCATAAAAACTACTAAACTGACATCCTTCCAAAAAGCGATCTGAGAAAGAGAAAGGAGAGGGAATTAAAATTGCAGTTAATTGGACAGCCGTCATTTTTCACTCGGCTGAATTCAAAAGCTCCTTGACTGCATTATTCGGCACTACTTATTTATGCGAGTCAGCCTTTTCCCACATGACGATTATTAAATCCAAATACTGTAGTGACCATAAATGTATTGAATTGTTATTGTGCCATAAAGGTTATTCAGTTATGCAAGGTACGACAACATATACTTTATGTATAAAGTATACTCAGTATATATATTTTATATATATATATATATATATATAATTTTTAATGTAGGTAGATCATTTCGACCTGGTCATTTTAAAAGTAGCTCGCAAGCCGAAAAACTGTGGGCACCCCTGGTATAGAGGGTCACAGACAGGCAATCTATGTTTAACTGCAAGTGAAATTGTACAGCAAAATGTACACTTGTACCATTAAAGGTTGTGTTTTGCAATGCACTGGTGTCTCATCCAGGATTGGCACCTACCATATACTTGAAGCTGGTGTGGTATACATCAGTTTTCCGTGACCCTGAATTAGACAGCCAAGTTATAAAATGGATGGATGTAAATTGTAGTGCAGTATAAGACCACTGAAATCATCACAAGCGTGAGTGAGTGTTTCAAATTCTAGACATTAACTAAAACATTTTACTTTTATTTAGGAAACTGAAGAGCCGGAGCTTATCCAGGGATCATCAAGAAGAAAGGTGGGTGGTTGGATTGCAAATTCGTCACTAGGAAATGAAAGACATTAACTGGACTTAAATAAAAACAGAAACAAAGGACATTAAGCAGGCATTGATGGTTCTGCCAGGCATCACAGACATTCATACAGTAATATGGGAGCAATGCCCACTCATCCATTTTCCTAACCCGCATATCCAGGGCAGGGTCGCAGGGTGCTGGAGTCTATTCCAGCAAGCAAGGGGCACAATGCACGAATACCAGCTGGGCTGGGCGTCGGTTAGTGGGATTAGGGATTTGTTTGACTTGCAGCTGTTTAAGTTACATTAGAATGGTGCCGCTGTTAAATTTAAATTCCAAATATTGTACATGTTTGAAAGCTACCTTTTCGTAGAGTTGTAATTTCTTTTCCATTTTATAATGAATGACATTCGTTCACTTGTTGAGTGATGTCACCGCCGAGTGATCGGACAGGCGGCGCAGTTGAGCCGCGTGGTGTAGGACGCAGAGGTCGCGGCGGTGGGTTCGAGTCCCGTGAGACACCCGGCTTTGCTTGATGATCGACTCTCTCTTTTATGTCTTTGCTCTGGGTCTTTAAGAGTCGTTCGGTTAAGTAGGCAGGCACTTTTACGGTCCACACTGACGTGGAGAACGAGCGAAAGCGCGTGTGGGCGGAGGTGCAGTCAAGAGTGCCGGTTTGCGGAGAAGCGTTCGCTCGCATCTTTCAGGCGTTTCACTTCACACGGGCTGCGAAGTCAGTCCGGCGCGCGCGAGGAGGCGGGCAGGGCGGATGTGCTAAGAGCACGCGGAGCATCTTAAGGAAGGGAAGACTCACAGAGGTCCCCTGCTGCACCCTGCTCACACAGCGATGTCCTCTCGTCTAGCAGAGTCTTACGGTGATAACATGTAAATGCATTCGATGAAGAGCACGCCGGGCTTCCAGTTTAGTAAGTAGGCAGGGTGGGCGCCGACGTGGGTTCAGCTGTGTTCCGTGGGGGCGACATCTGCTTGGTTTTTTGCGTGTGACGCTTGTTCTCGAAGGGTCTACACGTTAGTAGACTAAGCGGGATCGCTGCTGCTCTTGTGGCTGAAGCATTTCCACCTTTTTTCAGCTGTCTAGTGCAGCTGAGCTCTCGATGGACAGGTGGCCCGCCGGGAGTGAACTGCACCAGGCGCCCTTTGCTTTAATCTGGAGAGATGTTGATTTTTCGCCGTCGCCTTTCACGCTTCTTTGCGTACAGGTGCACACCATTGGGTTCTTCCTCATTTACAGCTCAGTGTGTTTTTTTTTTTTGAAAATGTAACGGAAGAATGATTTGTATTACAGGGGCGAGCATGTAGACTAACTTTAATCCTTGTGCGTGACAGCTCTCGAGCTGGGGGCTCTGCCTTATCTGCGGTCGCTTTCACGTGTCCTGGCGGCTGGGATAACGAGCAGTGCTACTGGGGCCGCCTAACCTTCATTCATTTATTTATTTTGTCAGATATTCGCGGATCTGGTGCCATGTGGTCTGTGGTGCAGAGCTAGAGAAAAGGTGGGTGGGGTTGGACGGCAAAAAAAGCGCTTTTTTATTTGCACATTTCCACCGCTATGATCACCCGGCGGATACTCTCGAGATGTCTTCTTATTGCAACACTTAGGAAGCTAAGTGTAGCCCGTCACTTGCAGAGCACGTTGATTGATTGTTGTCTTTTCCTCCGTTTAAAGCGGTCACATCGTTTAAATTGGCATAAATAGTAATCCTGCGGCTTAAGTAGAGACCAAGTGGCTTTTGCACATTTGAGGGTTAACCGAAATATCCTTATAACTGAGCTGAGTTAGAGATATCATAAAAGTGATGGAGCGGGAGGAGTCCGATTCTTTGGAATGGGAATCCAGTTTCGAGATGAGCGGAAAAGCCAATCAATGATCAGTATAGTAGGAAGGACGCAGGCAGTGTGGTGGCCTAGCGCCTCAGCGCTGGACTGTAAACCCGAGGACTGTTGGTTCGGTCTCCACCCCAAACGGCTCAATCCTCTTCAGTCAGTGTATGCAGCGGTGATTTAGCGCTGACAACTAAAACACATTTAAGTGTAATGTTCTAGTAATTCTCAACAATTCACACCGTGAGACAAGGCCCAAGTTACCCACTTATTGGATTAACTTATTAAGGAAACAGTATGTTACATGTAAAATGCAGTGTTTAAATATATGCACATTGCAATTTTATTTAAATTAATTAAATGAAGATCGACACTTTAGAGCCCAGATATTAATGTAACACTACAAATTTTAAAATGTAATATTCTAAAGTTAATTTTATATTATGGGAGCACCATCTGCACTTTACAGCAGGACTGTACTAGCAATTATTGTAAGCCACTGTAGAAATTGTTCCAGTTTTTGGGCTAATCCACTGGCACATTAACAATAAAGGTTGTTAGTTGACTTAAACAAGAAGCAGCTTAGTAAGAGTAGTAGCATAATATTTGACAAGCACAGAAAGTACATACACCTCCATAAGATCTAAGCACACCCACACCCCAGGGCAATGTCTTGTTTCCGTGACACTGTATCACTATTTACAAGTCCAGTGTATTTTTTTCTGATTGAAAAATACTTCTTTGGAAAGTTGAAGCAAGGATAGCATAGTTAACATTACTCTGTGTACCAGCAGGACGCAATGATGAGTTTTGAACTTTAAGTTATGTAATTTACAAATTAATGCTTTAGACATTTGAACGCATTAAGAAGTTGTTAAGTTGTTGACCTATATAGGTTAAGTTGTTGACCTATATTTTAAATCATTCAGTTACAGTTTTATTTTGTCAGTAAATAGTACCTTTCACAGAAGGCTCATGCTTGTTGAGTGGTTTAAAGCAATTCAGTCTATACATACTTTTATTTACATATACACTCACCGGCCACTTTATTAGGTACAACTGTTCAGCTGCTTGTTAACTCAAATATCTTATCAACTAATCAATGGCAGCAACTCTGTGCATTTAGCCATGTAGACATCATCAAGACTGCCTGCTGAAGTTCAAATTGAGCATCAGAATGAGGACGAAAAGTAATTTAGGTGACTTTGAACATGGTATGGTTGTTGGTATCAGAGGTCTGTATTTCAGAAACTGCTAATCTACTGGGATTTTCTCACACAACCATCTCTATGGTTTACAGAGAATGGTTCAGAAAAGGGGAAATATCCAGAGAACGGCAGTTGTTTGGACAAAAATGCCTTGTTGATGACAGAGTTGGAGGAGAATGGACAGAATGTTTCGAGCTGATAATAAGGCAACAGTAACTCAACTAATCACTTGTTACATCTGAGGTATGCAGAAGAGCATCTCGTTTTGAACCTTGAAGCAGATGCGCTACAGCAACAGGAGACCACTCTGGGTGCCACTTCTGTTAGCTAAGCACAGGCAACTGAGGCTACAATATGCACGGACTCACCAAAATTGGACGATAGAAAATTGGAAAAATTGGAAAAATCTGAGGCTAGGGATCTGCACTGGCAATCGGAAGGTTGCCGGTTCGAATCCTGTAATTGCCAAAAGGGACTCTGCTCTGTTGGGCCCTTGAGCAAGGACCTTAACCTACAATTGCTGAGCTATTTGAGTAGTGAGAAAAGTGCTATATAAATGCAAAGAATTATTATTATTATTATTATTTTGTTATTTGGTCTGATGAGTCTTGATTTCTGCTGCAACATTCGGATGGAAGGGTCAGAATTTGGCATCAACAACATGAAAGCATGGATCCATTCTGCCTGGTATCAGTGGTTCCTGGCTGATGGTGATGGTATAATGGTGTGGGGGTATTTTCTTGGCACACTTTGGGCCCCTTTGTACCTATTGCGAATCATTTAAATTCCACAGCCTACTTGAGTATTGTTGCTGACCATGTCCATCCGTTTATGACCGCAATGTACCCATCTTCTGGTGTCTACGTCTAGCTGGATAATGTGCCATGTCACAAAGCTCAGATCATCTCAGACTGGTTTCTTGAACATGACAATGAGTTCACTGTCCTCAAATGGCTTCCACAGTCACTATATCTTAGTCCAATAGAGCACCTTTGGGATGTCGTGGAGCAGGAGATTTACATCATGGATTTGCAGCCAACAAATCTGCAGCAACTGCATAATGCTGCCATGTCAATATGGACCAAAATCCCTGAGGAATGTTTCTGGCACCTTGCTGAATCTATGCCGTTAAGAACCCTGGCAGTTCTGAAGGCAAAAGGGGGTCCGACCCAGTACTAGCAAGGTGTACCTAATAAAGTGGCCTGTGAGTGTATAAGAGAGGGCTGGGCAGGTTGTTTTTTCATATTGGATTGCACTCCTTTAATGTGAGTAATGTCATTCTTCACATTTGCTAAAACTCTGTTATGATCAGTGCAATTTTATGAGGCTGTGGTGTGCTGGGCCAGTAACATTATTTCGAGAGAGGCCCACTGAATCAATAAGCTAATTAAGCGGGCAGGCTCAGTTATGGCACCCACTCTTGAACAATCCAGCACATCCTCTCTCTGACATGTAACATTCAGTACTTTCACCCAACAAATTACTCAGCAGAAGTGTGTGAAGAAACGCTACTGGGGCTCCTTTCTACCAACAGTACTTTGCCTGTATAATGCCTCACTGTCACTGTGACTTTTTTGTGATATATTTATTTATCGATTTTCGTTTATTTATTTAAAGAACTTCTGTAAAAAGTCAAATTTCCTCCTGGGGACAGATACATTTCTGTCTAATCTAATCTGAGTGAAGTTTTCAGTTTATTGTAGAGTATGTGTAAAAAAACCTACAGTCAACTGTTTAGATTGGCTGATCTGTAAGGACAGAGAGAGGCTAACAGGCAGCGTCTTAGTGGTCATGTTTGAGAGTGGGGCACCATAGGTGTTCAGGAGTGAACTGCCTGACTTTAGAAGAATTTAAATGTTAAGGCCTTAACCCTTGTGTTATCGGTCAGGACAAATGACTAGAATGTATAAATGTATTTAGCCAGACTTTGCATATCTTTAATTGCATTTGTGAATTTGCTTTCCGGACTTTAGACTTTGTACAGAGTAGTGAATGTAGGTTGTAAAATTTATTGATGTACAAACTCAAATCATCAGATTAACTTGCGCAAAATATAGTTTGTGAGCATAAATTACAGTATTTTGTAGAATCATATTTTTTATGAATGTGTGTTACAAATTTATGAGCACCATGACAGTTGTATTTTGATTTTTGGGTATACTCTAGAATATACATTTGCTTTTCTTCTTTCCTAAATACGGGCAACATTATAAACGAAGATTACCTGGATGCTTCATTTCATGGAGTTGTGAGTTCTCTTTCTAGCTGGTAAATAAAGAGAGTTGAAAATTTATGAAAACCTCTGTTCCTTTTGAAAGAATATGAATATGGAGGCCTTGAACCTGAGCATCAGACAAAATTTACGTTTTCTGCAGTTGAAGTATACATTTTTGCAAAGTGTAAAAAATATTCTGTCTTGCAGTTTTTCGCAGTTAAAGTGTTTTTCCACAGTGACTTGATACATGCTACAAAGTGTGGAGTTATGTCATAACATAACAGGATTATGCAACCTGAATTCAAGCAGCTGCGTGCCAGGCAGGCAGGGAGGGGCATACTCATCCAAAGCTGATAAGGAGATTCGTAAGTGGGCCTGGGTTTTGACACAGTAAGCATATTCTGGTCCTTGCAGCATTCATATTGACATGCATATCTAATTCAGGCGTCTGTGAGTGAATTGTGTGCACTTCAGTTGATAAGGTCAGTTAGTGGCTGATTTCCTTTGCTCACAGTCACAATGACGGACTTCCTGATCTTATAAATCCATTTACTGGCATATACAGCGGTGGTACTATTAGGATACATCAGTCAGTTGATCATTTATTTTATGCATGTTGATTCTTTTCTTGCCAAGGGCATTTCAAGGCTGTTTATAAGCTAGCATCAACAGTGATGTTTAATATACAGCAGAAGGGAAAAAGATCGGTTTTTACTATCACTACCAAAGAATAGCCACATTAATTTTTCTTCCAAGCAAAGGTGCTTTTTTTAATTCTGTAGAGAAGTTAATATCAACAGTAATGTGTTGTCACCACATTATTTCAAAGGTGTGTCTGGCTTTTGTTAAGTATTTTTTATAAAGATAGTATTGTTTAAGCATTTTTAATAGTCCTTCTGTCAACTACATCTAGTGGGATGCATTGCATACAATGTACTACTGTATAATGTCACATCAGAAAAGAGGTCATCATTTGGGAGAGATATCTTACATCTGTGGCATAATCTTGCATATAGATAATAACATAGTTATAAGTTTTTGTTATAATAAGGTGTATCTGTCTAAATATTTTACAAAAGTACTTTACACAAAAGTTTAAGTTCCTGTACTTTGTTGTGTAATGCTAAATGTAAAACAATATCTATTCTTTCATTTACTGAGCATGCTTATTTCAGTACAGGATGACCTCCCAGCAGTGTCAAGTGCAAGTGCCAAAGCAGCCATAGATGGGACTTCAGTCTTACGCAGGGCCTGCTCACTTGCATTCATAATTACAGAAGCTGTAAGTCAAACCTACCGGGCATGATTTTGGGATGTCAGAGGAAACTAGAGTACCTGGAGAAAGCCCACACATACTATTACCAGGTCAGGTTTTGAACCCAAGGTATTTGAGTTGCAAGGCAGTGATATCAATTTAAATAAAAAATAATACATTTCCAGCATGCTAAGTACAAATACATAAAGAAAACATCCTCAATTCCCAATAGTTAAAAAGTTCTGTGGGTGAGATTAATTACTTTCTGTACGAGAACTGCCTAGCTATCTCTAAGGCAGTTTGTCATGATCTGCAGAGAGTCTAATGCTGTTTGGACAAGATAAGTAAAAAAAAAAAAGAAAGGGTTATCCTTGTACGGAAATTGTCAGTGGGCACTTCTGGCAAGGGGTTCACAAATGTTACAAAGGCTCACTCACATAAATGTGAGGATGTTGCATGCAGAATTTGTAGCTTGTGGACTTGGTTAGCTTTCAAAAGTTAATGGAGAAAGGATGAAACATAAATGTGAAACAACCAATTTGATCTTCTTTCTATAAAATCGATTTGTATTTGTTGAGCCAGCTGTTGTTTGGTTCCAGTATTTGCAGCATTACAAAACAGAAGCTTTACCTCCGGTATCTTGAAATGGTGGCATTTAGCAATATTTGTGGCATACTTTTTTGACATATCTATAAGCTTTCATTTAATTTTAACATTTTTCATGAGCATCACCATTTTGTGTCATTTTATGTCTGCACATATTCTTTATTATTGTGCTCCCAGGTGGTATCATCTGATTTGCATTGTGATGTATGATGTCACAGTCCTCATGCTGTTTAAGATAGCGGCACTCTGCTCTCTTTGTTCTAGCTTTGGTGTGACAAAGAAAAAAAAATACAAACTCGCATAATTCTTTATGGTTAGAGACAAAGCCTAATATCAGGATTTTCAAAACTCAAACCAACTTCTTTTTTGACGGTTTTTGTTGCTCATGTTTTTGGTTACTTTGCTCTTTTGGTAACAAATTTAGGCCTGTTTTTTACAGAGGACTCTTTTTGGTTTTTGCCCACAAACCCTTTCTCTCCTCATTCATTACATTTTTGTTCTTTTGGACATGTTAACATAGGTTTTAGCCTTTTATTTTGCACACAAAAATAGTTGTTGGTCTAACATGAGACATTGTTCCCTCCCCTTTAGCATCAAGTGTTGTACGCCAAAGATTAGAGGCATTTGGGAAAGAGTAAGGAAACACTGCATAAGAAATTGGCCAAAAGTGTTTTAAGTATGGGTGTTTTTGATTCATTGGTAGTAGCTTTCCTCATAAAAAGATAGGGAATAATTGACTGCAATCTTGCTCAGAGGAAGAAGTCTGTTTTTTCAGATAGTAGGCAAGATGAACGTGTGTCTTGTTGATTCAGGGCAGGTATATTAGCCTCTTTTAACTCCCCAATGGTAATGAAAGAAGGTGAAAGTGGACTCTGGTTAATTAGAACTGATGAGACGGGTACTGCAACAATACAATTGGAGGGATACACATGACACCGTGCATTGATATGTTCTGTGTACTTTATTACATAAGACAAGCGTCATGTTTTAATCCATCCTGTATGGTTAATGGATTGCTAAAGAACTTCCAAATTAAAAAAAAAAAAAAAAAAAAAGAGAGACAAAAAAACAAAACAAAACCCTAATACATTTATACATATAAAAAAAGCTTGATAAAGACAATGGGTCTGTTCTGATACAGCGCTACTCTGGTCATGCATGATGTACTGCTAATTTCTTTAAATCTTTGTAGCACCTTTAACAGAGCAGACTAAACTTTGTGAACTACACAATAATACGCTTTTAGGTAAATCATTTGGCAATTTTTGTAAATTGATTATTTTTTTTAATTGTAAACCTGTCCCCATCCCTATTTTTAGATAACAGAACACATTATATTTTGTCATTGCCTTGTTAGCACCATCAACTTAGACTCCACTGGGAAGTGCAGGAATAGGTTGCTTAAGTCCACCATTCTTGAAATTCAGACAAGTGGAACTGTGGAGCCATTTCAGCAGAGTGGTAGTCATGAAAGGGCCGATTGCATGTTGTGTCTGTGAAGTATGCTTCTAGGAGGTAAGGTTAGAGTAGCATTTTATTTTATAAATAAAAGTACATAAGTGAATTCAGATGGAAGAAAAGGAAACCAAGTTAGAGAGAAAACAATTGCAGTCTTACATGCACATCTGCCAACAACATGTTCACATTTTTTTATTCCTTCAATTTTGAGGCACTGCACACTAGAAAGAGTGGCATCTGTAGCATAACATCTGCTTCAAGTGGTATACTGAGCTTTTTTGAAGTCTGTTTGGACTACAGTACCCACTTAAATCAAAAATTGTACTTGTTATAATTGTTTCATTAAAATATTAGATGTTTGGTTATAAAAGTCTCACTTCCAAAAGTAGTTAAAGACCTTTGGGCAGAAAGAAGGGGCAACCTTCACCGATTTTGGTTGCATTTACTTGAATTTACTTGAGTGTACATGCTTAAAAACATACAATCTGTTCATTTACAGAATGTAAGGTTTTTATTGTATATGTTGTCCTCTTTTATCTTCCTGCGTGTGTTATATTAACTGAATAGTATAAATGCAGTCAGTGTAAGTGAACATGGGTGTGAGTTTCAGCCCTGTAAGGAACTATTGCCCTTTTTTTGGGCTGATGCCTGCCTTTCATCCAAAATTTCAACAATGTGCTCCTACTGCTTGGTTACCCTGAATTGTGATTGGCAAAAAGGATATGAACATGTTTGTATTGTGGTCCTCAGGGCTTTATAAGAAAGACAGATTAGGCATTCACTGTAGGTGAATGTCAAGATAGTGACTACTTTTACTTACCATATATTGATACTTGCATGTAGAAATTAAATAAGCTTATCAGTGAAATATGTATTACGGTAATATACACAATATGGTTGATACTGAGTGCTTCTTCATTTGAAGTAAAAGAAAAGCCATTCAAAATGTGCACAAGTCTGAGAAAAAGTCACCATGTATGCTAATCAGATGCAGTAAACCGTCTATTGCGGTCCTTGTACTATAACTATATGGCATTTGTACTTGTTATGAGATCATGAAGGTCGAAATCTACAAATGCTTCATTGCTCCCTGGCTGGTAGTAATGTTGGATATAACACAGCTAACGTATCAGACCCTTTGTGTGTGCATGTATTTTGTTTTTTTTTTAATGTGACATTTTGTGCTATTTTAATTATGAACTGCAATTAGCTTTCAACTGTGAAGTTGTATTTATATGTATATTAAAATGTGTTTTACTAACAGGCTAGAGAAAAAATGCCAAATAGCACTATCTGGTAGCATAATGAAATGGACATTGGGGATTAACTGCATTTTATGTTAATGAAAAATACAATTAAACATACAGTATATGGCATGATTTCTGGCTTAGATTTCACCACAAAAAATGAGAACAAGGAAAACAAGGTTCCCAAATTTCATTAGTACATATATTCTGTTTATTATTAGGGGATTGCTAAGAAGGGCAAAGCGACTCCATATGCATGGGTTTATATCTGTAGTTAAAGTCTTTTCAAGGCAAACCTTTTCATTGAGAAATTCTCAAAGGACTGTTTTCACAAACTGATCTAACTATTGGCATTGACTGCTGATTTGCAAAGACACATTTATATGAACATTCAGTCTTTGTTAAGGCAGGGATAACTATTTTAATTATTAAAGTACTTTCCTTGGTTTGAAAATTGGTATTTGGGATTCCTCCAAGCATTCTTGATTTCAAAAATGTTATACGTATTTCAAGTCACCTTCTTTCTTTCTTCTTGAATAGGCGAATCAGTCTATTGCAAGTTGTATTTTCTCAGATGTACCCAATGTCAGTCACTGAAATTGAGGGGGAATGTGCAGCCTCCACAAAGTGAGCATGGTAAAGGTGCTATATAAATGTATTATGATTAGATAGTGAGCAGCTAGTGAATAAAACAGAACTATGCAGCTGTGAAGTCGAGAGTCTACTATGCCACCAAAGTATTACATTATAATTAAGAAAAATCGAAGAAACATCAAACACAGTAGTGGCACAGTGGGAAAATTCTGCTGCTCCTTCAAAGCAAAAAAAAGATTTTGTAATTGCAGTTTTAGTTCCATTAGGCAGTTAGTTCAGAGAGAAAATTTCCTGGTTCTTTGAGTTCTGTGACCAATCAGCTGTGGGTTGCAGTCGTTTTAACTTTTAGGATTGAATGAGGGTACTGGAAATGATAGCAAAAATAAAGTTGCATTTATCCCTGAATATAATGGACATGTTTACAGATGTTTATCCAACCATTCATGTATCTTTTTAACCAATTTATCCAGTTCAGGTTTGTGGGGAGGAAGTGCATATCCTGCTTGCACTGGACATGAGGCAGGGACCAGTTGTAATTTGGACATAATGCTCACACACATCCACAATTGCTCATGCAGGGCCATTAAGTTATCTAACCTTCATGCCTTTGCAATATGGGAAGAAAGCTACAATGTCCTATGGAAACTTCACTGAAGCATTGCCTACTGTAGTTACAGGAAGTAAAAATCGAGTGTGAAGTGTCAGATCTCAGTACCTTTTGGTTTACTCTCCAGTGATGAAGGAATAAGTTGTTACCTATGTTCATTTCAAATAAACTTTAATGTTTCAAATCTCCCATATTGGGCAGACATTCGAGTGGCTCAGCTCATAATTGAAGCATGAGGCATATCTCTTCAATGAAGCAAGTAATGTGTTAATGGAAGGACATAATTGCAGAGATGCTTCTTTAACAGGACTGATAAAACTGTATCCTTGACTAGTGAAACCCAATAGGCAAGACAAAAAAATTGTGTTGTTTGTTGGGTTTTTCAAGCCAGAGTAATGACAAACATTGACAAATGCAATGAAAGGACATATGGGACATATCTGAATGGTACAGGAGTGAAGAAGATGCAGTTTCAGGTAAGTTAACTTTAAGAATACATATATCATAAACATGCACACAATAAATCAATAGGAACACCAGCATTAGATAAATTTGTTTTGTTTCAGATTTTCCTGTACAGCGAAGAGGCAGACTCAGTTTTATTGAGGGCCAAAAATACCACTTTATATACTCCATGTAGACCAGAACATATCAATAAAAAACAACCACCAAATTTTCTTTACAAACAAGACGCATTGGCACCTCCTTTCATCCCAATTATATATTCTGCGTTGCATGTCTTGTGAAACTGCATTCCTTCTTCTTTTCTTTCTTGGACCCTGCAGTGAGTTAGGAAAACTATCAGCAGTCTCAGGACTGAAATCAGTATTGTGTGGAAAAATTACATCAGTGCATAAAGTTGAGTGAGTGAGAGCAGCAGTCTGCACCAATATGAGGATTTATAGTAAGAGCATAGTGTATCTGTTTATCTGCATTAACAGTCACAATCAGAAAGAAGGCACTTGATCACGTTAAAATGTGCTGGTATTGGATCGCAGAAACCACATCTGGAGTTTGTCAGGAACATATAATAATCATATTTAACATGAGTGGAAATTTTAAGTGCGTTTTCTATCCACCAACAACAAGTCAGCAGAAAAGACAAACACATTGTGTAGGGGGGTGATGGCAGTCATGTAAGCTGCAGAAGGGTTGCCAGCCCTGACACCTCTGCAGCTTTAAAAAGTGAGGGAATTAGCAGCAGCGTCATGTAAACCTGAGTTGCCATATCATTCATAAGGCTTTCATAATCCATTAACACTGAACTTCTTTATTGGAGTGTGTGGTATGTTGCCCAATTTTCATTTTTTTAGCCGGGCAATTTACATTCTAAGTACAGGTTAGTGACTGCAGTGTGCTGTGCTACACAGATAAATGCAAGTTGATACTAGACACACATCATTATATAATGATGCAATCTATATATGAAAAGTGCATTAAAAGGGGGTCTTTAATAAGACTAATGGTCTTTGTAGGCCATATGTAACATTTGAATATACTACTGTATATACTACTTCACTCCATAAACTGGTCTGACAAAATTCTCAGTGAATAATATGAAGTATTATTAATAAGAAACTAGTTGTTTGATTTACTTTGTTTTAAAAAAGTAAATAAAGATTCAAGCTTAAAGAGTTAAAAATTTGTACTGAATTTCAAAACTAACACCTTCAAAGACTAAATAAAAATTAATTACAAATATGTGTTTATTTATATTACTGCAGTTAGTTTTTTTTTTTTTTCTTTAATGCTGTATATTCCAGTTAAACCATAGTCCCAATATGATAATGTCTGTTTTTCAGTTTTGGTTTTGTAACATGAATGGAATCAAAGAAGAACGTTTATGGCTTCCCTTTGTTTAATCTGATTTGCCATCTGTCTGTTCTTAATCACTGCAGTAGACTAATTAGTTAGAAATTGTTTCATGAGGAAAAGCTTATTAACCCCAGCAGTGATGTCAGAGTAAGTTTTTCTTTTTTTTATATGTAAAGCTGTCTTATTGTCATTTTCTCTTCAGTGCATAGCCACATTTTTGTGTTTTAGCTTTTTAAAAATCTGTACATAAGGGAAATGGATAAGATCCTGGAAGGAATCAATGAATGTATTATCTCAGTCCAAGGCAGTGACAGCGGTCTGTGCTTGGAGCAAGCAGAATGCGTGACAGTGGTTTCCTGAATGACCCTGGGTATAGAAAAACACATTAGGCTACTGGCCTATTTTTTTTTTTTTTATTGGAATAGGAGTCATCTTAACATTCTCATAGATAATGATGCATTACCAGAAGGGGTATTAATAAAGAATATTGTACTACTGTAGCTCTCCAGATACTTTCTGATTTGAGAAGTGCTACAAACATCCTGTAAAGGAATTACTGTTTCCCAATAGTTAATGCCTGTTTCTCTTAAAGCTTTCTCATGAAACACATTATATTGGAACACATTACTCTTTTTATTCTAAGTGAATTGCTTGAAGAAGCAAATCATTGTCATTAAATATTGTTTCTTTTCATCCAGAAACCTTAAATATGTCCACATTTTTAAGTTTTAGAATGGGTCTTAATATTTGAATTATTACCTGTCTTTCTGTGTTTGTGCTTAAAATGTTAGACACATACATTCACTTAAATCTGTGACATGTTCTTTATGACCATTTTAGATTATTTAGGCTTTCCTTCGGTTGCCTCTGTAAGACTCGTCTGTAATTTGCTTCTCAATGTTTATTGAAGATTTTGCTGCAGATGGAACTTGATTTTATTCTAGTGATGCTCTGATCAATCAAGAACTGATCTAAATTGGTTGATTTTCAGTACCGACGATTTATCACTAAATTATCGGTTATCAGTAAATTGATTATAAAGATTTTTTTCAGACCCTGCTGTTCTAAGCTTTATGGTGATTTAATTGTTGTGCTCCTTTACGCTTGGTATTATGGTAGTTTTTTATTTTTTTCTGCAAACTTCCAGTAAAGAGAGTTTACCAGAAAGAGAGAGGACTGAAATACTAGCCTTTACTAAATAAAGTGGAGTAAAAAAAAAACTGAAAAAGGTATCGGAGTTCGAATTGTGAGAGAGCCTCAGTTTAGGTATTGCACCTCACATTTTGAACTACAAAAAGAAAAGATAAAGAAGAATTTTAAATTGTTGTCTAGTAAACAGGCTTGTTAGCTTAACAGCAAAACTTGCCTACTTGTAAACTTGTTAATCACATCAACCTTGTGTCTTTTTGATGAACGTCTGATAGATTTGCAGCGTTTTCTGAAGGTTTGTAGAGTGTTTATTTGTTTGTGTGTCTCATATGGTACATGTTTGGGTAAGAGGAAGTACTCCATAATTACACCTCAAGAATAAGAAAAAAACTGTAGTGCAGTTAATGATCTATACTAATAAAAGGCAAAGCCCTCACTGACTCACTCACTCACTCACTCACTGACTCATCACTAATTCTCCAACTTCCCGTGTAGGTAGAAGGCTGAAATTTGGCAGGCTCATTCCTTACAGCTTACTTACAAAAGTTGGGCAGGTTTCATTTCGAAATTCTACGCGTAATGGTCATAACTGGAACCTATTTTTCTCCATATAATGTAATGGAGTTGAGTTTGATGTCCGTGGGGGGTGGAGTTTCGTGTGACATCATCACGCCTCCCACATAATCACGTGAACTGACTATCCACGCAGTACCTAGAAAACAAGGAAGAGCTCCAAAAAGCGCTGAAGAAAACATGCATTATACAATTGAGAAGGCAGCGAAACCATAAGAAGCGAGCGAGTCACACATAGAACCATATTCATGAGTGCAGCTACTTCGGAAACAAAGCACGGTGTAAACCTAAAGTTTAAATTAAGTTAATAGACAGGCTGCCGCTGGCGTTTGTCATGCCCACGGCTAATGCGGGATACATGTTTAATGAGAGGACGCAGGATATAAACGAGAGTTTTGATCACTTTGTAAGGGAGTTAAAATTGCTGTAATGGAGTTAAAATTGCTGGTGAAGGACTGTGCTTATGCAAACGAATAGGAAAGCACGGTGTAAACCTTAAGTTTAAATTAAGTTCATAGACACGCTGCCACTGGTGTTTGTCATGCCTAAGACGAATACGATATTCGCGAGATACAAGTTTACTGAGAGGACGCAGGGTATAAACGAGACTTTTGATCACTTTCTAACGGAGTTAAAATTGCTGGTGAAGGGCTGTGCTTATGCAAACGAAGATGAGATGGTCAGGGATAGAATAGTGTTTGGCACAAACTCAATGAAAGTGCGAGAGAAACTTTTTAGTGCCGGGTCTGAGCTAAAATTAAATAAAGCCGTGGACATCGCAAGATTGCACGAGATATTCGTGAGATACAAGTTTAATGAGAAGACGCAGGGTATAAGGCCTCAATGCTAAAGACCTGGCGAAGTCATGGAGAACATGGAAGGATGAGTTCAGATTATACACAGAACTTGCAATGCCGGAGGTAGAGGAAAACACTAAGGTCAGATTATTCCGTTATCTTATTGGAGAGAGCGGCGGAGAATTGTGTCAGGCGTTGACCGGTGATGTAAGACCTGATGAGTTAACCATGAGCTTGATGATACGTAAATTTGATGAACATTACAACCTGAAAATAAACAAAACTGTAGAGAGGTTCAGATTTTTTTCAAGAAATCGGGCAAGGGGAGAAAATATAGACAACTACGTTACAGATCTGAGAGTGTTAGCAGGCACATGCAATTTCAGGGAGATTAAAAGTTCCCTTATACGTGACTGAATTGTGTGCGGAACCAGTGATGCAAGTTTGCAACAAAGATTACTGAGAGAAGATAAACTGACATTAGAAAGGTGCATACAAATATGCAGAGCCACAGAACTGTCGAAGGAGAACAACAGAACAGTCACACGGGCTTCCCCATTCTATACTTCTCCCAGTGTGTCTCTCTAAACCCTCCTTGTGGGAACGTTATCATAAGGCTTAACAATCTTATTGTTACACCTTCTACGTGCACCCAACTGTCCTTATTACGGAGTCTTCCTTGCTTTACCGCTGGCTGCTTCTTTCCATTCACCTTCCTAGCTCTTTATTTAAACAGTTTTCCTTCTCACTTTTCCGCTCCTTCTCTGTCTTCTCCCTTTTCGTTCAAAATACACGCCTCCTTGCCTTTTTACAGTCAGTTCCCCTTACGTCACACCATGGTATGTTTAGCACAAGTTAATACCGGGAACGCCTGTTAAACATCTTACATTCACGAGTAGCGATTTAGGTAGTGAACACTTCGATGAATGAAACCTGTTATCTTTACAACGGTTGACAAACACGGAATGTAACTTCAAAACAACACGTCCTCCAAATACGAACCTGATTGAAAGAAATAATGATAATCAAATCTTTGATGACAGCAACACTCATAACAGTGACAAAACAATTACATTGACAATCAGGTTATGTTATATTTAAAATGTTTCCTTTGCTTTTTCATAACTTCTTTCGCAGCGGAGAAGTAGTATGTTAAACGCGGGTATTTTGCTAGTGTGTGTGTGTGTGTGTGTATATATATATAAATATAAAATAATTTTTATTTAATATATTTTTATTTAATATGGTAAACTTTTTTTTTCTGTTTCAGATGAGTGCACTATAGAAGAAATTACTTCTAATTATGAAAAGCATTTTATTTTGGTTTATGCCATACATATTATGGACAGATATTTTCTGTACTTTAACAAAAATTGTATTTATTTTAGAATTTTTATAGTCACTGAACAATCAGTCTACATTATTTAATTTTGTTAATAAAAATGAACAGGTATCGCATGTAGTCTGTAGTTTAATTATAAAAATATCAAAAATTAATAGTGTAAAGTAGACAATGAGGCATTTAGAGCATAAGGCTTCTGTGTTTCTGGTGATGCAGGAGCTTAGTGTAAAAAGGTTTTTTAAGGAAATGAAGAAAAAATGAGAAATGATATTGGAATCGGCCAATTCAGTAACACAAAATTGGTGATTGGCACTAATAAAAAAAACTGATCGAAGTATTCCTATTTCACTCTGCAAGGCTTTGATGGCTATGTGGCTTGACATATATATTTTTTTTTTCTGTCCAAATCTGTTTTTAAAGCCGTAATTCAGAACAAGCAGCAGCATAAATGAATTGTCACCTGTGAATTTTCAGGAAACCATCAAAAAAAGTAATAACTGTTAAACATCTTAAACTGCCACAGTATTGTAAAACGTACAAGTAAAAGTAGCTTCCCATGAAAGCTGCTCTAATGAAATAATATCCAGAGTCCACAAAGAATGCCCTCCCCTGAATTGAAATTCTGGTCTTCAAGCAACAATAAAAGCAATTCTTAAAAGACCATTCCAAGGAAGGCCAGATATGTCGGAGGAATCAGGTTCAGACAGTTATATATGAGTACTAGGGAAGCCAAGCCCCCTGGTGCCTTTGGCGCCCAAACCCCAGTTGTGGCCAGATTATTAGTAAAATCTGTAAATGTACAAAAGAAAAATGATTATTTATTGGAGTCAAAATCACAAAATTCCATAAATATGTAAAAGAAAAATTATTATTTAATGGAGTAAAAATCATCCACTATGCTCGATGAGTATTTATAAGAAACTAAATAAATGATCCATTCGTTTAAACTGACATTCTTATAAATAAAAAAACTTTTTAAAAAAATCACGTGAAAACTAAAGTGGTATGCAATGGGTCATCGTAACTCGACCTTCAGCTGACTAAATCACCTAAATACAAATATTGGGGTTATGAATAGATCATTTTTTTAATTGTTTGTTCCTCTGAAAGAAAGTTTACTCGCTCAAAAAAATGTAATTTATTAAATTAAATTAACAAAATAAATTACTGCAATAATGATTTATTGAAAATTAAAACCATGACTTTCTTGATATTAAAAACCATGACTTTCTTGATATTTTAGTTTATAATTTAAAAACAGAATAAGAATATGAAAATCTAACAACATCACATTAAAGTTTGATAAATTCTGAAAAGAATGATACCAAAGATATATATGTAGGTTTTAAAAAAAAAACTGATTTAAAGCGTGACAATAAAGTGACATAACAAATCACATAAAATCGTTGCACAAAATGTTTGCACTTTTATGCTTAGGATTTTATATATACATAGAGTAGATATTATTTTTAAGGTTAAATGGTATTTTCATGTTAAAGCTGTTAGCTGGTGTTATCCATTGTACGTTTTAATAATGCATGTGTGGGGCATTTCAGGTACTTAGGGGTTTTATAATATTTGTAGTGTGCTATCCACAGAGGAACTTAGTAAAGGAGGCCTAATGATAGACTTGTTATTGTAGGAGGAGATAGCCTTGGGTGTGTCATAGTGCTTTAGATTAGCTTGAGCACTAGTGGAATGGTTGTTCTGCAAAGAAACTATATCTTCTGACTATTTTTGGGGACTATTACATAAACTAAATGCATGTATTGTATTAAGTATTTTATTGCTGTCATTTTATAGTTGTGAATATGTGTAAGTGCTATAAGCACGTTCTTGGTGAGGAGTACTGTATAAGAGTGAACCAAACTGAATGTAAAAAAAACATGACAATCTAAAATGTTCTTAATCCCATTTAGGGTGGTGGGACCAGAGTGCATTTTAGTAGAACTGAGTGCAAGGTTAAGACTGCTGTACCAGAGTGCCACCCCACATGTACATCTTCACTTTACCTAACTTGTTTGTATTTTTTTAGTTTAATAAGCCATTATTAACCAAGATGTAAAAGTGGAAGTGGAGATAAAAATTGTGACAGAAGTAGTGTTGGATTGGTACTAAAATTTTGACTTTGGTATCAATACCAGCTTCCAGACCTCAGTACCAGTACTGAAACAGTAAAAGTAAATACCCCCACACCCTCCACCCTCATTGAAGGCCTACCCAGTGCACCACACAAATGCACATTCCACCAATGCCAATGCATATTTGTTATAAGCTAATCTTTAAATTCTAAAGCCAGGAGAGTGTGACTTAAATTTAATTTAATGAGCAAAAAAACTGCTTTACAAGAAGAGAGGTCATCAGCAGAATGTAACAGACACTTGGCTTTATTGAATTTCTAAAAGTTTAAAAAAAAAAAAAAAAAAATGGATTATTTTTAAAACCAAATATGACTTCTCCATTTCTACTTAAGATATTGCATCAGGAGTGGGCAGGAGGAGGAGTACAGGAAGCTAATAAAAGACTTTGTTAAATGGTGCGACTCACTTACACTTACATCTTAACACCAGCAAAACCAAGGAGCTGGTGGTGGATTTTAGTAGGCCCAGGCCCCTCATGGACCCTGTGATCATCAGAGGTGACTGTGTGCAGAGGGTGCAGACCTATAAATACCTGGGAGTGCAGCTGGATGACAAATTGGACTGGACTGCCAATACTGATGCTCTATGTAAGAAAGGTCAGAGCAGACTATACTTTCTGAGAAGGTTGGCATCGTTCAACATCTGCAGTAAGATGCTGCAGATGTTCTACCAGACGGTTGTGGCGAGTGCCCTCTTCTACGCGGTGGTGTGCTGGGGTGGCAGCATAAAGATGAAAGACGCCTCACGCCTGGACAAACTTGTTAAGAAGGCAGGCTCTATTGTAGGAGTAAAGTTGGACAGTTTAACATCTGTGGCAGAGCGACGGGCATTAAGCAAACTCCTGTCAATCATGAATAATCCACTGCATCCACTGAACAGTGTCATCTCCAGGCAGAGGAGTAGCTTCAGTGACAGACTTTTGTCACTGTCCTGCTCCACTGACAGACTGAGGAGATCGTTCCTCCCCCACACTATGCGACTCTTCAATTCCACCCGGGGGAGTAAATGCTAACTTTTTTCATTTTTATTACTATTTAATTTAATATTGTTTCTTTGTATCAGTATACTGCTGCTGGATTATGTGAATTTCCCCTTGGGATTAATAAAGTATCTATCTATCTATCTATCTATATTGGCAGTACGCTAAAAAATGCTTTTAACCTTGCAAGTTCTTAAATGCTGTACTAAGAAACTGAATACTGTATATACTAAGATATTTGTAATAATCAAATTGTTTGATTAGAAAAAATCGTAAAGGTCCATGAAATATGAAGCCAAGTTTTGATTATATCCCCGCCACATTTAAAAACACAGTTTGGTCACCCTTTATAGACAGCTTTGCCGTGCATAAGGCTAATATAAGCATTAAAATACGTACAATTTTTCTGATTGTATGAGATTTTACAATGAAGCCATATTGATTATGATTGATACATTATAATATTAAAATAAGTTTTAATACAACTTATTTTTCAAGAATCTCTTTAGACATTCATCAGACCTGTGACTGCTGTCAAATGATAGTCCTGTGCCACAAAAAGAAATGAGTGATGAAGTTGAAATTTTTGCTATTTGCATTATTTCATTGGGTCTGACTCTGAACTGCATGTTTTCATCATTAGAAGGTTATATGTGGTATTAATGTTATCTTATTATAAAAGTGCTAGTCATTCACAACAATAAACAGTACTATGTCTATCAGATGTAGTTGTTTTGTTGCAAAATTATGGGTAATTGTGAAAGATATGCTCTTAATTTGTCATCTTTTATAACGACATCTTTTATAAATTATATATATGGATATACACTATAATAACCTCAGCAGAAATAACTTGTCCAAAGCATAGGAGTCTGTTCTCATTTTTTGCTATGAGCAGCTATCAGAAGGATACTAATTAAGTAAGCAATGTTATTTAAATGTTACGCATGTTGATATGTTAAAAAAATAAAAACAATCAAAAAAAGAAATAAAATTTAAGAATGCCAAACATGCAGTTAGACTTGACCAATAACCCTTGTCAAAGTATGCCTCTTAGTTAAGCCATTGGAAGCACTGTTTGCCTTCCTTGTCAGTATCTGGCTTTTAGGAAAGATTTCTTTTCTTTTTGTGGTTTGTTGAGTTTCATACTTTTAAAATAAAATGGCACTGAGGCTGTCAATCTTAAGAAGCCTGTTGTTTTTCTATAGTTTCATGCCTTTCTTATACTCTCCATTCTTTTTAAAATATTAATTTCATTATTGTTACTTAAAAGTTATTTACTTATGGTGCTTTTTCCACATTTTTGTATCCTTTGTTTATGCTGGTAGGGCCTCATTTATGAAACAGTCATGCAAACATTTGAAATTTCATGGATCTGATCATACATGAACATCAATATAAAAATGGTGTTTATAAAATTTGAAATTGATGTAAAAAATTGTTACACATATTGAAAATTGCACATACAAACTTTTTTTTTGTGCATGTGTATCTGTAGGCTACTGCTCTCTTCTGTCAACCAAAACCCTCGGGCGGAGGAATTCTGACAGTAACTGACTTACGTGAAAGCAATAACAAACAAACAAAAAATATATTTGGTTCAGCCAATAACCATTATTAAAACCTTAAATCTAAATACAAAGGAAACAACCAAAGTGATAAATTATTAACATATCAATGTATTATGTGCCAGCAGAAGGGTGATGTAGAAGACCCTAATGTTCTCTCATTATTTAAAATATTGCTAACCTAAGATGTGATATTCACATCTTATGGTCTAATTAGATTGATATGATCATGCATCTAATATGTCAGAAAACTTTCAAGAGTAAGGAGTCCTTTTAGGGGAGTACATCAGTAGCACATTATGCAGCACACTCGCATAGAGACTTTTTCACACATGAAGCATTATTGGCTGCAAAGTGCAGTCCTTATGGATCTATGCTAGCAGCTTTGAGAGCTTTACTATGTACAGCATGGCAATGCTGTTGCAGTGGAAGTTCAGTTTCTTTGTGTGCATGGCTTCTTTGCAACAGGGATCTTTCAGAAAGAACTTGCAGGCAAAAGTCTTTTTTTTTTTTTTTTTTGCCTGCTGTCAGTTGAAACTGTGGACCACCGGATCCCCACATGTAATGGGTGCAGTAGATGGCAAATGTTGCCATATAAGCACCATAAGTGATTGAATTTTAAGATAGTCTACTGTTTCACTTAACATTTTAACAGGTATTTGTAAGTTTTTGGAATTATATCTTTACATATAAGGATATTTTAGGGCCTTCTGTGGACAGGGGAAACGTGGTCTTTCTCATGCACACAATATGAAGAAAATTTGTAATAAACAGGACATAACTGGGAAGAATAAAGGATCATTTTTTGACTAATAACATTATCAGACAGGGGTATGGTGCAGTAGCTGCATTTTTTGTTTCCTTTTATGTGTTCTGCTTCGGGTTCTGGAGATTAGTTTTCATGTTTCATTTCTGAGAAGCCTCTGTCTAGAGTACTTTTTTAACACCAGATTATTTCTGTTTTCTAACTGATTTTTAAAACAGTGTCGCAATATAGAAAATTCTATTCACTTTAAATGCGAGTGTAAGACATCTTGACAGTAACAAGTCATTCAGCCGATCATAGCTTGTCAAGTTTCATTCAGCTAGTGTTTCTGTATAACAATATAGTTAGATTTGAAGATCCTTAAAGACCCATTTTGAACAAACAATTAAAAAAAAGTCAGATTGAACTTTTATGGATCATTATTGGCATACAACAAAAGGGGGAAAATGTTACCCATCTTTTTCTCCTCTATATTATTACATATTTGTTCATTTTCAATGTAACTGATTTTTCAAACAAAACCAAATATTAGTTAAAAGGGATAACAAATACACAATTTTCTGTTTCTTAATATTTAATGTTATTATAGTATGCCCAAAAGTACCCAGTTCTCTGTGTGAAAAGCTAATATCCCTAGAGATTATGTGGCCTTTACTATCACTAACTGCAACCAAACATTGAAGACATTGATCAGACTTTCCTATTCAAATAACCACTTTAGATTGGTTTATTGATTGAATTTTAATTTAAACTGCATGTTTCAGGTCATAGTGCAACATCTTAATGGAAGTTAATCTAAGCAAATGACTGTGGATGGATGGATGGTCTCATAAATTCCCTGAAATATGTTAATTTCTTTATAAAGTAAAATTCAGTTTGGTATTTCTTGTTTGATCCTGTAAGACATGAACCAATGAATTAGAGCAATAAGCAGCAAACTATAAGTACAGTGGAACCTCGGTTTGCGAGCATAATTCGTTCCGGAAACGTGCTCGCAGTCCAAAGCACTCATATATCAAAGTGAATTTCCCCATAAGAAATAATGGAAACTCAGATGATTCGTTCCACAACCCAAAACTATTCATATAAAAATGATTAATACAAAATATAAAGTAAAAATACATAAAACAAATTAACCTGCACTTTACCTTTAAAAAGAATCATGGCTGGTGTGAGTGAGTTTCTAAACTCTTGTGGGATTCCACCCAATGGGACGACACGCGGAAGAGTGTCCCAAAGCAATCGCAGTCTCCCAGCGCTGTAGGAGTTCGCCGTATAAGCGCATCCAAAAAGATCGCAGACATGCTATAAGCGCCTGCCGTCGATGGGTGATACAAGGAACATTATAAAGATCCCGCTACAATAAATAACAGCGCTGTTGCTGTTTCAAGCTGAATAAAGCTGGTGGTGTTAAAGTACTGAGACTCAGCTTCGTGTTTTGGGGCGCAAGATGGGGACTCGCACTTCACAGCACACACGTGCGCGCGTACACACACACACAGTCACAGTGCTGTAGTATAACAGCATATGCTCGTACGGATGTTGACTATATGAGTGAGGTACATAGACTCAGACGGAGAATAGGAGACGATTGCCCTCAAGAGGAAGAGAGCGAGCGAGATAAGGAGAGAGACGCCCTGTGAGAGAGAGAGAGAGAGACAGAGACAGAGACAGACAGACGTGCTGCGCTCGAGTGAGAGAGATAAGGAGAGAGAGACACACGAGTGAGAGAGATAAGAAGAGAGAGAGAGAACCATCAGCTCAGTTGTGATCACATGATACTTAGCAGACAAAGTGTATCCATACTACTCGTATTGCAAGACATCATTCGTTTATCAAGTCAAAATATATTAAAAAATTTAGCTCGTCTTGCAAAACACTCGTAAACCAAGTTACTTATAAACCGAGGTTCCACTGTATATTCATTTCCTAACCATAATTAATGTATGCTGAGGGGTGGGGGCAGTCCTAACCTATCCCAGCAGCACCTTGAATAAGGCAGGGATCATTCCTGTCCAAGGTAATGGTCTAGTGCATAGCATGCTCATAAATAAACTCCCACTTAGTGACATGTGGCCATCTTAAAGTCATCTCTTAAGCTAGAACCAACATCTTTTTTTTTCTGGAAAGAAAACTTAACATAAGCAATGTCTAATCATATTTTGAACAAAGTCTTTATAACCAGTGTACCACTGTCATACAGCCCAATACCAAACTCGTTACTGAATAATGAAAAAAAAAAACATAGACGTTAATTTTGCATAAACAATGTTTTGCACATATTTAGAAAGATAAAAAGAAAATTTAAGAATGTCTGTCTGTCCTTTCTGGGTCAAACATGGAATCACATTTGCTGCACCATAATTAAAAAATAATTAGGTATGTATTATTAAAGTCAGGTTGTAACTCTTCTTTGAAAGTTTGAAACTGCTAAGCTTTGCAGTACTGATAACCAGAAAACACATTTTTTTTTTTAGGTCCAGAATTGTTGAACAGTGATCCATTTAGTAACGCATTTTATTTGAGTATAAGGGACTGCAGGGAGTTTTTACATTCTGTGTGCATTGAACATTTTATAGTGGCAGTAGACTCACAGAGTAGAAGTGAATAGAAGAGGTGGGGCAAGAGTTTTTTTTTTTTTTTTTAAACTACCCCTCCTGTCCACTACTGTATTTCTGTATGCATCTGGCCTCTCCATTGTTTTATACTGAAACTGACTGTAGTTAACACTTGCCGCTGGCTAGAACTATCATGTTTTACATCCTTATCCTTGTACAGTAGAGCTCTTTTTTCCTTTGACAGAGTCAACTGTCGGATCCCCTTTGCTGCCCTCTCTGACCTTGGCTTCATTTCGAATTAGAATTAGACAACACTAATTAATTATTAATTAATTAATAAGAGTAAGGTCCGATGGCCAGGGAGGACAGAAAAAACTCCAGACGGCTGGAGAGAAAAAATAAAATCTGCAGGGGTTCCAGGCCACAAGACTGCCCAGCCCCCTTTGGGCATTCTACCTCACATAAATGAAACAGTCCTCTTTGTATTTAGGGTTCTCTTGGAAGGACTTGATGATGATGGTCATGTAGACTTCTGGCTTTTAATCCATCAATGTAGAACATCACGGTGCTTTGATTAGGTGGTGATGGCGCAGATCGCCACCACAGAAAACTGGGAAAAGAAACAGAAGAGAGAGTAGGGGTCAGTATGGATTTTAGAGGCACCATGAATAGTTATTATAATGAATTGAATATCAGGATTAAATGAAGGTGAAGTTATAAGAAAGCCATGTTAAAGTAATGTGTTTTTAGCAGTTTTTTAAAGTGCTCCACCATATCAGCCTGGCAAATTCCTATTGGCAGGCTATTCCAGATTTTAGGTGCTTAACAGCAGAAGGCTGCCTCACCACTTCTTTTAAGTTTTGCTCTTGGAATTCTAAGCAGACACTCATTTGAGGATCTAAGGTTATGATTTGGAATATAAGGTGTCAGACATTCCGATATATAAGATGGAGCGAGATTATTTAAGGCTTTGTAAACCATAAGCAGTATTTTAAAGTCAATTCTGAATGACACAGGTAACCAGTTTAGTGACATCAAAACTGGAGAAATGTGCTCGGATTTTCTTTTCCTAGTTAGGATTCTAGCAGCTGCATTCTGCACTAGATGCAAACAATTTGTCTTTTTTGAGTAGTCCTGAGAGGAGTGCGTTACAGTAATCTAGACAACTGAAAACAAAAGCATGAACTAATTTCTCAGCATCTTTCAAAGATATTAGAGGTCTAACTTTTGCTATGCTTTCTTAAGTGAAAAAATGCTGTCCTAGTGGTCTGATTAATATGCGATTTAAAATTTAGGTTATAGTCAAAAGTTACCCCTAAGTAACCAACACACTGAGTGAGACTATGGACACTCTAGGCTTGAAAACTGCTAATCTGGTTGGACTAGGGTCAGATGGAGCAGCTATTATGATTGGGAAACAGAAAGGTGTGGCAAAACTGCTTAGAGATCAAACATCTAGACTCTTGGTCAACTGCCTCTGTGTAAACCGCCGATTGGCCCTTGCAAGTGCCCAAGCAGCAGCTGCTGTACCTTATTTAACAAAACTGAACATCTTAAGGCAGCTATTCTATTTCTTCCAAAATTCTTCAGTTATGATGGCTGGTTTAACGGAAATTCAAAATATTCTTGTGCCTCTTGGTTTATGTCATAACAATTGTTATTTGAAATTTTTGTTAGGGTTGCAGGATCCTGAATTGGATACTTCTTAAATTTAATAAAAATATTCTGGCACAAGTGGCAAACCTTAAAAAAGGAAGTCATATTGAGGTTTGGAAAATAATTAATAATAATTAACTAATAAAAATAGTGCACATTTAATTTTCCCCAATACTAAATTTTCCCGTCCCGCCCCACCCAGCTGGAAAAAATTTCTGGGGAGATCACTGCAGATGTTTTGAATATTACCTCTTGGGCAGCTTCTACAGTATGTTCAGTCGAGGAGGGATATCAATGGTGCACTGTGCAAGCACAGTGGGGTTACTTAATGATCTTCTCTTTGTACACCTCCTGACTAGGCTCTGTCATCTAGTCCCATGGGTTCTTATATTAGTGCTATGCTGATAATGCATAGCTATACCTGTTGTTCTCTTCAAGAGAACCATACTGTATATGCTGGAATCCCTGCATTTCTCACTGATATCTCAACCTGGATGAAGGAGCACTGTTTCCTGCTCAAGCTTGTTATTCTGGCCAGCCAATGTTTTCAACACCTCTTCTTTGTTTAGCTCGGCTTATTATCGCTAACACTAACTATTCTTCACTGACCATATTGCAACTATCTCTCGGTCTTGCAGATTCATTCTGTGTAACAGCTGAAAGGTCAGACATATTATGCCTTACAACTCCTGGTCCATGCTTTGGTCTTGTCACACCTGGATTACTGTATCTCTCTACTGGCAGGGCTACCTGCACATGCTACTAAGCTGCTGCAGATGATTCAAAATGCAGCAGCATATCTTGTGTTCAGCCAGCCAATATGGACAGATATAACTTCACTTTTCAGGTCATTACTCTGCCTTCCAGTAGAAGCATATACTAAGTTTGAGTTTTTGATGTATGTTTACAGAGGAGTCAGTGAGTTAGAACCTATGTATATGGAGACACTTTTGAGGTTCTGTGCTTCTCACCCAGTGAGGTCTTCCAGTGAACAGTGAATTTTGATGCCACATCTGTGTAGCATCAAATCTCAATCCTGACTCTCTTCTTATGTAGCTACGAGCTTCCCACCTTCATTCATACTACTGACACCATTAATGTGTTTAAGAAGCTTTTGAAAGTTCTCATTTGAATGTCTGTCTAATTAATAATGGCTTTAATAGATTAACTCATTTTGTGCTCTGCTTGGTTTAGAGCTCTTGACTGATCAATATTTGTGGCCTTTTCCTGTAACAGTTCTTCCTGAACAGTCCCTCAGACTGATGTTACCTGATTATATTGACCACTTTTGTAAGTCACTTTAGATAAGTGTATACTAAGTGAATAAATATAAATGTAAACTCTGTCCATTCCCTAAATAAACACATAATTAAAGTGAAAATTTAAATTTTATGAAAATTTTTTATGAAGGATTTAGTGTTTTAACTTTTAATTGAAGAAAGTGAACAAACAACAACCTTAGCATTCATCATAAGTGTCCATGTAAGCAGGTTTTTTTTTTTGTTTTTAGAAAAACAAATAAAAATGTAAAAGGTCACACTCACACTTCTTGAAACTGATGTATTGTAAGTTTGAATTAAAAATAAAAAAAGAAAAGAATCTTGAGCAATTCCGAGCGATGGGGTTGGTCCGAGGCCTATCAGCCCAAAGTGGCAATAAGGCGATTGTACCTGCAACCGCTCTCCAGCCTATAAAATGGGAGCGCAAGGGAGAAACAGGAGACAGAAAACAAAGAATAGAACATCAACGGGTGGTGAGGACCGACCGACCAGCCAGCCGTTTGCTCAGCTGGGGCGGATCATGCCAGTTGACTATCCTTCAGGACCGGGTGCGATCGAGGTGGCGTCATTTTCATGGTTCGGAGAGATGACTGCGGGTGTGTGGAGGAAGACGGGAGGATAACTGACCTTGAGTGGTCTGATTGATACCACTCGAGGCGGCTACGATGGGGGTGGGAGGAGAAGACAGAGGCAGCTAGTGTCTCCGCCACCTCCGTCAGCTATGAGTGATTACCTGTATTTTATGGATTTATTTTTTATTTTTAGAAGCAGTGCACTTTAATGGACACTGATTGTTTTAATTTTTGAATTGTTTAAAACACCACTAGAGCACTTTTTTACCTTTTGCTTGCTTGGAGTGTGTTTTATCTTACTCTAGCCAGGCTCATCCCGGTCATGAGAATCGGTGGTGTCGGGTTCAAGAGGCTTCCAAAATGGAGGAGAGAGCGTGGAGTTGACCTGCATTGTCACAGGTGCCATTATGGGAACTAACGTCTGTTGTAGCAAACTGACAAGCAATCTCCCCAGCAGTTTGTATTACATAAAATCTCATAATTGTGTCCATGTTGGGAAGCAAGCAAGAGATCTATACTGCAAAATGTATACTTTTGTACTTTTACGTTATTTATATCAGTTGTGCCTATTGAGAGTTCCAAATTACATATAAATCAGTCGTTAAGTTTTTTTTAGGGGGGCTGGAGTAAATGAGTTTTAAATAAAATGCTGTCAAAGTGTGTGCTTTGTGTTCATTTTTTTAACCCTCTTTTATACTGGGAAAACTAAAATTGATGTACTGTAATTGAAATGGGAGCATAGTGGTTAGTACTGCTGCATGACAACCTCTGTGTGTCTGAATAGTTTTTCTGCAGGGAACAATAGATTTCCTTCAACATCCCAGATATCTATATGCAAGTTTAACTTTTGACTGAGCTGCCCTATAATTAGTGAGAGTGTATGTGTGTGACATTGGTGTGCTGCAGTGGACAGTCCCCTTGCTAGTGCTTAACAGGTTCCAATAAAGAATGTACAGTGTGCATATTTTGGGTACTTTTTGAAACCAGGTCCTGGTCCATTAGCAAAATGTGAGTCTTTGTCATTCTTCTGTAATTCAGAAAGTAAATTGTTATCCCCTATAGTTTAAAACAATCAAATGTACTGTATATACATAATCTATTTTAGTTCTAAAGTTCTAGTGTCTTAAGTTGACTCCAGATGTCAACTTAAATCTGGTCTGGTATTACATAAAGGATGTTTGGTATTTTTCAAGTTGAAGTTATTTCTTCACAATCATGGTATATACTAATTTGCAATATATATTTTTTTTTGATATTTTATTAATTTTATTGCAATCATTCCATTAAAATCAATCAATTTTTACAAAAATTAGGGTTGAGAACAATTCGACCCCCACCCCTGAGAGGGCGAGCATGGCCAACGGAGTAAAATTTAAGGCTTGTAAACATACCTTAAATGATGAGTTTGATAAGCCAATAGAGATGAATGGAGAAGAAAAAGAAATACAGAAATAATTGCTTCCTCTGTGCTTTAAGAGCTTATTCTAAAATATTATTGATTAGATCCTGCCATATTTTGAAAAAAAATCTGTACAGATCTGTACAGAGTATTTGATTTTTTCCAATTTCAAATAGTATAAAACATTGGTTTCCCACTGACTTAAAAGAGGAGAGTTAGGATTCTTCCAGTTTAGCAAAAATAAGTCTGTGTGCTAAAAGTGCAGTGAATGCAATCACAGTTTGCTTGTCCTTCTCCACTTTAAACCCTTCTGGAAGAACCCCAAACACAGCTGTTAATGGGTTAGGAGGGATTGTGAGACCAAGGCTGTCTGAAAAGTAATTAAAAATTTTGGTCCAGAATGAGGTTAATTTGGTGCAGGCCCAAAACATGTGTCCCAGTGAGGCTGGGATCTTGCCCTGGAAACATTTTGGAGCATTTTAGGCGAGACAGATGTGCTCGATATATAATTCTGAGTTGAATAATTGTATGCTTTGCTCATATGGAGCTTGAGTGAATTCTCTGCATTGCTATTTTCCACTCCTTTTCTGATATATTAATGGAGAGATCTTTTTCCCAGTCTCCTCTTGGATCTTTGAAAGGGAGGGACTGTAAAATAATTTTATATATTGCAGAGATGGTGTCCGAGTCCTTGAAATTGAGCAATATTTTTTCCAGCATGGACGAGGGTGCAAGATGAGGAAAATCAGGCAGGTTCTGTTTAACAAAGTTCCTAATTTGAAGATAGTGAAAGAAATGTGTAGCTGGAATGTTAAATTTGGAATGTAATTGTTCATAGGATGCAAAGACGTTGTCTATATAAAGATCTCAAAACAAGTTAATCCCAAATTTTTTCCAGATATTAAAAACTGCATGTTTGCGAAGGTTGAAAGAGGTGGTTCTCTTGCAGAGGTGCCACAGATAAAAGCTTCTCCATCTTAAAATGCTTTCAACATTGGTTCCATATTCTGAGTAAGTGAAGCACAATTGGGTTGTTGGTATATTGCCGATAACTTGCATTTATTGGGGCACGGAGCAGGGAATATAAGGAAGTACTGCAGGATTTTAGTTCTATTGCGGACCAGGCCTGTATATGTTCATCTATTTGTGTCCAGGTTTTTATAGCTTGTGTTTTTGCTTCCCAGTAATAAAACTGGAAGTTAGGTAGAGCCATGCCACCTTCTTCCTTTTGCCTTTGTAGGGTCACTCTTTGGATACGTAGATGTTTTGAGTTCCAAATAAATGAGGTTATTGTTGAATCTAATTGCTTAAAAAAATGATTTATTGATGTATATTGGAATGTTTTGAAATAAAAAAGGAGCTTAGGAAGAATATTCATCTTAACAGTGTTAATTCTTCCAGCTAGAGTGAGATGAAGGGTTGACCATCTATGCAATTCTTGCTTAATTTTTTCCATGCAAACAGCAAAATTTTTTTTGATAAAGAGCTTTATGTTTACTTGTGATGTTTACCCCTAGGTATTTAAGCTGTTCTGCAATGACAAAAGGTAGGGTGTCTAATCTAATATTATACAGTATGCTTGAGAATTCACTGGAAAGAGTACACTTTTATTCAGATTAATTCTGAGACCAGAGATCTTTTGAAATTCTGTGAGTGCTGTTAAGACTGCAGGCACAGAATTTTGTGGGTCTGATATATACAGTACCATATCATCTGCATATAGAGAAATTTTCTGTTCCAGTCCTTCTCTGATAATCCCCTTTATCTGATCAGCATTTTGACAGTGTATTGCCAGTGGTTCAATGGCGATTGCAAACAGCAGCGGTGACAAGGGGCATCCTTGTCTGGTACCACGTTCTAGTTTAAAGTAGTCTGAAAAAATGTTGATACAAATTGAAGCTTCTGGATTGGTATACAGTAGTTCAATCCATGTCTGGGCCAAACCCAAATTTCTCCAATGTAGTAAAAAGGTATTTCCATTCAATCATATCAAATGCTTTTTCTGCATCCAATGATAATAATATTTCTGGGGTGTTTGACTTATTTGTTGAGTATATTACATTAAACAGGCGTCAAAGATTTGAAGATAAGTGTCGACCCTTGATAAATCCAGTTTGATCTTGTGATATTACTGAAGGGAGCACTTTCTCCATCCTTCTAGCTATGATTTTTGAGAGTATTTTAACGTCATTATTCAATAGTGAAATTGGTCTGTATGATGCACATTGTAATAAGTCCTTATTTTGTTTAGGAAAAATGGTGATTAATGCTTGGCGAAAAGTTTGAGGAAGAGTTTGATTGTCTCTGGTTTCTGTAAATGTTGCTAATAGGAGGGGAACTAGCTGAGCGGAGAATTTCTTATAAAATTATGCAGGGTAGCAATCATGGTCTGCTGCTTCATTGCCTTGAAGTGACTTTATAGCATCTAGTAATTTTGATAGCGCCAGAGGTTTATGGAGTTCCTCCTCACTAAAAGTGTCTACTTGTGGTATCTGTAATGTATCCAGATGTATGTGTTGTCTTCTTTAAACTCAGTAGAATATAAGGATTTATAGTAGTCTCTAAATTTGTGCATTATATTTTTGTGGTCAATGATTTTGTCTCTGTTCGTGTTGGTGATTACTGGGATTGCGTTGCGGGCTTCTTGCTTGTGAATTTGTTAAGCTAAAAGCTTATTAGCTTTCTCTCCGTGTTCACAGTAATGATGTCTGGATTTATAAATTAGTTGTTCAGTTTCTTTAGTTGCCAAGGAGTTTAGTTCTGAATGCAGAGCCTGCCTTTTCCTATGTAGAGCCTCGCTTCGGAGCCTGGCATGTTCTTCATCTATTCTAGTAATTTCGCTTTTTAGCTCTGCTACTTTCTTGGTTTCTAATTTATTTCTGTGGGAAAGATATGAGATGATCTGTCCTCTTAAGAAGGCCTTAAGAGTTTCTCAGAGTATTCCTGCAGAAATCTCTGAGGATGTATTTGTCTTTAGGAAGAAACTGATTTGTTTGGATATAAATTCTGTACAATTCTCGTCTGCTAATAGAAGGGGGTTGAGACACCATCTGCGAGGTGAGTGTGTGAGGTGCATGGTCAGAAATAACAATAGCATCGTATTTGCAAGATTTAATCGTAGACAAGAAATTATTATTTATAAAGAAATAATCAATTCTTGAGTAGCAATGATGTACCGGTGAGTCGAAAGAATATGTTCTTGAGTTTGGGTTTAAAAACCTCCATGGGTCGATAAGTTGTGATCAGTTATAAACTTTGTATTTATCTTTGCAGTGTTCGATGTCGTCCCCCGTGTGATTGAAGTCCTATCTAAGAGTGGATTTAAAACACAAAGGCCCCAGCCATTATAATTTTATGAGTGTTCACATTGGGAATGGATGCAAATAAATTTTGTATAAATTCCTTATCATCGACATTAGGTGCATAAGCATTTATCAAAATCATTTTACAGTTAGATAAGTCACCCATGACCATCACATGTCTCCCTTCAGGATCCAATACTACATCTGATGCTACAAATGAGACTGTTCTATGTATGATAATTACCACACCTCTAGTTTTCTTTGTAAAGCCAGAATGGAACATTTGGCCAGTCCAGTCCTTTTGCAGCCGGAAATGATCCTTGCTTAGTAAGTGGGTGTCCTGTAAAAATACTATTTTAGCGTTTAAACGTGTTAGGTGAGAGAGTACTTTCTTTCTCTTTAATTCGTGATTCAGGCCTTTAACATTCCAGCTCACAAAGTTAACTGTCCCATCATGGAGACATTGATTCTGAATTTTTGATGTCATTTTATAGTCTTAACTGGAAGTGAGACAGCTTTAACCTTAATTTCCTATTTCCCCAAGAGTTATTGCCGTACAGCCTATTGTTACGTTAGTAGTTATAATTATAAAGATTAAAAGGATAGATTAGATATAGCCTGCTCTCTCCCTAAAACCCCCCACCCTTTCATTTTGTGTCCCAGCGTGAGGCAGTCCCGGTCCTCTGACATACCCAGAGACAGAGCACGTCCAAAGCAAAACAAGCCTCCACGCAGCGGCGTTTTAGGATTATAAAAATAGAGATATCTATTGCCAATATAGTCTAAATACTATATGCCTAAAATATAATCATTAACAAACTATGAACTTAAAATATATGTAATCTTCAGCAATCTTAATGTATTAAAATAATAAACCCGTATAATAAACCCGGGGAATGGTGTTAGAAAGTGGTCCAGAATAAGCATAGTAAGTCTTAATGCAATAATAACAGTAACAATAAACCAAGGGTATGTTGTTAAACAGTTTGCTTTAGGGTAGAGAAAAAATAAATAAGATAAAAGAATTAAGCACAAACGGAGCGGCAGCAGGATAATAAAGACTTGGAAAAACGCATATGTATTTGCTTTGAGGCAGTCTTTAAAGATATGCTGGGTAAAATTGAAGAGCACATTCAGGAAATCTCGTCTAAACTGAGCACACTTGCTGATCAACTGGAGGATGTCAAGGAGACGTTTATGACTTGGATTGAAACAGTTGAAAATCTAGCTGCCAGTGCTGAAGAAAAAGAAGCAACTGCCAACTCCGAATTCAAAAAACTCGGAGACAGACTTGCTGCTTTGGAAGACGGAAGCAGAAGGAATAATATTAGAATCGAAGGTCTACCTGAGAATTGAGAAAGTCCAAACCCAGTGAAATTTGCATCTGAACTATTTTCTAAAATAATTGGAGAGGACTTTAAAGCAGATTCTGAGATAGCAGCGGCTTATCGCGTATACAGATCAAATACCGTTAGACCTAGATCTTTTATTATTCGCTTTGAGAGATTATTATTTAAGCTAGAGGTGATGGCACTCCTCAGACACAAGCAAGAGATTATATATGAAAATAACCACATTCGTATCTTCCCTGATTTCTCTCCAGCAACAGCTACTAAACGTGCAACCTTCTACAACATTAAACAGCGGTTATGGCAAGCCAATATCAAATACAGCCTCTTGTATCCTGCCAAACTGAAAGTGGAATTGCACGGTCAGTTCTATGTCTTTGCCAGCAAGGAAGAAGCAGAAAAGGAATTAAGAAAGCTGATCCCGACACTATTCTGAAACACAATAGTGAGTCGTAGCCTGTCATGACATGGCAAGGATAAATAACCTACTGTCTTATCTGTTTGTTAAGATACGGGTTTTTATAATTATATATCCTCCTTATTATTGGACGCTATCTGTTTATGTTTTAATTACAGTTTTTTTGCTGTTGCCCTTGAAAATGGAGGTGAAGAGTACGGGCGTCCAAACATGAAAATAAAGCTTGCTGAATTGTGGCATCTTAGAAAACCTGGTTTTTAAGGAAAAATTTCCTTCCGTATTTCTGGGGCATGCTGGTGTTACAAAAGCAGACTATAAGGAATAAATTCTTACAGATTATTGGTACTGTTTTCTTGAGGTAAGGATACGTTTAGGGTTTGCTTGTCTGCCCTGTGGGGAGGCCTTGTGTGGAGCTTTGATATTTCCCCTGGCTCCTGCCTAATGGATGCTTATTTCTGCCATTATATTAAAAAAAAAGTGTATGTATATGTATGTAATATATATTAAAAATTTTTTTAAAAAGATGGAGTGTTAGCATGTGTCCTGTGTCACACCATAATGGTCTACATTGACTTCCTGTAAGAGCTACCTTTGTGTTTATGGATAGATTATTATTCATTTTTTTTTCTTAACTGTGGAAGATTATTGCTTTTAACATTGAATGCTGGAAATATTTTAATACTTAATACCAAAACTTAAGTCTTTCAATTGTGTAAAGTAATTAACCATCCAGTTCTTTTTTTTCTGGGTGTACAGCTTGCTATGTATGGAAGTGTAAAATCTGATTAATCAGAACAGAACAGAGACAGCAATTCATATTTAGGTATCAGTATTCAGTAATGTCCACGACAATGCTCGGAGATTATTTTTCGAGGTGAAAAGTATATGCTGGTGGAAATCGTGACTGTAGTGCTTGAAGTTTGCTATGGAGAAAGAAGAGTAGAGAGTTGAAGCTCACAGTTATTCTAAAACTCACAAAAATGTTTTTCTGTTTGTTTTTTTCATGGATACTCTTTTGCAATATTTGTACAATATCAATAAGCAGGTCAATAGCCAATATCACTCTTGTCTTGAAAAATAGACATTCTATCATTTAAGACTCATTTTCATGTTTTGGACCTTGGTACCCTCACTTCCATTTTTAAACCCAAGATTGGCCAAGGCTTTTTTTTTATTTACAAAAAACACGATTTCATTTTTCAGATTAATATATTCCATTATTGTGAAGAAATAAAATGGATTTGAAAAATAATAAACATACTCTTTTTACAGTGAATCATCTTTTGTGAAAAAAGATGCAAGTGAATTTTCTTAAGTTATGCTAGTTAAAGCTCTTTAAATGCCATGTCTTTGCAAGGTGTGAGTCAGTATTTATAATGTAGTTTATTGCTAGAAATGATTATGATATGTGGATATAATTTACTTATCTGATTAGTGGGGAGAGAATACAGATAATATATTAAATATACAAGGTATGCTGGATTTCTTCTGGATGAAAATGTTTACACTGTTTTAATATGTGTGCCAGTAGAAACAAGTTAATTGACAACAACAAGACTAAGAAAGAACATGACATTCTCAAATCTGTGACTAAGAAATGTAACATGTAAATAGTGAGTGTAAAAAAAAAAAATATATAAAAATAAAAAAAACGCAAAACCATTTTGAACCTTATTGTAGAAAGGATAATTGCACAAGACAGAGTTAGTGGACACAATCTGTCAACAGAATTAGTCTAGCATAGATTACAAGGAAATGGGTTTAAGGGGCACACGATAACAATGTTGATACTATTGGAAGGGAGTCAAATTCTGAACTCCAGCAAAAGCAACTGAAGAAAGTGAATGGCTGCAAGCAAAACACCATTGTATACATTGTTTTCTTTTAAGTTGTATCTTTGTCTTGTTAGTCAGTTTACAAGAAATGCAATTTTTAATTAGTTTTTCTTTGTATTTTGTGAATTTGTTTAATATAAAAAAAAGAAAAAATTGAGTGACAATTGCTTTAGTCAGGTTTTACTTTTGGTAACTCTGCTATTGTAAAAAATCATGAAAACCCTCTTTATAGGCAGGTTTTCTGGTGACTTACTGTATGTACAGTATTCTTCTTCTGTAATACTTTTAGGATATGTTTGATGTGAAGAACTCTAGGTCTGTGTCAAAGATATTTAGCTGGAAAAATGCCAAAAATCCAAGGGCATGGAAGCCTGGTTGCAATCCTTTAATAAATTGGTTTGTGTTTTGATTGCTTTCAGACAAAACAACAAGATTCATTTTAGCTATGTCTGCGTATTTCCTTCTTGCCTATACAGCACTTTAATACTGTTCTCTTGCTTAGCTTTGCATAAAGTAGATGAGTCCACTTTACTAAGCTACTTTGGTCTGTGATCTGACTAATTTAATCAAGGCTAATTGATATTTTATTACATTTTAAAAATGTTTTGCTTGGTATGTACCAATTTTATTTTCTGAAGGTATGTTGCTGATATTGAATGTTTAGTGATTTAATATTTTTCCATCATGTAACATATAAATAAGGAGTAAACTAACTTGAGATTTCCCCTTTTAGATTGCATGGACAGCTATGGGTATATTGCCTATTCATTTTTATACTTGTTTTATATTTATTTTTTTTCAGTATGCTCATGTGATCAAGTAAATGCAATTTTCACTGTAACTGAAAGGTTTTTTTTTTACCTTTGGAAATGTTATTATTGTAGAACATTTAAAAAAAATAAAAAAATAAAAAACAAACAATAATTCACCTACTAGGATGACTGACTTTCAGGATAAGGATGCTATTTGCCAAAATAGTATAGTTTTTGGTGTCGGTATTCATGGTTTGTAGGATGATTCTAAATAAAGTAGGTTAAATAGGCTAATTTTAAAACTTAATTTTTTGTTGGAACTCCAAACTACTGTAATTAATGCAGTCACTTGACTACAATGACAAATTTAACGTATAGCACGACTGGCAATTACATGAGCAGCTGATAACATAGTGACAACTGGTGATATTTTTTTTTTTTTTTTTTTTAATCTAAGTGCTGAGAGTAATTTGTAGATTACTTATTTTCCACATGTAGATGTTGCTCAGATATATTTGTCTAGTGAGTTAAGTTAAGACCACAAATTTAAGTGTTTTTTCATTGTTGACTCTTATTGGCAGTGGTTATACACTACTACTTTACCTCACTGACTATCAATTTCTTTGTCTGATGAGTTGAGAATTTGTTCTTTTTGTGTATAATTTCATTCCATAATTGTGGAAACATCTTGTTGGGTGGAACCATGAATGCTACTTTTTTGTATTTCCTGGTTTTGGGGCTTGATGTAAATGGCTAAAAGTTATGGTCACATTGTATTTGCTATATCGACTAGTTGTCCTTGCTCCTCCCCAACACTGTGCACCAACGTGCTACGGCCCTTTCTACTGTTTTTGAATAGGCTAATCATGATGGCATCTGCACCACATTCAGCTGAAGGTTTCCCCCAAAATCGGGCAATATTATTTTCTATGTGAGAGTAGTTCACCTGAAAACCTGAGAAAGTGGCTGATTGTTCATTGTATCGCGTCCCATCAACAACACTAAATTTTGAAATAGATTTCCTTATTAAATAGCAAATATATTATTTTTTACAAAGTAATTGCTTGTAGTAGCCCTGTCTGGTTTAGTGCGATTTTATAAATAGATGCTAATCCCACATTAATAAACTGGGTGGTTTGTTTAATAAATGGACCATGGAAAGCATTTACAGTAGGGGGCCTGGGAGAACTGGAATTAAGACATCACTGCAGGTTTCCATATTATTTCAGGAGTTGGCACCAGTGGTGGAATGTGTTAGTGTTGTTCAATAAATCAATGCTGAATCATATTTATGTCAGTTTAAAATTGCTGTAAATATTAACACTAGATTGACATCAAAGACTAAAATCATAACTGCCATGTCATAAAATGTACTTGAATAAATGGCTGTCAACAGGTAAGAGTAAAAGTTATTAATGTTGCCCTTATTCGTTCTCTTTCTGTTATATTTCAAACAGCATCACGGAACCATGTTTGATCATAACAATATGCAGGTATACAGTAGAATTGCCGTTTTCAAAAATGTAATGTGATTTGTACTTGTGTAATTTTTGCTTTGATAGAAAATGTAGTCATCAGTTCATTTCAGGGTTATTGTCAAGCGTACACGGTGCAATGAAATTCCGGTCTGAATGTTATACACCACTGTCCTGGCAGTCCAAAACTTAATCGCTTATGTATAATTTCCATCCAGTTTCTAAACTAGTCTATAATAAAACATTCTGAAATAGTAGGCAGTGGTGAGAAAAATAGCTGATTTTTTTTTTTTTCCTTTTGCATAAAGTTTTGTAAAATTGACAATTTAATTTTGCAAGCAATATTACAACTGTGACATTCACTAAAAAGGTGGTTTTGGAGTTGTAGGAGTAGTTGTAAGAGAGAATTATTGGCCCTTAAGGGTTTAGTAACATCTAGGAATGATACTTCATGAAAATAAATGGGTAAAAATCGACTTGTAGAAATTCAGCATGGCTAAACACAACCCACAGTGAAAGAAAATTATATACTCTTAGACAAAAAGCTGTAATTCAAAAAGACAGTTAGTTTAGTTGGTCAGAAAATGCTGTAATTGCCGTTTTAGATGAGATCCTACTTTGGCCAGGACTATACTTTTGTCCTAGTGGCGGTGCCTGGCTTCCTCTCACGTCAACATCCATTAAAAACTGGTTTCGATTTGTACTTGTGTAATTTCTGTGTGAATGTCTATATTTCCTGAGTGAAGGGTACCACCAAATGAGAATGTATGCAATTCCATCTTTAGGCAAGCAGGTCACCTGAAGCTACCCTTTAATTGGTTCCTTTCAGATTTTTCCAGGGCCGCACTGCAGATGAGCGAGCATGACTTTATGGAGATGGCAACTTCAAGTGGAACTTCAGAAACCAAAGAAAATTCAGTTATTTCTTTAATGAATTACCCCTTCATAAATTGTTCACTTGAAGAAAAAGATAAGAAGCTTGGACCGGAACTGAATTGACTTAAGAATTCAGCAGTAGGCAAGTGATTGAAGACAAACTTGCACACAGACTTACCCCACTCTTGTTATGATAAACCTAGTTGGCCAACTGGATGTGGTGTAAGTAATGCCATTTTTTGCTTTCCCTGTTTGCTTTTTCAAATTGTTGAAGCATTGTGGACAATGACGGGGATACAAGATGTAAAACATCTTTCTGAACAATGCAAGTGGCATTAACATAGCTGCAGTCATCTATAGTAGTGTTTTTCAACCCATGTGCTGCAGTGAGAGTTACCCAGGTGTGCTGTGGAAATAATAGTGTAGCGAACTTGGTTCTGAACCTTAGAGGGACAAGCTCTCTGAGGAGGACAGGTCTACCTGTAGAAGCTGGCATACAAGCAGCTATGTGTTCACTATGTTGCAGACACAGCACTTGGAGCACTTCAGATGTGTCTCCAGGCTGCTAGAGTCCATCTGCCCTTGGGGTGTGGTTGCCAGCAAGCCTCACAGCACTGGTGGATAATGAGCATACAAGTAGCTTCTAAGGCAGAGAGGGGTGGGCAGAAGGGAGAAGCAGCTTGAAGACCAATGCTGGTGCTAGGTTATTTTGCACCCTAGGAGAAGTTTATTAGTGCACCAACCAAGTGTTCGGTAGCTAACCTGTGGGGTTGAGTCCCGTTCCCCCATCCCCATCATCTGCACTCTGCGAATTCGCCTTAATGGTGGCGCCAGTCCTGTTGGATCTCTGAGTTGCTTTTTTACCTCTTTGGGCAGTTGAGCACATGTTTGAGGTACATTTGTGTTTAGTAAGATAATGGTGTGCCTTGGGATGCTTTTACTTGCTAAAAGTTTGCCACTACAGAAACAAAGTTTAGAAATGCTGATCTGGACAATAGTATGAGGCTGGTTTTTTTTTTTTTTTTTTGGCAGGTTTACTGAAATGACTCAATTTAATCAGTATGTAATTAAAAAATTTTCAGGCTTGAAGGAAAGGAGAGCAAAATTTAAGTTTAAGGAAATATAGGTATCCTGATGGTAAAGGAAGAATAAGATTTTGGTTGGACTTGCCCTGTGGCTGTTTTATAACACAGATTGGGGAGGTATGAGTTACATTTTAAAATGTGGGAGTCTGTGGATCTGCCAATGTGGATTTGTGCCCAGTTGAGGTAAATCTGGCAAACATGCTTAAAACTGGGCAGACTGGCAGCAAGTGTAGAATAAAATTTGTGTTGGAATGACACTATGGGTGTGGTAAATGATAAAATGGGATGCAAGACTTGAGAAAAATTAGAGGACTAGTGATTGTATGGTGTGGATTTATGGAATAAAATGGAAATTACCAAGGAGTGGGCACTCTATCAGTAGATGCAGAAGAAAATTTTGATTGGACTTATGCTGTGGATGCGTTATAGGACAGACGGAAATGCCCGCATTTTTTTTCACCAGCTGCCTCTGCTTTGTGCTTGCTGATAATCATATTCTTCAGTTAGCTCACTCCTGCTACCTGAAGGGAGCTGTAGTCTCCATGTCTGATGTCCCCTCCTTTTTACAACCTCTCTCTCTCCATTAGGCTGTATAGGGTATATTTTAATACAGACTGATAGCGGTACATGCAAAATAGGGCTGCAACTAGATACTTGTAAAAGTTACTGTTGTTTTTTCACTTTTATTCTCTCAGTCACGATCACGATACATACTACCGTCCCCCAGGGATCTGACGCTGTTACTTTTTATCTGAAACTGGGAATAACTGTAGATGTGAGTGGTGTTTTGATGGATAAAAGCTGACACACAAATGCTGGCGAATCTGCCTTATTTGTACTCATTGTCACTTGATTTTTTTTATTCAATTTTATTGAGTTTTCCTGCTTACACTGAATTAGTATGCACCTTATGGCCCGTGATGTCAAAGTCGCACTGACAAAAATACAGAGACATATGTATATATGATATTTTTGTTATATGCCCTTTATAGTACATTTCGGAAAACATTGTGGCACGGATGCAACATTATTCATTCATGTACCTTCTTGCGGTTGTAATCAGTGACCGCATTTTTTTTCCCCCCGATCTTGCCCAGTCTGCACAGGACTCCAGGACATGCAGAGGAAAGCCATGAACGCTCTTCTTTTATCAGTGGACCCCATACGTGCCTTGCACAGTACATGTGCTTTGATCGTTGTCAGGAAAAGCTTGTTATAGCACAAGCAACTGGCCACCTGTGTGCTCCTGCTAGCACTGAATAAGCTCATGCCTTCTGGTGTCAGCGCGCAGCACCGGGTGAAAAAAAAGAAAGAGACAAAGATATGTGACATTTTGAAGAAATCATTGTTTGACCTGAATAGTACCAATCAGAAAACATCATCGCACTAATGCAATATCATTTAAAAACAAAGAGATTGGGTGTAAATTTCTTACTTGCAAAAATTTGCTTTTTTCACTTTTTTTTTCTCAGTCTCGTTCACGCTCTCGATTCCCTCCTGATCTGACCCTAACTAACTAACTAACAGCACCAGCATAAATTCTCAAGAGACGGCGGCATCACAGCTCCAGTATGCTTACGTTTCAGATGCTTATGCATTGCGGTGGTGCTACCGTGAAAAGAAAGCTTTGCTTTGCATAATCTACATTCAACTTTTTTTTTCTTTTTCGGTGAAGTACTCCCACACTTCAGAAAGTTTCTGTCTCAATTTTTTTTCCATCTCCTTCCCTCTATCCGAATCGCCATTGCAACCACGTTTATTTTCCTCTACATTCTTCTTCTCCTCAGACGTTGTTCTTCGTTGGGAGGACAGTGTGCAGTCTTGACAAACAATAACAAACGATACAGCCTCCAGACGTTCATGTAGTGCATTGCTGTTAAAAAATCAATGTGGTTCTTTGTGACTGGAGCCTCTATTGAAGGTTCTGTTTATGACGCGTCAACAATAAAAAATCTTCGTCGACGATTTTTTGTAGTCGACGTCGTCGATTTACATCGACTAATCGTTGCAGCCCTAATGCAAAATCTAATGAAAATAATGTTAGCTGTTTTTGTACAATTGCTGAAAATGCTGTTTATGATTTTATTTATATAGGTTTGTAATCTGTACACTTTTGTCGTCTCCGTTTATATCTCACAAATTTACTGAGTGTATGTCATTAATATAAATTAAGAAGAGTAATGCTGCCAGTATAAATCTGTGAGGAATTTCATCCTATGTAAAGTATTCTTGACTAATTACATTAACTCGGCATCTCTAGACCATACCCGAGCAGGAGAACCAGTTTCAAAAGTTATGGATGATGCCAATGGATTATTCTTTAGTGTAGAACATTTTTAAATGCTTATTTATAATCTCAATAAATGGTAAGCTTAGCTGTTTTTGTCCATTCCAAATACCTGTAATTTGGATGGGATCTCCTTTTAAATCTATACTAATAAAAGGCAAAGCCCTCACTCACTGACTCACTGACTGACTGACTGACTCATCACTAATTCTCCAACTTCCCGTGTAGGTAGAAGGCTGAAATTTGGCAGGCTTATTCCTTACAGCTTCCTTACAAAAGTTGGGCAGGTTTCATTTCGAAATTCTACGCGTAATGGTCATAACTGGAAGGTATTTTTCTCCATTTACTGTAATGGAGATGTGCTTGAAACTCGTGGGGGCGGAGTTTCGTGTGACATCATCACGCCTCCCACGTAATCACGCAGTACGTAGAAAACCAGGAAGAGGCCCAAAAAGCGCTGAAGAAAACATGCATTATATAATTGAGAAGGCAGCGAAACAATAAGAAGCGAGCGAGTGACATATACAACCATATTCATGAGTTCTGCTACTTCGGAAACAAAGCACAGTGTAAACCTACACTTTAAATTAAGTTCATAGACAGGCTGCCGCTAGCGTTTGTAATTTAGTGCCTGCCCATATAAGGCCGTCCGTCAGCGGCAATCCAATAGCAAACTGCCACGGGTGAAGGACTGTGCTTATGCAGAGGAAGATGAGATGGTCAGGGTGGTGTTTGGCACAAACTCGGCGAAACTGCGAGAGAAAGTTTTAAGTGCCGGGACTTAGGTAACATTAGACACAGCCATGGACATAGCACGACATGGCACCAGCACAGCTGGGAAACTTCGATGCATGTACACCGAGCGGCTCACGTGAACTGACGCAGTGCACAGACAAAAAGCAACAGTTCCGAAGAGCGCTGAACAAAAACCGAATTACACAATTGAAAAGGCAGCAAAAAAAATATGAGGCGTGTGATACATACAAGCATATTCATAAATGCAGCTACTGCGGAAACAAAGCACACGGTGGAAAAAGCGAATGTCCCGCTAAAGGAAGACAGTGTTAAAAAAAAGCCCGTGCATGCAGTGTGTCAGGTCTCAGATAAAGAAGAAGACGAGCTGTTTATTAATGCAGTAAGAAATGAATCTTTTTCATAGCTTCTTTAACACACTACGTCTCCGCTGCGATACGCGGGTATATATATGTATGTATGTATATATATACCCCGATCTACATACTCGAATAATGAATACTTTATTCGCAATAAATGATTGTTTTGGTAAAGCCATACTCAGTGTATTCATTAGATGAACAGTAAAAAAGTAAGAGCGAGGGGAGGGTGACTTATTGAGGCATACAGGCAAAACCACAATAGCACGCGGGCTCGATGTACGAAAAAATATATCTTTTCAAGTTCTATTTAGTCCATATGTGTCAAACTCCAGGGCCACGGGCCACATCCGGCCCGGCGTGTAATTATATCCGGCCCGCGAGATAATTTTATATACTGTATTATTGTTATTAATGGCCCGGGTATCTGAAGCGCTGGTAACACAATAAACTACAGATCCCATAATGCAGCGCTTCAGCTGCCTTGCCGAACACTTACCGCGTTAATCAAGTCTAGCTTGCAAGTTATTGCGAAGCTAGCCCACACGATGCTTAAGAGAAAAGTTGATTCTGAAAATAGAGCCTTTAAAAACCGATGGGAGGCTGAGTATATGTTTAATGACATTGCTGTTAAACCCGTGTGTCTCATTTGTGGAGCTAATGTGGCTGTAATTACAGAATTTAATCTAAGACGGCACTATGAGACAAAACATCAGGGTAACCTGAAAGACCTGAATGCAATGCAGAAGATACAGAAAGCAGAAGAATTAAATAAGAATCTGACACTTCAGCGGACGTTTTTACCCGTGCACAATCACAAAGTGATTTCAAGTGAAGCT
>JANRMT010062808.1:40335997-40358800 GCA_026402145.1 Polypterus bichir lapradei | reverse complement strand
AGTGAGTGAGTGAGTGAGTCAGTGAGGGCTTTGCCTTTTATTAGTATAGATTTAGAAATAAAATCCTTTCATATGTGTTGTATAGAAATGTTAACATTATATTATTATAAAATGTAGCGAATGAACGTTTCCATGCTCAAATCACGATGTATAAAACCTAAATTTGGAGTAAAACCACACACATTTTCACAGTAGCTCCAACCCTGGCGTACGCAAGTTCTCCGTTCGGTTTTGGAAACTGGCGGCATCCAGCGTCAAAGCAGTGCTGCTGTTCCTGTGTGGTTACCCTTTCTTTTTTAGATCCACATCCCAGACGTGGCTTTATCATATACACTGAAACTAACTGCTGTGGGATATGGCTGGCCATTCATCCTAGACAATACCCCCAGGCCGCCAGATGGAGCCCTCCCTGTAGCATGGAGGTACCCCGAATTCCAGCAGGGCATCATGGACATTGGAGTGTTTATTCACAACCCTGCTGGATACCATGGGGGCCTCCAGAGGACGCTGCAGGGAGGACCAAGGACTATTTGCCCTACAGCCTGGAAGTACGTCCCAGTCACATGGACAGAGGAAATGACGTACTTCCGGGTTGAAGAAAAGGAGTTTTTATCTGACCCAGAAGTGTTACCAGTCACATGGACAGAGAGAGAGAAACACTTCCGGGTCAAGGACTATAAGAGACTGTGGGAGATCCCAGATGGGCGAGCTGAGTTGGGAGGAAGGGAACAACGTGTCTGGGAAAGGAGGATTGATTATTGTGTATGGTTTATTGATTTATGAATATAGGGGAGTAGAGGGTGCTTTGTGCACATTATTATTATAATGTAATAATTGGACTTTTATGTGGTGTCTGGCGTCTGATCCGAGGGTTCAAGGGGATGACAGCACCCCCTATCTGTCACAATGCATATTGTTTATTAGTTTAAGGCATCTGATTGTAATTAACCTGTAACAATATAATGGTCAAGGGAATAGCCAAACTATTCTAAATACCATAGCTGCTTTAGCGTTGTTACTCTCACTGCACCTTCTTTTTCTTCTTTCAGCTGCTCCTGTTAGGGTTGCCACAGCGGATCATCTTTTTCCATATTACTCTCACTGCACCACTCAGAGTATTTATATCACTATATCTGAGTGGGGAATCACAGATCTACAGCAGCTGATTGGAAAGAGAATTATCGGTATACAGCATCAAGCACATGCTGCCTCAGCCATGCTGTCTATTGAACTGCTCTCACACAGCAAACTCCTCAAAGCCTTTCATCTACGGACCTCGTGGTTCAGAAACAGTTCCATCCCAAGAACTATAAACACACTCAATTAGTCCATCAAGTGCTCCTTGTAGAACTTTTTGTACTTATAAGTACAATCACCTCACTGTAAACTTGCCGCATTATAAAGCACGTATTTAGATATGATTACGATATCATTTTTAAGATGAAATGCAGCATAATATGTTTATTATATTATACAGATAAAACTTTACCTTCATTTAAATAATCTATATTGTTAATAAATTAAACATGTGAGGACACGGTGCCACAGCGCTAGCTGGTGCTCTGTTCACGGATTGGTCTTGCCTTGCGCTGTATTCTTGCTTGTGCTGGCGTGACACTGGAAGGATAGATGGATAGAATAATTAAACACGTCCAACGAAGATATTTCAGTTTTCCTTTAAAGTTTTGAAAAATCGGCGTTCTAAGCTTACAGATGGCTTAACTTCTATTACAGAGCTGATTGTGTGGCGATTGGGTATTTGGAGAAAGGACGGAAATTTGGGGTTAGTACGTTTGAAAGAGACAGTACTGCTACAATAAAGTATTTCATCAAAGGTCACTCATGGCGCAACAAGCATCTTGGGTGAGACATGAACAATCAGTGCGCCACCGTGTCCCCATGTTTAATAACATGCTTTAACTCCTATCATCATGAAAATGATATCACATATACGTCTCAGTATTTTAATTATTTAGAGAGCTGTAATATTACGAATGCAATGGATTCTGTGTCCTGTCGGAGGAAGAGAAAGCCCGGAAGCACGTAGTGATTCACACACATAGAGCACATAGAAGATCAAATACAAAACAAAGCATTTAACGTGCTACTTTAGTTATGGTAGGATTTGAGAAACTAGTAAATTAAATGATTTTAGGATGAAGTTTATGATGTTCTACTTTAGCGACAAAATAAACTACATGATGAAAATGGAAATTTTACGATTAAAGTTGACATTTCGTGCTTTTTTTCCCCCACTGTGTACCTTTTTTCTCTGTACACTAATAAGCTTTCATATGACACTCAGACGGTGGGCTACGATTCGCCTTTTCATGGTGACTTTGATATGTGACAAGTTCTTTTTTTATTTAAGGCACTGTGCGACTTTGTGAACTTGAGCTTTCGAGTTTCTCTGACACACTGTGTCACTCGATCAACTTCCTTTTGTTTCAATTTCAATTCTTTATTGATATGTGTACAAGTACCATGTACAATGAAATGCTTGCTTGCATGTGCCTCTGCATCCACACATTTCCTGATGAAGTCTGTGACAACTGCGGCATACTCGTCCAGATTCTCAGAGGACTCTTTGAAAACATCCCAATCCACAGATTCAAAGCAGTCCCTCAGTTTCTCCTCCGCTTCTGTGGTCCAACAGTGCCCCTCTCGCAAGACTGGCTCTGCACGCTTCAACTGCTGCTTGTAAACAGTGAGGAGCAGCACAGAGCAGTGGTCTGACTGCCCAAGGTTTGGCCGCGGGAGCGAGCGATACGCATTGTTTATACCACTGTTGAAATTCTTCTGTTTTACCCTTGTACTTTTACCATTGTCTTTTCACAGAAGGCTGACCTTCAGGGCTATTTATATTGATTTGCATATTCAAAGAGGCGTAATTCTGGGAGGAGTTGGGGCGGGCCAGCAGGCACGTGCACGTGTATTACTTATCATGCTGACCGGGATTTATGTAGCGGAAGAACATGGAAGTTGGTGTTCACACAGATTTATGCATCTGGATTTTTTGTGCGTACGAACATTTCTGCTTTTGTGCTTACACCATGTTATAGTGTGAGTTCTACGCACGGTGTTATACATGAGGCCCCAGGAGTTTTGTTGGTCTTCAAAATACCTATTTAATTGTAAAATTCTCAAGCACATATGTTATATATTTCTGTTAAGACCTTCCATTTATTTAATTGTTTTTGTTAAAGTGGATGAAATAGCAAATGAAGTTAGTAATTAAGAAATCTTGATTTTATTTGAAAAGTTGGAAGTTTGTCTGATTTGCTTACAATTGTTCATTTTAGTTTCTCTTATAGATTTCAGATTTTTTTTCTGTTTTTTAGTTTGTCTTAATGTATTTTTTTCATTTATTCCATTCATTTGTTTTAAAAACTGCATTCTGAATGTTTGTTTACTATTTCAGTATGGCCTTAAGTGCTACTGTTTGTTTAAAATACAAAAGTAAAGGCTTCTTCTATGTAATTACTGGAGCAAAAGAGAGATTCAAGCTTTTATCATCCTTTATGTCATCTGATTCGAGAAATAATGCAGATTTAAGTGACATTATTGTTTGTAGGATTCTGTTTACCAGATTAGTTTGTTTTAGGTTGAATAAATCTTTTGTGCAGAAATCTCAATACTTCTTACTATTTTCTCCTTGTATATTACACTAGCAAAATACCCGCGCTTCACAGCGGCGAAGTACTGCCTTAAAATTTTTATTAAGAAGACAATTAAACCTTTTTAAAACTGAGGGAAAATATACCAATAATTATTTGTTAAGGATCTCTTTGTATGCCACGTTTTCAGTTCGGCCCTCCAGTTGTAATCTGACCAAGCTGTAGCTGTGTGCTGAGCTTACTCTTGAGCATGCAACGTACAGTTGGCCATGTGAACAGTAATCTTGTTTCAAATCTCACAGCTTGGATTGCTGCTGTCATAATCGGTTTGAGTTTCATTGTTTGTTTCAATTACGACAGTATTTGTAGGACTTGTGTTGAAGAGACATTCGGCATCTGTCAAGCGTTGTAAGTATACAACCAGTTTCATTGATAACTTCACATCCAGCTTTTGAGAGTTTAAACATTTCTAAACATCAAAGTGTCCACTACTGAAATCGTCACCTGTGAATCTAAGATGTTTAAGAGGCATTGGCGGTTGTCCAAAGTTGTAAAATATTTGGCCATTTCGGTACACTTAAGCATTTCACTCTTCTAGTGCTCCTGTGTAGTATAATTATCTCCTGTACCGTCATCAGTCCACACCTTGAACCTCTCCCAGTCATTCAATACATAAGACACAATGTTCCTCCGGATATCAAGAGTGAGCCTGATATGGCCGTGCAATATGTAACAAAGAGAATGGAAAAGGCAGGTGCCATCTCCATGCATGGAAACCACTTGGTAAGTGACAGTTCTTTGATCGATGGTGATCACCTCGATTGACATGTTAATGGGGGTACGGTTGGAATGATAAAGGAAATGGGTACCTGAACAATGTAAAGGAAGTCTAAAATACCTACACAATAACTATAATCGTAATAAATGAAAAATAAAACAGCGGAGAAGCCGTGGATTAAATAAAAAGGCTGTAGTTATCAGCAGGGAGACGTGAATACCGTGGCGAAGCAAGGAAGGGAATGTAGAGACAGGAGCGACAGACGGCCTTATATAGGCAGGCAGCCAACAACGTGGAAGGCGTTGGGATGGGGGACCCAACGCCGCCTCACACGGTGACCGAGCTGCAGGCTACGGACGTATATATGTACGTAAGTAGGATTCAGTTAGCATTGGGAACCCGCGTACCAAATTTCTTGAAGATGGGCCCATAAGTAACAAAGACCGTTGAAAAGTTCAATATGACGGCCGACAGTGGCATCATATCACCGAAATAAGTACCAAATTTCAGCCTTCTACCTACACAGCAAGTTGGAGAATTACTGACGTTGGAAAGTTCAATATGGCAGCTGACAGTGGCGTCACACCACCGAAATAAGTACGTACATTGGTTTCGGTTAGCGCAGGGAAGCTGCCTACCAAATTTCGTGAAGATGGGGCTATGAATAAGAAAGTTCAACATGGCGGACGTTGTCGACCGTTATGACCGTTACGTGTAGAATTTCGAAATGAAACCTGCTTAACTTTTGTAAGTAAGCTGTAAGGAATGAGCCTGCGAAATTTCAGCCTTCCACCTACACGGGAAGTTGGAGAATTAGTGACGTTGTAAAGTTCAATATGGCGGCTGACAGTGGCGTCATACCACCGAAATAAGTACGTACATCGGTTTTGGTTAGCGCAGAGAAGCCACCTACCAAATTTCGTGAAGATGGGGTCAGCCTTCTACCTACACGGGAAATTGGAAAATTAGTGACGTTGGAAAGTTCAATATGGCGGCCGACAGTGACGTCATACCATCGAAATAAGTACATTCATCGGTTTCGGTTAGCACAGGGAAGCCGCCTACCAAATTTCGTGAACATTGCGGACGTTGTCGACCGTTATCGACCGTTATGACCGTTACGTGTAGAATTTCGAAATGAAACCTGCTTAACTTTTGTAAGTGAGCTGTAAGGAATAAGCCTGCCAAATTTCAGCCTTCTACGTACACGGGAAGTTGGAGAATTAGTGATGAGTGAGTCAGTGAGTAAGTCAGTCAGTCAGTGAGGGCTTTGCCTTTTATTAGTATAGATTTAGTAATACTCTTTTTTTAATTATAGGTTGGTGTCACTTGGCTTTTTTAATGCAGCTAATGGTTCTTCAATGGTGTGATTACTGATAAATTGTTAAAGTATTTCAGTGAGTTAATAAAATAGAAAGAGTTAAGCCTGCTTATCCATACATTTGGGTTGACTATCTGCTAACAGTAGCAAGATGCCATCAGCTTTTTGCTACTTGTGTTGTAGTTTTCTATCTATGAATTCTTTTCTAGCTAAGAAATATTTGAAATTAAGGCCCTTTCTCTCTACATTAGACACACAAGTAAATTGTGCTTTTAATTTAAGCTAGGATAGATTATAGGCATGCAAGATAATTAAATTATTCTAATTCTTGCCGGTAGATATTTCAATAAGTTACATCAGAAATTAGTGTTAAAATTAGAAAGTATAATATTAGCAATTTATAAATTCTTATTAATTATGCTGCTAGGATTTTAAGAACAATCACTGTTACTTCCAGAATCCTTACATTTACATTTCATATTAAATCAATATCCACCCTTCTCCTAGCCATTTGAAAACAGGCAATAAAAATTACTCTCTCATACTGTATATTTTGAGGTCTGTCTTGCATTAATAGATTTTCACCAATCTCTTCTATAGCTTTGGACTGTTCCTCCCAGGGAAAATCTGATCTTTTCTAATTTTATGTAAAACTAGCAGAATACCCGCGCTTCGCAGCGGAGAAGTAGTGTGTTAAAGAAGGTATGAAAAAGAAAAGGAAAAATTTTAAAAATAACGTAACATGATTGTTAATGTAATTGTTGTGTGTGTATATATATATATATATATAGCAAAATACATATCTATATACATATCTACATATACACATATATATATGCATACCTATCTACATCATATATACACACACATATACATACATACATACATACACAGACACACACATATATAATTTGTAACATACACACAGGTATATATAAATATATGTGTATATATATATGTATGTGTCTATATGTGTGTGTATAGCTTTGATCACTGAGTGCAAGGGAAAAATAATAAAATGTAGTCTATAAGTTATTAAACAGTAAAACATTAACGTTTTAAGAAGTAAAGGTACATTGAGCACTACTGGAGTGTTTGCGGGTAAACTACATTTTAAAGACGGTATAACAGAAAATGTAAGTAGTACTAACAGCAGCTAAAATGTATATGGATCATCTCTCGGTAGTAGATCCCTTTTGAAAGGCGCTACACGACGGCTGTGGTATAGAAATTACATTTTCTATGTGAAAGTCCAAATTTCTGCCTCTGGTAATGTGCCTTACCAGCAATTAAAGAAAATTAGTTTTGTGTCCTCTGCAGTGTTAAGAGAGAAAGGCTTTGGTTTGGGATAAAAGGAAAAAAGGTGTAAAGAAAGGAAAGTTGCCTTTTTCTTTTATATAGTATAGAGAGATGTGTTCGCTGACGATATGAGCGCCTTTTGGGGACAGTCGCGGTGGGTCTTGTGCAGACTGGTGAGACGTCCCAGCTATTAATCGGCTGTGATGGCACTGTCAGTCCTTCACTCCTGTGCGTGTCTTCATAAGAGCTGACGACCTCATAATCGTATACGTGCAAAATAAAGTGCGAAGCGCCTTAATATTATTTTGCCGCAGAAGCGCAGTCAGCGTGTGAAAGGCCGGCACAGCTATGCGCGCGCGCCGGCTGCTCGACTTTGGCTGGGCAGGAGACGCCAGTTTTTGCAGACACGTTCACATGATCAAAAGTCTCCGCGCTCTTTGGAGGTCATTCATATACAAAATACCCGCGCCTCGCAGCGGAGAAGTAATGGGTTAAAGAAGTAATGAAAAAGAAAAGGAAACATTTTAATAATAACGTAACATGATTGTCATGAGTGTTGCTGTCATATATATGCCTGCCTAAATAAGTCACCCTCGCTTTGCTCTTAATTTTTTACCGTTCATTTAATCATGGCTAGTGGCGGAAAAATTATAAAATGGAAGGAGGATTACACTGAGTATGGCTTTACCAAAACAATTATTGATGGCGAATCGATTATTCATAAAGCTTGAATTGGTGATCTGTTTTTGTGGGTTAACCTCATATTTTTTCATACTTCTTCTCAAACCAAGGTGGTGCGAGGCTAAAATGAATTGGGATGCGCTGATCAATGTAATCGGTGTACCAGGAAATCATGCATTGACAAAACTTCCCCTTTGATTGTAATGCAAAGTGTGATTAAATGCATTATTTTTTAACGCGTTATGGAGCACATGCATCGAAGCTTCTCAGCTGTGGTTGTGCTAAGAAAATGAAACATTTTAAAAATAACGTAACACGATTGTCAATGTAACCTTTTGTAAGTAGTGCCTGGAGGATTCAGTGTGGAGAAAGTCTAGAGACAGCGTGTGTATTAACTTGTGGATTTCTCTGTATTTGGTGGCAGTGTGACGAAGTTGCTTCGGAAGACGGCGTTAGCCGCGGAGCTCAGCTCAGAGCGAAGTGAGGTAAATGGGAGGGGATATGATGACGTGACTCCTCCACCCGCCTTAACTGTCAATCCCCCACAAACACAGTCTCTTGGAATTTGCATAAGCACACCCCTTCACCTGCAATTTTAACTTAGTTACAAAGTGATCAAAACTCTCGTTTATATCCTGCGTCCTCTCATTAAACTTGTATCCCGCATTACCCGTGGGCATGCAAAACGCCAGCGGCAGCCTGTCTATTAAGTTAATTTAAAGTTTAGGTTTATACCTTGCTTTGTTTCCGAAGTAGTTGTACTGATGAATATGGTAGTATGTCACTCGCTCGCTTCTTATTGTTTCGCTGCCCCGCTAACTTAAAAGCCTTGTGCAGCGCCTGTCAGTTGAAAATTGATTGTTTGCTTGCTTTTATTGCTCTCTCTCACTGCTCCTAGCGGAACTGTCATCTCTGACTTGTCATAGAGCACGTTTAGGCTCATGTGTTTGCAGTGTTTGAATAAAAATCCTTCTTGTTTCTACGACCTCCTGTGTCTCTGTGCAAATCTGTGACCCAAGCGTGACAATATATTCCGACGCTGACTTTATATATTCCAGCGCTGAGTTTATATATTCCGACGCTGACTTTATATATTTAAGTTTTGACTTTAGGTGGCAGTGTGACGAAGTTGCTTCGGAAGACGGCGTTAGCCGCGGAGCTCAGCTCAGAGCGAAGTGAGGTAAATGGGAGGGGATATGATGACGTGACTCCTCCACCCGCCTTAACTGTCAATCCCCCACAAACACAGTCTCTCGGAATTTGCATAAGCACACCCCTTCACCTGCAATTTTAACTTAGTTACAAAGTGATCAAAACTCTCGTTTATATCCTGCGTTCTCTCATTAAACTTGTATCCCGCATTACCCGTGGGCATTAAAAACGCCAGCGGCAGCCTGTCTATTAACTTAATTTAAAGTTTAGGTTTATACCTTGCTTTGTTTCCGAAGTAGCTGCAATGATGAATATGGTAGTATATGTCACTCGCTCGCTTCTTATTGTTTCGCTGCCTTCTCAATTATATAATGCATGTTTTGTTCAGCGTATTTTGGAGCTCTTCCTGGTTTTCTACATAGTGCGTTGACAGTTCACATGATTACGTGGGCGGCGTGATGATGTCACACGAAACTCCGCCCCCACGGCGGTCAAGCTCAACTCCATTACAGTAAATGGAGAAAAATACCTTCCAGTTATGACCATTACGCGTAGAATTTCGAAATGAAACCTGCCCAACTTTTGTAAAGAAGCTGTAAGGAATGAGCCTGCCAAATTTCAGCCTTCTACCTACACGGGAAGTTGGAGAATTAGTGATGAGTCAGTCAGTCAGTCAGTGAGTGAGTGAGTGAGTGAGTGAGTGAGTGAGTGAGGGCTTTGCCTTTTATTAGTATAGATAACACATTCTCCCCACTTTATTAAGGAGCAGAATGGGATTCCTCCAACAGAGTAAGAAAAGAGGATTAGAGACGAGTGTGGTATAAGATACTACAATATAGTTTTCTTGACAGTGTGGAAAAGCAGACAAATGGATCAATTAACCTTAATCAGTAAATATATTGGCTTTGATTTGGCAATAATAATTAAAGCGACATATTTTCTTTCTTGGCCATTATACTTGTTTCATGGTAATGGAAACACTAATTTAAAGAAACAGAATAATGTAACATCTTTGTAAATATAAGAACTATATAAATATAATACCTACTTATGTACAGTATATCAAGATGTAAAATACAGGATACAAGACATGATATACAAACACACTGAAGAAGCTGGATACTCTTTGTTAATAGATTTTTCGGGTGTTTCTTGATTTTATATATATTTCATTTAGCATTTTCTTTTTTTGGCTTTAGCATGATATCACAGTCCTTTCACCTTTAATGCAGAGGGTTTAGGGAGAAAGAGCTATTTGGTACTAAATAAGTTAAAAGTTTATAAAAGCTACATGGTTCCCTAACACAGTTGACTTGTTAGTTAATTCCAGTTTTAATTTATCCCGGCACATTTTTATAATTCAAGCCTTTAAAGGATGCTGTCTGACGTCACACATAATCTTGTTTTGGGTTCAAGTGAAGTTAGCTTTAGGTTTAGGTTTTTGATGAAGCCCTTTGTCCATATCCATAATGTTGATCTCTTTGCCTTGTTTGTTAAACTTGTGGCAAAAGTGGCTTTTTGCCTAATAAAAATAATAAAGCTGTTTATCCAGAGTTTACCACTGAATAATAAATATAACTACTGAGTCTTTTCTGGTCTTCAAACTTTACAGTGATCATCTTGATAGTCAAAGGAATACATCGTTTCTCAGTTTGTTTGAAGAATCATTACTTTTAAAAGAGCTTATCTAATCAAAACGCACAGTTCAGTTTTTCCTACCGGTAGTATAAAATGTTCTGTTTTACGAATGTATTATATAAGCCAAAGTTAATGCATGTGACCAGCTTTTACTAAACCTTTATTTTTTTCTGGAGGAATATGGTACTGCAGGTATCAAGACTTGTGTAGGCTACTACTAACCACGGATTGATACTTTAGAGTAGGGGAACACTTTTGGTAGCATACATAGTTAGAGATTATATCAAAATTACAGCATTTACCATACTGTTTAGGTAGATGCATTTCCATTTTAAACTGTGCTTTATCATTTGGCCAGATCTGCTGTAAACATTCACTTATTGTTGAATTTTGCTACTTTTTACTAAGTGCTTCTTTATTAATATTTAAATATAAACTTATTTTTTTATTGGTTCATACTGTATGTTGCACAGTTGTTTTCTTTTAGACTTTATATCTGCATGCTTTGAACTCTATATGTTAATGCATAGAACTAATTTTTTTTTCCCTAAAGGTATGCAACTTGGGCAGTTTTGCTTATCTAAATTGGCATTATTTGAGTTGGTGTGATCCGAGTAGAATTATCAATCTGTCTAGAGCACCTTAGACTGTTTTTTTTTTTTTTTTTCCACCCTGTGATGGTGACCATCTATTGATCTTCTTTTGTCTGGAATACGGTTGAATTGTATTTTATAGTTTGACTGGCACCCTGTCCAGGACTGGTTGCAGCTTTGCAGCTGATGCTCTTGATTCTCCATTATAGCCTGACTCTGTTAATGTATTCATGGATAACAAGTTATTTCAGATTGCAATGTGGTTTCTGAATAGGGGAAACATAGTCCTGCATTAGCAATTTAAAAAGAATAACTACATTCATGGATACAGCAAGATTAAAAAATAACTGTGTTGGGGGCACAGGAAAAGAAAGTCATTATGGTGCTTCTCTATATTGGGAGGGAAAAGTTAAGCTTCACAATAGGAATAGTTCATCCATCCATCCATTTTCCAACCCACTGAATACAAACACAGGGCCACGGGGGTCTGCTGGAGCCAATCCCAGCCAACACAGGGCACAAGGCAGGAAACAATCCCAGGCAGGGTGCCATCCCACCGCAGGACACACACAAACACATCCACACATCAAGCACACAGTAGGGCCAATTTAGAATTGCCAAACCACCTAAACTGCATGTCTTTGGACTGTGGGAGGAAACCAGAGCGTCCGGAGGAAACCCACGCAGACACGGGGAGAACATGCAAACTCCACGCAGGGAGGAACCGGGAAGCGAACCTGGGTCTCCTAACTGCGAGGCAGCAGTGCTACCACTGCGCCACTGTGCCACCCATAGGAATAGTTGGTTATCTACAAATCTGTGAATATTTTTAAACATTATACAGCCTTATCTGATACATGAAATTTATACGGAATCTCACCACTCAGAATATTGTGATAAGCTCCTGCATTTAACATGGGATTGAGGTTCACCATTTTGATGGTAGTGGGTGACAAACTGTAGTAAAAGCACATGCAGCATATCATATATGACTGGTATGTTGGCATATGTAATGTAGTTTCTCAGTCACAATTAATCACAAAGAATCTTAAAGTTCGGGCAGAAATACAAAAAAAGGACAGATTTTGATAGTTAAACTTCCAGGAATTTGAGAAGTTTGAAATCTGCATTAGTTTGACTCCTCAGTTAAACATTACTCTTTTAGTAAGTTTTCTTACCAGCTAATAATACAAATGTAAATCTTACAGTGGAAAATGATACAAGCCTAAATAAGCAATTTTCTAAGGTGTTTTTTTTACAAAAACACCTTTAACAAGGTTTAAGTGAAAATATCCTGAATTATCCTGGAATTCACTGATTCAAAAGAACAAATAATATTTGAATTTATATTTTTAGTATTGATTTTAAGCAGTATTTTTTTCCCCAATTACTTGAGTATTAGAAATAAAATGTCCACATTGTCAGGTACAGTTACTCCATGATGATATCATTCTTTATAAATCCTATGCTGAAATATCTCCAAGATAATGACATCCCCTAAATTTGCTGTTACACTGGGGAATACCCATATATATCACAAAATAAGGTCAAGTCTTGTATTGTAATTTAATATTTATGAATGATATATTAATTTACTTAAATGATTGCTGGCCAACTACTTGCTTGATATACCACTGTTTTTTAATTTCTTGTTACTATTAGTATTTATACAGTATATTTTATATTCCCCTACAGAAAAACACACAATATTGTCTGCTTAAACATTGGAGGTAGAGAGTTCTGTTTTTGCCATGGCATCAAATAGGTATCGAGCATTCTGAAATTTCACTGGTATTGTATACAAAAATTCTAATATCGTAACAGCCAACATACAAATATTTCTAAATATCATATACAGTAGTTGTAAAAATTGCACTGCTGTTGTTTTTAATGTAGATAACTGAGATGTACTAATCAGAAAGATGTGTAGAAAATAAATGGAATGATTGGTTTTGCTGGTGCTTAAGGCCATTCATTTTTAAATAACAACATTTGATAATGAATTTAGCATTTCTTTTATTTTTACTTAAATCGGTTTTGTTAGTATCTATTTTTAAACATTGCAATTGTAATTAAATTTGGTATGACCTTAAGTCATTATGTTTTTATTAGTTTTGCACAAGCTTCTATGGACAACATGCCAGGAAACTACATCATGGATTGATGATTATATTTTTGCTTTGTTTTGGTATGTTAATCAATTCAGTTGTTCTTCCTGTTACTGCAGCTGTATAATTAAGTGTTATACTCCTTGTACTACAGAGATTGGCTTTTGTTTCAGTTGAAAGAAAAACAGGAATTTAAATGGACAACATTCTGTGGTTGTTTATGTAACAGTAGTGTCAGATATTTTTTCATTTTTACTTGTTAATGCATAATTATGAATGACAAATTTAGAGAGAAATAACTCTTTTGATCATCTGAGCAGAAGATCAAGGTGCAACATTTATTCTGACAACTATTGTATATTTTTTTCAAAACTTATCACCGTTTTTCTGTCAATTTGTTTTTTTTCTTTCTTTTTTCTTTACACTATGTTTTTGCAGAATTGTGGTATTTGTTAAAATTTAACATTGGAATTGCAGTCTCCTCCTTCAAGTAGCACTATGGTTATTGTGGGTGTGTGTGTTTTTTGTTACTGGTTTGTTTGTTTTATTGGTTGGTTTCTGTGTTTTAGTCAAAACAAGATCTTCATCTTACAGTAAAATACCTTATCATTCCATACAGTTAGAAATCTCTTTATAGTTTACCTTTTATAAATAACATACACAAACACTTGTATTTCCACTATATTGATGTTTTCCTTGTGTTTCTTTTCTGTTTTTAAAGAGAACTTTATCAAGATTGCATTAGTCCATCTGTTATATTTGTAATTATTAATGTTTAATGCATTCATTATAAAACCTGTTTGGCTCAATGTAATTTTACAATAGTTAGAAATCACACTGCATATCGGTAGAGGCTGCTGTATTAATTTTTGACAACGTCAACCATAAGAGAATACAATTCGTGTGCCTTTTTTTTTCTTTCTCTAGAGTCTTGATAAACTGAAAACTGCAGCTAGTGTGAATAATGCTTACATTTTCAACAACAGATATTACATTTCAGCATTACCAACATAGCACAGTAGCACTGGCATTCCTTCATGGACAGTTGTGGAAATCACTGTATTAAATTCACATACATACCTGCCAGTTTTAGTAATTTCATTTTCTTGTTTTTATCAGAGGTGTATGAACACACTTCACATGCATGCATGCATGCATTCATTATAAAACCTGTTTGGCTCAATGTAATTTTACAATAGTTAGAAATCACACTGCATATCGGTAGAGGCTGCTGTATTAATTTTTGACTACGTCAACCATAAGAGAATACAATTCGTGTGCCTTTTTTTTTTCTTTCTCTAGAGTCTTGATAAACTGAAAACCACAGCTAGTGTGAATAATGCTTACATTTTCAACAACAGATATTACATTTCAGCATTACCAACATAGAACAGTAGCACAGGCATTCCTTCATGGACAGTTGTGGAAATCACTGTATTAAATCCACATGCATACCTGCCAGTTTTAGTAATTTCCTTTTCTTTTTTTTATCAGAGGTGTATGAACACACTTGCACATGCATTTATGCTGGGCTAATCTAGAGTTGCCAGTAAAAGTAACCTGCACATTTTAGGGATGTAGGAGGAGTGCCAGAATGTTCTGGGGGAGTAGCCTATATAAATGTAGGGAGATTGAACATACTTTACAACCAATACTCTAAACCTGTGAGCTAGTGCTAACTGCTGTGCTACCCAATATCAGCATTTAAAATTGAAGTTAATACCTCATTTCATATGAAACTGTTCAAGTGTCTCTTTTATTTATTGATATGTCACATATTGTATGTTTTCTGTTTAATGTGAATGTGAAATCTCAGTTTACTATTATATTGCAGTTTTGTTATAAGAGAGACTTCAAGTGATACACAATTTGACAAATATGAAACATGTATCAATTCATCCAGTGTTCAGGTGCATTCACTTATAATGCCTAAAGCACCTCATGCAGTAGCCCATGTCTGTCTGAACGCGCACACATCCTGGTGACGGGGACAGTCTCAATTGCGAATGTGCGTCCAGATAGATAAATGAAGAATACCAAAATGTCCCAGTTTTACCAGGCTACTTATATATTACATTTCTTTAGTTTTGCAAATATTGCTTTGCTGAAACAAATGCTGTCACAATATATTTACAAGAAAGTGTATGACACTCCAAGACAGAAACCCACTTGATTAACATTATACATACTATATTTGTACAGCATTGTAATGAGGAACAAGATGCAGACAAAAACAAAACACCAGTATGTATTTGTTTATACTTCAAGCACTGCATGCAATCCTATGTGTTCATTTGTGAAAGTTTTTTTTTTTTTTTTTCCTGTGCCCTGATCTCTCTCTGATTATGAGGTAATGCAGGCATTCTTTAGATAGGCTTTATGCATGGGTATCTGTGCTATACAGGTGTTCCAGGTTGTGACTTTGAAAAATGTGGTCACCCTATCATTTACCATCAGAGAGGTGTCACATACACATGATATTCAAAATAGTCACTCACTGTAATAAAGTTTGCCTTTCACTTCTATTCTTCCCTAACATTGTCATAACTGAATAGCTTTGCAAGTCCGTTTTGTTACAATTATTATGGCCAGACATGCTCAAGCACAGAAGGAATTAACTGCAAAAGTTTTTATTTATTAAGGTTATGTTAATTGAAACTTGCAAATTATAAGTTATAATTATAAGTTATAGTATATGAAGATGGGCTATGTCTGTTTATGTGCATGTGTGTGAGTGAGAGTGTTCCCTGTGATAGACTAGAATCCTGCCCAGCCCTGTTTTCAGCCTTTTGCCCAGTCCTGGTAGGATAGCCTCTGGCCCCAACAATCCTGAAATGGAGGAAGGTTCTAGGACTTACCAACTGAACTCAGTCTCCACTGAGGACAACAGTATTTGTACAGCCCTTGAATGCACCTGAATGCATTCATTTTCTGACATATTACATTTAGAAATAATTTGAGTTTTATTACAGTGCATGCATTACAGATGAATAAAATATGTACTCCATCTTAGATCAAACATGCTTCTCTAACCACCTCAAAACCAGAATAAGAAAAAGGATTTAATATGCAGTATTAAGTTACTAAAGATAGAGAAATGTCCAAAGGCTTTACAGTGGTTAGCTTGCTTAGTAATTTTATGATTACAACCTAAATGCCTGTCAGCTTGTGAAACTTTTGGACTGTTCCTCATAAAGTGCTGTAAATTTTGTTTGTATAATTTTGAGTATAATAAGATATTTTGTAGTATGTGAATTAGGTTACTTTTAATTGAGTAGGCTAAAATGTAATAGTACTGTAGTGTACATTATTATAATATATTATTCAGTAAGCATTGATGCCACATCGGATGTTCTTCAGTAAGGAACTAAAGATTGATAAGGAGTTATGATCCCAAGACTGCATGATAATTAACAAAACAACTTTTTCCAGTAGGGGCTAAGCATGGAACATTCAGAAAGTATGTGACCTAGAGAAGCGAATGCCTGACACCTGCTTTCACAAGTAGGGTTTTGACAGGGTTATATATTTTTCTTTTTTTAATTTTTTTTTTCTTTTTGCAATATATGTAGTGCTGTCTCAGATTATTTAGAAGTGTGTTGTTCTTGATAACACCAGCAGAGTTTTAAAAATCCTACTTTTACCTCTGTCACAGCTAGTAGGTGTTATTTCTGCTAAAGGTCACGAGGAAATAGGTCTCAATTCCAAGCATATTCCTTGTATTAAAAAGGAAGGTGGAAATATGAGTTTATTGTAAGGGTGCAATTGGCAGTAGCATTTGATGAACTTTTAAATGTTACTTTCACGGGTACCGTATTCAAAGTGAGCATGTGATTTTTACTTTATTGATCGCAAGCATAAAAAAAGGATGTAGATCAGGATTTCTTGTCCACTGCTTACCAGATACGGACAAGTACATTTCTGCATGTTTCTTTTTTATCTTATAATATACATAAACACAGTATAGTATTAGACCTGAAGGTTAGATTGTGTTACACTCCATCTCTGGTTTAGATCTCTAAAGAATGTTTTTTTTTTTGCTGGCCATCTTTTTGTATTCCTTGTTAACAAAGTTACTGGTTTGTGGTGGGTTTTTAAAGATTTGCTAATATGTTTTGAAATGTAACTAAAATATATATATAAAATATAGGAGAAAGCTTCATTGTAGCAGTATTCTGTGAACTAATCTGAAATGAATACAATGACCAAGGTGAGGTGTAAAACATCTTTAAATCAACATTTGTAGTGATGCCATGTGCTATATTGTAAACTGGAAATAACAGGTTCTTATTCAAAGTAATCTGAACACAGAAATTATATTGAACTCTTTAAGTACATTTAGTAGATATGGAAAATTTGTATGCATAAGTAATAGAGTACCATGTAATATGCATTAAATGGTGTGTGGGTGTCTGTGTATGTGTGTGTTTTTCATTTAGAATTCTGTGAATTTCAGATAGAGGATATGAAACATGATGGCACACTCAAGTAAACTCGGTGATAAAGGACATCTCGGCCTGGATATTTCTACCTAAATGGAAAAAAAAAATCATATGTAATTTTTGTGGACGGCAAATTTGAACAATGAACTCAGAACACACTGCATTGGTAAAATATAATCCATCCAGATTAAAATGTTAATTGCAAAAATGAGCAGTAGTATCAATAATACATGTGTAAAGAGCACTAAACAACCCGCAGGTGTTGTCAATGCTTCTTGGAAGAGTCAGTCAGAACCAATGAAGTTGTGCCCTAACTGAAGCTCTGAGTATCAGGAATGCTGGAAAAACATTGTTGCTGTCTTAAGTTTCAGTTAAGTATTTTTTGTTTGACTACCTTGGGAAAAAATGCTGCTATAGTTTTTACATTGTCTGATTGTACATTTGTTTGGATTCATTTTTATAAGCCATTCCAACTTTGTCTTATTTATTTGCTATTTATAGATTAATGTTGGAAGTTATGCTTGTTTAAATAAAAACAGCACATTTTCTGATAAAAATGTATCAAACAGTTTGTTTAAATGAAAATAATCAACCGCAGTACTACAATTGTGGACAAATCCAATATTAACATTGGCTTTTTTTGTTTTTTTCTGGATGTTATTTAGAATAAATTAATATAGTACAATGAAATTTTTACTTGCATGTCCCCTCAGAGCAGCTGACAAAAATACAGTACAAAAAATATATATTTGGAGGATCATGTTACCCGTTGACATCCTTAACATTGATCCCAAATGTGATTCAGGCTCAAAATTGTATGTAGTTAAAGGTTAATGTAATCTAACCCCAGATCAGATTTGGGCTGATGGTAATGGGCTGCTTTTACAGCGTTAAGCCCAAATAACTCTCAGGGACAGTATTTTGCTGCCATGTAGTGAATGTAATAACATCATGCTGCAAAAATTATAAATATTTCTATATTTGCCGCTCTAAGGTAACTCTTCAATACTCATGACTGGGGCAGAACCTTCAACCAAAACACAATGGTGTGTAAATGATTAGTTGTAAAGCCAGTTTTAGAATACACTGAAACTGAACCATTAGTTGAATCAAGCGATAGTGTTGACCTTGTGAATTGATCATCAGACATTGACACGGATATTAAAACTGTATGCCACTGTATGACTATGTGAGTTGACTGTCTGATTATGTGTTATGCCTGGTGACTTAAGTCAATAAAGCTGCAGCGGATGCAAGTAAGCGAGTGTCGAAATGATTGTGATCAAGCAGAAAGACAAAAACACTACTGTTGTTTGTGTCGGGGGGAAATGCGGAATTCATTAAGTCTTACCCTGTGGTAGCCAACAATAACACAATGGGCGCATTGGTCGTGTTGTTGAGGCACTTACATTCTATCCTCATGTGCAAACAGCAGAAAAAATATATAAGAAAAGTGTGCAAGGAAGCACTCTTGTACTGTTCTGATTACAATGTTGTTCTGTTTGTTGTTGACTCTTTCGAAACATATCACCAAAGGACATGTATCATATCTACATCAGTGTAGCAATAGACACTAGACAGAAGTTTCCTACTGTATTTATGTTGACATTTTGAAATTTTACATATTTCTTTTATATGTAAACATTTTTTTTTTGTTGTTGAAAAGAATTAAATGTTTTTGAATTGCTTTTCCCGGGGTAAACAGGCGGTTACTCTCACTTTGCTTAAACTGAAAAGTTTCAGTTTCTTTGAACTCACCTCAAAACTCTTAACAAGTGGTCCTGTAATCAATAAATTTATTCTATGTTTCTCTAACATTGCTATGTCTTCATTTTGTAAGTACAGAGATTAAAACTGAATATACTGCTCCATTTGTCTACTTTTATTTTCATTAACTCTGTGCATTTCTCAGGTACGTGTACATCTGCAGTGATTCAGTGCAAGATAATTTATACACATTAGAAAAAGTTGTAGTTATAAATCCAGATATTAGATATCTTACTTCTTAAATGTTTGGTAGGTGATCTTGCATATTCATTGTCTGACCTCCAGCAACATATTATTCCCTTAACAATAAAGGATTAAATTTCCAGTTTGTAAGAAGGCTACTGTATATCTGAATCCAAGGAATTAAGAAGTGATAACAGTTTAAAAAAAATAAAAAAGTGGACTAAAAAACTCTTCCCCCTTTTTATTACCTAGAGAAAGCTAAGATCCAATACTTAAAGCTCCTTTGACATATAGCACAGCAAGACACTAGACAAAAAAGCTGTAATACAGTAGAACATTTCAATTGTAGTAGTATAGTATAACATATATGTAATAACAATTCATTTCTAACATGGAAAGTGGTAAAAATAAAAAAATACTTTAGGCACCTTGCAGTAATTACACTGCTAGGAATATCATATACTTAATTGCTTAAAGTTTCAAATGTCTGCAGCACAAATAAACACTAAACAGTTACCCTCATGGTGGAGAAATTACTTGTAGGTTATTGTACTGAACTAATAAGAATTGATAAAAAATACTATTTTTTTTTTCTGATCAAAAGCGAAAAATTACAGGTACCTTAATAGAAGTTTTATTTATTAACACATCTAGTCCTGCAGTATGCTTGGTAGTCAATGACAACTGTAGTATTGTGCTAGCTAACAAACAATAGCAAGAAATCAACTTAAATGTAAATGTCGAGTAGCATCAAAAGATGTAATGTAGGAGGTTTTGTTTTTACACTCCTTATCTCAGAGTTATTTTAGTTCTTTGAAGACAACATTTTTCAATAAACTTCTTATTTTCAAATTTTGAAAAACTTTGTTTGTTCTGGTTGAGTATTTTATTTGGTTGTAGTGGAGGATGAAAATATGCAGATGATTGTTGCTGACGCATGGGTTGCCAACCACTGCTGTGTACTGTGCTCACAGCTCAGGTACAGTTTGTGTACCACATAATGCAGAGGCCTTTGGATGTAAACCATTAATTTTTGAAAAATAAATATCCTGCTTAATAACACAGAAAATAAAAAGGGATAATAAAGATAATATGAACATTACAAGTAGAAGATTTGTTTTGCGTGTGGTAATGTATTGTATATGTGGTTCTTTTGTATTTTGTCCCAGGATTACACAAAAGATCTATCTATCTATTTACAGTGAACTTTGACAGCCTTTGTACTGTACAAAGCCTTTCTCTGATTACTTAAATGTAGAAAATCAAAAACAAGGCAATTTGGAGATTAGGTTTGCATGAAGTTTCCATACTTGATGTCCAACTGAGACAATTTTCTTGTAAATTGCTGTATTTGGTGTATTAGTGAACTCTGTAGAAGAACACACCAACCATCTTTGTGTTTTGCCCAAGTAAATAATAAAGTATTACAGATAAATGACAAGGTTGAGACATTGCTAATCTATTTTGTGTTTTGCTTGTAATTTAAATACTACAGAGTGATTCAAAACTGAATTGAATAATTTCACAAATATATTACTTAGTAACCAAATATTATATCAACATATAGTGTAGTCTAAGCCAATTTGTAATTTTCTTAAACTTACAAATACTCTGTGTGCCTTCCTTTATCATATAGAACACTGCATCAGTCCTGTAGTCTGAATAATGGTTGACATGATGCATTTCTTAGCTTCCTCAATTCTTTATGTAAGAGGTAGCACAAACACGGCGTATTTGAGGTATTTCTGAAAAGAAAAAAAAAAAACAAATGGTGTTGTGTCTGGCCAGTGGTACACCATAGCAGATGTTTATTGAGGTAATCTGGAAAATAATTACCCTTTTGTTGTTTTGAACTGTAGCATTAAAAATGTAATAAAAAATGTAAAAGTATTATGTTAGATCTGCATTATAAAAAAAAAAAAGTAGCATTTGTTGATTTTCATAATCACAGCAAAAATACTTAAGATGTATAATTTGAGAACTGTGATGGTATTATACCTACTTTAGGGTTTGTCAAGCTTTATAAATTTCTGTGTTTTTGCTGTATAAATAAAACACTTAGAATGATGCTTTAGCTATTGAAATTCTTTGTAATCTGCTATATTGTTTCTGGTCTTTGTCATTCTAAACATTTTATGTTAGATTTTCTTTTATTCTTTGGAGTGGAGAAAATGAACACTTGAAGGCAAATACCATTTTCTCCCTCAGCCACTATGACTCTGAAATGATTCAGGTTTCTCTCCTTAATGTAAAAGTCTGTTTTAACTTTACCATGCATGTGACTTTCAATCTGAGTTGACTTGACCTAGAAAATGATAGACCTGCTAAAGATACTTGCTAAAGTTAGAATTGTTGACTAAAAGATGAATGTAGTACCATCATGATTGAATGGTCTTTTTAGCATTTAAAACTGGAGCACACTTGAAAGTGCGAATACAGTATAGTTAAGTTTTGTTTTTGAGCTGTGTTTACTTGCTTTTACTCAAGCATTGTTTAAGAGTTGGATTTCTGTCAGGTTTGGTTACATATATGAAATTGTGTGTGTGTGTGGTTTTTTTTTTTATAAAGAACAAAATGATATTCTTCAGTAAAAGGTCGGTTTTAATTTTAAAGTAACGTAAAATGTATGTGTTATACAGGTATAATGACTAGAGGGCATGAATAGTTCTTGTTAAACAAATATTATGAGGTAATGAAGTCATTTTTTATTGTGGATTTGGCACTTTAAATTGGATTTTATTATGAAGCTAATATTGCAGTGCACAATCTTAGGAAGAACTGAAATCTTCAATACTTTCATGTGAAGGTCCAAATATACTGTAACACAGTTTGGGAGCAATGAGTCTAAGTTAGCACTTCAGTAAAAACTTTTGGCAGGCAAGATATCTAAAACTGATAAATTTAATTGGATTTTTTTATGTTGAGAAAAGCAACTGGCAGTGAAACTGAATTGTTTGAATTTGGCCTACCCATGTTGAAATAAAAAATAGAATTGTTTTTGTTAAAGCTTCACCCATATTTATCATTTGAGAGTAAATAGGTCTCATTTAATTTTTTTGTAAGCTTTAATAAATGTGGTCCTGACAAGTTATTTTTAGACAACAATCTGCATATTGATTTGAGATCTGATTACATTGATTATATATGATATTATATGAAATTGTATATCTTTTAAAATAAATCCATCCATTATCCAACCCGCTATATCCTAACTACAGGGTCAC
>JANRMT010062808.1:40322018-40333897 GCA_026402145.1 Polypterus bichir lapradei | reverse complement strand
TAAATCTATCCTAGAGAAAGAGTTTAATTTGTTTATAACGGAGTACTGGGGTTTAGGAGGATCCTTAGTGTTGGGGAGATATACTATGTTATTTCTAATATTAATTTTTTGATTGAGAAATACAGCAATACCCTCACAGGTTTCACTGGAAGTATTTTGGAGGCATTCCTTTGAGTTACCTGGGTTTAGCAGATGATCAATCGTCGAGAATAAGACTCTGGGATTACTAGCATTGTTATTTATAATCTTAGAGAAGTAGCAGCGCCTCTCAAGACGGACAGTGTTATTGTATTCTGTTGTTTTAACTTTTAATATTTCATAGTGAATAGTTAGTTTAGTCTTCCTCCATTTATGTTCAGCTCTACGGCATGTTCTCTTTAAATCAGACACTCTTTGGGTCTTCCATGGTATAACAATGTTAGAAGATTTTTTAACTGTCTTTTCAGGTGCAACTGTGTCAACAGCAGCTCTCACTTTAGTATTAAATCTTTCCACCTTATTATTTACATTATCCTCGCTATTATAGTTGACACTATAAACGGACTGATTGCTTAGAATGTTTGTAAGTTTTAAAGCTGCTGATGAGTCAAAGAAGCGTTTTTTAACAATATGCTTCTCATGGGTGTTTTCTATCATTATTTCTATACTAAAAAGTAAAAGAAATTGGTCTGATAGACCCGTATCAATGACCTTCTTTATATCAACCTTCAGTCCTTTAGTAATCACTAAGTCTAAGTCTATCAATGTGCTGTGTTCCACTACCTGCTGCCATACAGCTGGAAATGTACCTGGGAGAGACCACAGTTTTCATTTAGACAAACCACTTAAGTACTGGTCAGTTAACAAAGTGTGGTACCTCACTTTGTACCAGATGCCAAAGAAATACATTTCAGCCCCTTGCAACAGTGCAGAAAGTGAGAGATTTAATTCACTATCACGTATTGTTAATGAAACCAGAAACAAGCTTACAGGTGAGCATGTAGAGATGCTTCTGTTCATCAAAAGAGCCATAGACCTACCCAGTAACAGGTGTTCCTTTACTGCATCACGCCACAAAGCTTGCTATCTTAAAAATGGCACACCAGTAAGAGAAATGTTCTTGTTAAGCCAAATTACTGTGTTGTTCTATTTAATCCCATATTGAAATGCTTTAAATGAGGTCTGTTTGTTTTACATACATTAATTGTTTGTGATTTGTTTTTTTTCTGTGAAATTTGTAATCTAATCTTTGTAATGTACTCTACTTTGAGTTATTTGTTCAGTTTTGAATTACTTTATTCCAAACTATAATTCTTATATTTGATGTTACCAGTGAAGTTGGCAGTTTGATGGTCATAACCACATTCTCCACTCCAGCCTTACTACAATGGTATCGGCGAATACTAAAAAAGCAAGTTAGACATACTCAGTCTAACCTAAAATGGTATCATTGTCATTTAATATTGCCAAAACATATCTATTTTGAAAAATAATGAAATAAGTAGCGATGAATAAGAAATAAATCTGCATTACACATGTCATGAAAAAGACGCAGTCCAGCGTGTTAACTATATTACAACATAGTGCATATGCACATGGTGCATTTAATTTTGGTACTTTTTAATGTCATAATTAAAAACATTGATCAAGTTTTTGATTGCTTTTCATTGTGGCACACTGTTTTCATGTCTGTTTAAAGTGCAATACAAAACCAGATTGCAATAAAAAACAAAACATAGAAACACTAAATTATCCTTATGTTAAATACATTACTGCATGTTACATCGTAATAAAATGTGTCAAAGTTAGCTTTGTGATTTATGCATTGAATTCTAGACCACTGGTCAACATAATCTAAAGGACATGCTGTAATACAGGTGAACAACTTAACTATTGCATAGTTAATGGAATGCAGTCTACAAAAGACTTGATATAACAGAGATGGTTTTTCTTTAGAACGATGTGAATTTCTTTAGAAAGATTTGTAGTCTCCAACCTAACTGGTAAAAATCTTAATATAGAGTAGCAAAATTTCCTTCTGACTTTTTCCACCATAATCTATGATATAATCTTGCAGGCTGTATTTGCATTTGCCTAAAGTTCTTTACTGGCTGCTCCTTGTAAGCACTGTGTTGGGGGCATCTAATAAACTGACATATAAAAGAATCAACATTGAGCACAACTGAAAATTAACCCAACCTATTGAGATCTTTATTAAACCTTTACTTAATGTTAGATGCTTTTTGGGATGCTAGTATTAGTAATTTTCAACAACTAAACTACAACAACTAAAGGATAATAATGCATTTATTCGAACAGACAATGATGGCTAGACCATATTTTCAATACTGCTGAGATATATACACTGTTAACCTTATGTGCTACTTCTATCACAAGGTTTAAAATGGAGAAACATGATTTTTTTTTTTCAGAATGAATGGCTTGGGCACCATTGCCACTGTTGGGAGTGAGCAATATCAACAAAATAATATAATAATAACATTTTGGACAATAATGTTGTATATTATGGTAACCAGAGGTCATGTGAAGTGACAATTTCCCCTTTGGGGTTAATACAGTATACCAAAAACCAAAATACATCTAAAAATCTGAAAATGTTTAAAATTGAGTCTTTCTGACTTAATTTATATCAAAACAATTACTGGAGACTTTTTAACACTTGAGATCAAACAAGATTTATTATATTTAAACTCTCATGTAATTTTTAATTAAACAAACAGAGTACATTTTATTTATATAGCACCTTTTCAAAGTTCAACACACTTCATAGAAATTCAAAATGAAGAACAGGGAATATACAGCATTCAGTTTAAGTAATATCTGCATAAAACACTAAATAATAGTAAATTTACAAAACACAAAGCACTGACTTAATAATAAACAGTAAACTAGAATCAAAATAACCTGTGATTCAAACACAATCACCTTGAGAAGCTGGGCATGTAGGGTAAACTGTAAGAAATGGTCAGAATGTCAAGGTAAGTGCCTTCGTAAGTACAGTATGTGTGTTTTAAAGCTTATTTTTAAAAGAATGGTTTGAATCAGCTGATCTGGTTATTTTAGAGAGGTTGTTCCGAAACTTTGATGTAGTAGATCTGAAGGCTCTGGCTGCCATAGAGTACAGGTTAGTTTGAGGCACAATGACACTGTCAGGTGGACTTTGGTGGGTGAACAGGAATTTAGTGATGGAGGAGGTTATTGATGTAGTCTGGTGCAAGGCCATTTAAAGCTTTATAGGTTGTTAATAGAATTTTGTATTCAATCGTATAAGGCACGGGAAGCCAATAAAGGTGTAGCAGAGTGGGTGTTATTTGCTTGCTGTTGTGAGTCTGTGTAAGGACTGTTACAGGGAGGTTTTGTATCAACAGCAGCTGTGATAAAAGATTAGAAGAGTCAGCAGCTAACAGGGAATTATAGTAGTCAATGCAGGATGTAATAAAAGTATGGACAAGTTTGTCAGCATCAGAAATGAAGTAGGAATGAGTAAACATGGGATATGTAACAGATGTAGAAATACAAAAGTTTCTTGTGATCTATGTGGGTAGAATAAGAAAGGGAGGAATCTAAAGTTAGGCCAAGGTTCCTTGCAGCAAAAGATGGTCTGTTGATATTATCATCAAGATTGATTCTAAAGGAGCTATTTTTTTAAGCTGAGTTTTAGTACCAGAAAACATGAGTTTTGTTTTGAGGCAGTTTAATTTTTAAAAAGTTGTATTGAAAATAAACTTACCAAATAATAAATACTGTTGAAGAATTAAACCTGTCTGGTAACAGTGCAAAGATATCTTAAATTAAAAGTCCACAAGGTGCTACCTTGCATATACAGTAATGTTTTCACACAACTTGGGATACAAAGTATGCAGCCACCATCATAGTGTGCATAAGTGTCTGAGAGCAGCAGAGCTATCAGTAAGTCAAGTACACAGCCATCATTAATCTCACTTAGTAAAAGAACACACAAGATGGCATATGCTAATTCAGGAATGAAGGGACTGGTTTCTTAAGAATTTTTTTTGATCAATTTGCACTCTACTGTATATTCTTAAGAGCTGATTGGGTTTTGCGTGATTTCCAGTGTTTGAGCTTTGAGTTTTTAAAATTCAGATTTCTTAAAGTTGTTACTAACAATCACCAGACCACAGTTCAGAAGTTCACAAAATTTGGTATGTGCATTTATGACTTCATAATAAACACTCTTGTGAGTTTTGTGTTTGATCCAAAGCACATGCTATAAGCCTTTAAAATGAAAACAAAAAATGCAGTGGTCACAGCGACTAAACTATACATACCAAGAAACACTGATTACATTTTATTGTCTTTATTAAAGTAAAACAACAGATTAAAATTTAAAATGGACTTAAATATGAACAATAAACTTCAGTGGTGTTCAATCTTGCATATAGTATTTGGTGAATTCACACATGCATGTGCTATCCACATAAGATTTTTCTAAAACTGTCATTAGTTTAACGTTGGCAGAATGACAGCGTTTAGTGGTGCTGCTTTAAGGGTCCAGAAGTCTAGGTTTCAGTCTTGCACAGTCCTGAAAGGTTTTTCAGGTAGATACAAATACAAACTTTACAAATAACTAATTACATAAAGACACCAATTTCTTTAAACAGACAAGCAATAAAGTGGTTCAAAATTCATTAACATAAGTAGAGCCCAGTAATATCTGTCCATCAGTTAATTGCTGAACTATCACCAGTTGATAATGCAGGAGAGCAAAACAAAAACTCCAGTCAACAGCATCCCTGCAGAATATAAACCTTAGAAATATCCAGAGTCCAATAATGTTATTGGTGCAAACGTTATACCCCCCCCCCAATACATATACATACACACACACACACACACACACACACACATCCCCACACTCGCACATGACAACCTCGGCACTGCTTCAAACCCAGGAATCTAGCTGTAAGGTAGCTGCTTTGACTTTTGTGCCACTTGACCATACAACTTTTAGTATTGTTTGGCATATTCCTTTAGTAAAGTTTGTCTGAGAGACATTAACAATTCAGGTTATTTGTATCTAATCACTCTGTATTTCTTCTTTCATTTTTTTCATTGCTAATCATTTCTGTGTAATAATGTCACTGGTTAAAAGAAATCTGTGATCAGCATGAAATCAAGGTGCTTATCAAAATTTACCTTTTTATTTTGCCCACTTAAATCACCATATTCTATAGATGTTTAATCTATAAAAATAAAGTGAAACTTTGATGTGACTAAAGTTGGTGGGTTTCTCTAGAAGAGTTCCATTCAAATTAATAAGCTCTTTGCTTCAGTTGTTTTTTCTCCATAAGTCTGAGGTTGTTTTTAACTACAAAGGCATGTCGCTTGTTATGAAATTTCATTAACAGTTAAAAGAAAGCATACATTGAAATTTTGTGTTTTGTCTATTCAGATGCATCCTTTTCTTTCCTGTTTTTCTTGAACATTATCAGTACAGTATTGTATGTTGCAGCAGTGATCTGATACTATTATGCATTTTGTTCAGTTGATGATTTCCTAGACACAATCACTAGTTGATGACATTTGACCCTTTTATTTTGCATCTGCATTACTAGAATGTTTTTCTTCACACACAGAAGCATAGACAAATGGAATAAATTAGAGTACTGTGGTAGAGAGTAGAACATCAGGGACCTTCAAACCTTGACTAAATGCTGTTTTGGAGAAAATAGGTGGATAGTATTGGTGAGCTTTGTTGGGCAGAATGGCTCGTTTACATCAAAATGTTTATCAATGAAAACATTTTTTTCACACTTTAAAGAAAGTTTTGGTATAACTTTATGCATTGAATCTGAATTAGCAAATTTACGCAGTAATTAAGTTTAATTGAATCCCTGGCAGGAACAGATGTTTTTAGCAAACAAAAGTCTGTGATAAGGCTTAGGTTTTGGAAATCATGTTTGAGTAAGAATTATTTGTTCACCTTTAATTTCTTTGGAAGGGTAAATCCATTTGCCTTTTAAAAAGCCTAATTGTCTCCAGGTAAAATTTGGTTTAAACTTTCTAATTCAATGTTATGTATACATTATCATAAAAATGCTTGCCAAGAGAGAATTCATTGTTAATGAATGATAAAACCAAGACTGTTTAAAATTTTAAGCATCACAATAAAAGTGGTTTATTTTTTCCTTTATGCACTCAGTTTTTTAACAGACAGAGTTCAGTAGACATACAGTAGATGTCTAATACAAAACTGTCAGATTTATAGCCTAGAGTCAAGTGCTGTCACCAAAATAACTTTAATATAGCTTGGTCTTAGTGCTGTAAAAAATAATGTGATTTTTATTTGCACTGAAGCATAATTTGACATCTGTCATGAGGCACCTTCTCATGCATGTGTTCTGTGTAGTACTACTGCTAATCTTACAAGGTTAGTACAGATATTACAGGCATTACAGATGAGCATAGAGGTGATACCAAGATAGTTTACTGGCAGCTTTATTATTCTTAAAACTATTCCTCCTCTGTAAAGTACCTTGTGCATAATAAGCTTTCTGCTGTTTAAGCAAATGAAAAACTACAGAAAAGCCGTGGTTAATGAAGCCACATGCTGTAACTGAATCAAGAAGAGTTGAACTTTACATCCAGATACACTGTCTTAATTATACAGATTATTTTTGTGTTTTCAAAATAAGCTTAATTCAAGGAGCCTTCTAATTATTTAAGTTAATTGATCCTTTTAATTACATTTATAATTATAAGTCCTAAGTATACATTGGCATCCTCCTATCTGTCTTGATTGGTAACGAGTTTTATGTGTGATTAAATAATAATCTGCATCTTATTACAAGAGGATCAGTTTCATAAGGGAATGTAAAGTCCAGTCAGATTTTATAAAACATGTATAACTGAGTAGATCTTTTTAGTGCTTGTTTGTAGTGGCCAGTAGCTCTGTATTTTATATACAGTATGTACTAGCTGAAATACCCAGCATTGCCTGGGAGGAAAATAAAGTGTTTTTAGTTTTAATTGTTTGAGAAAAATATTAAAAAAAAAAAAACTTTAAAAATAAATTAACAAACAGTGAAGACTCACTAATGTGCTTGTTTTGCAGTCTTGTATGTATGTATGTTATCATCCAGCTGATGCTCGGAACCGGCCATCTCTATTTAATTTGAAAAGCAACAGGAGCGCGGTGCTGCTTAAACATAAAGAATGCTGGCAGTTGCCTGCTATATACTAAGGGCTCGTTTATACTTCACAGTCAGAACGCGTGCGTGCATTATAGCTGCCACACGTTCCCAGCGTTCATTTGATGCATCCTCTGAGCAGGTCCTCAGAAATTAACGCGTCGCATACGTGAGTTGTAGTACCAGCAAAAAGTCGGGGGGCGCAGTGTGATAAAAGTTGGAATGTGACGCCAGAGTCTCTGTTTACTATGTACATGTGACAGAAAGCTGCTTTGAGGATCCTACGGGATCGGTGTGTGCACTTTGATGTTTTGATGAATGGTTCGATGTGGTGAAGCAAAATGCGGACATACAGATGCATTCGTGGTGCTTTTATATTCAAGCGTCGCATATTCCCGATCGTAATGACACAATACATTTTAAAAGTCTCACATACCATCTTTTGTGCCGTCTTTTTTTTTTTTTTTTTTGCAACTTCACAACAGCAACATAATGCACAGCGCTGAATTTGAGCCACAGAGAAAAAAATTTAAGGACATGGTGAAAACGTGTATTTTGTGTTTAAAGTGGAAATTTCGGCTTTAATCTCAAAATGTCCACTTTAACCTTGTAGTTTACTTTATCATTAAAGCAGACCGTCATAAACGTCATCCCAGTTTTTAATCGCTACGAGCTTCTTGGTTCTGGCAGCAGCGGCAAGCAGCAATAGATCACCATACAGAACACGTTAAATGTATGATATTCCAACTCTCTGCAAATTTAGAATCTTTAGATTTATACTTGATATCACTTTCATGATGAAATGCTAATGCATTTTGTTACGTTACATTTGTTACATGCTACATTTTACAGATAAATCATTAATTTTTGTTTACTGAATACTGTTAATAATTACACACATGGGGGTGACATGGTGGCAGAGCAGTAGCACTGCTGTCTCACAGGGAGTCACGTTGCTGGTATTCCCTGCTTGGATTTCGCACTGTGCTCCGGTTTCCTTCTAAAGATATGCAGATTTGGGGATTTGGTGCCGCTAAAATGGCGGTAGTGTATGTGTGTGCTTGTATTCACCTTGCGATGAGCTGAGGCCACGTCCAGGGATTGTTTCTGTTTTGTGCCCAATGCTTGCTGGAATGGACACATCCCTGGATTGATGGATTTAATCAAAAACATCCTTTTCAGAGATATTGCGGTGAGGTGTCATTGGAATTTAATGGGTGTTCCAGGCAATTCACAACACAGAGAAGCTGAACCTGTTTTCACCCTGATAATATCTTGCACTGCCACCTGCTGGATTCCTCCAGATTTACGTAAATACGCACGCAAGTATAAACAGTAAAACGTATTGAAATCGTCGGAACTACTCTGGCCTCTCTCTGCTATGAGGATTCGTGTTGCCGATGTGCTCGCATCATTTTTGCATTAGCAGCTAAGCGACTGTCTTTCTTAGGTAGTTCCCTTTTGCCAGTGTGCTGGCCTCGATTGCGTATCCTCGGAGCTGCAGCCCTCACCCCAACTCTACGTCTCACTTCCAGGCCAGACAGATACACACACTTGCACACGTAGAACTCTATTTAATTTCAAAAAGCAAACAGCAAAACATTAAAAGCAACAAGTGGGCATTGGTGCCCAAACATGAAAATGCTGGCATTCACCTCCAGTTCGTCCTCTGGTAGTCGTTCCGAGTGTTAACTGAATGATAACATGCATACAAGACCGTAAGATCACTCCCCCACCCTACCCAGAAGAAGGTGGGTTAGGGTTGATTTCACCCTACAGTATTTTTAGTTAACCATTGAGAAACATGTGTACCAAGTTTCATGAAAATCGCTCCAGCAGTTCGGACATGATTCTGGAACATACATATATACACACATTGACTTTTATATATATACTTGACATTAATCTCGTTACAATAACGGCTGCTAGAACAGTAGTGCATAAACATTAGTAGGAACATGTTATATATTAAATGGCAAGGGACCTTGACCTCATTCTGTTTGTTGTCTTAATTTTTTTTTGTCAAAAATATTTTTGCAAGAAGCCTAAAGTAAAAAAATAATAAAAATAAAATACAAACGTATATGACAATACAGTAAGTATAATTAATATTACCTTAGTGTAAAACTTTGTAACAATCTATAATACACAATATCTGAAGAAGTTATTTAGGAAAAATTTTATATTTTTTACCTCATGAAATTTTTCTATAAAATTTCATTATAGACAACATTTCTTGTACTGTAAATATTCTGTCTGAGTTTGGCAACAGTTTGCCTTATTCAGGACCATCTACAACCTTGACAACAACATCTGCAAAACTTCTAAAACTTGATAATGCAACATATAACTGACCGTGGCTGAATACTGGTTCTGGCAAGTAAATGCCAATTTTTTGTAAGGTTTGCTCTTCTGAGTCTTTCTCTTTTACCTTTTTTCTGATGCTCATTTTCTTTTTCTTCAATCGATCTATTTGCTCGTATTTGTCTTTGTCTTTCAGCCTTTTTTTTGTTGATGTTTACTTGCTGAGCTGACTGTTCTTCCAGGAGATGTTGCTTATATAGGTTTTGATTGTCTGTGTTTTTTGTCCTACTTGGATGTGTCCTTTTTTTTGGGTGGCATGTTGTTAGTAGATAGTCACAGTGATATAGGGTTGTACGTCTGTAATATTTTCTCTTACAGTAATAAATGGCTTGTATGTGGCTGTAATATGCATCACTGTATTGTGTGCCTTTAATTTTCTCTCGCAGTAATACTGGTTTGTAATTCCATAAAATGCCTGTAATTTTCTCTGACAGTAATACTGGCTTTGATGTCCGTAATATGCCTTTAATTTTCTGTCACAACATTGGGCAATCAGCAGTGTGTCCCCAGCAACTGATGTAATGTGTGGCATGCAGCTGATAATCGTGCCTGTGGCGTCTCCTCAGCAAGTACTGTGCAGTTCCCCAGCAAGTATTTTAATCTGTGCTGGCGTGCAGCTGATTATTGTATGTGTGGCGTCTCCCCAGCAATGGATTTTATGTGCACGGCCGTGACTAACCAATTAGCACTCTCCCTAGCAATGATGTCCTTTATTTGCTTATCATGCGCAGCTGCGGCTAGGCCATTCACTGTGTGCCCAGCTTCCAGTGTGTGTGCGTCCACGGTGCCGTGTGCATGGGTGGGGCACGGTGCGATGCGCGGCGCGTCCCCACGCATGCGCACTTCAACAGAAGACACACACACACACGGACGGACACCTGGACGCACACAGGGGTTTTAATAAAGAGGATATCCTTATATATAATTTGATACTATCCGTATGTATGGTGTTCGTGTCAATACCCCATATGTATGGTGTTTGCGTCAATCCCTCGACTCAATACAAGTTAGAACCATGCAATGGGACTCGGCCAATCATGAAATTCTGCGTCCGCGTTTGCCACGTTATAACTACAGAGGCAAAGAATATTCGAATGCTTCAGTGCTGGACGTTCAATGCTTCCGCTGGACGGCCGAGTATAGTAAGTCGGTGTTGGTTCGAGCAGATAACAGTAGGTTCGGTTGGTTTTTGAAATGTTGCTTTGGTGGGGCATACTTTCCAGGACTAACATCGTCGACTGACTTAAACCCTTCGACAGCTCCGGAACCGTATGTAATTTACAACATATCGCCATTTGCTTGGTTTTTCAAAATCTATCTTTGGGCAGTTCAGTTTTGGCATCCATCCTTCTGACGTCTATTGGCAAACTAAGTAATAACGGCTGGGTATTAACAACGGTCATTGTTTAAATTTTAGCCGATCTCAGATCTAAAATGACCACGCCAACATAATTATTTCTCCGACTCTGATTAGAGTCGTAAAATATGGTTTGTTTTAAGAATTTGTTTGCTGGAAAAAATCAAATGAGGTGCGCCGAAGAGCTGAGTTCATGTCTCGCAGCCCCGTTTAATCAGGAAGCTCTTCATTACATCGGCTAAAAAGGTCTATTTTATCACAAATCAGTGCCATGATAACAAAATCATTTCAAGGACTTCCTTCCTTCCTTCCTGATTTCTTATTCTTTTGCATGTTTGTCACACAAAATGTTTCTGATCATCAAACACATTTAACCATTAGTCAGATATAACACAAGTAAACACAAAATGCAGTTTTTAAATGATGTTTTTTATTTTTTAGGGAGAAAAAAAAATCCATGGCCCTGTGTGAAAAAGTAATTGCCCCCTGAACCTAATAACTGGTTGGACCACCCTTAGCAGCAATAACTGCAATCAAGCGTTTGCGATAACTTGCAATGAGTCTTTTACAGCGCTCTGGAGGAATTTTGGCCCACTCATCTTTGCAGAATTGTTGTAATTCAGCTTTATTTGAGGGTTTTCTAGCATGAACCACCTTTTTAAGGTCATCCCATAGCATCTCAATTGGATTCAGGTCAGGACTTTGACTAGGCCACTCCAAAGTCTTCATTTTGTTTTTCTTCAGCCATTCAGAAGTGGATTTGCTGGTGTGTTTTGGATCATTGTCCTGTTGCAGCACCCAAGATCGTTTCAGCTTGAGTTGACGAACAGATGGCCGGACATTCTCCTTCAGGATTTTTTGGTAGACAGTAGAATTCATGGTTCCATCTATCACAGCAAGCCTTCCAGGTCCTGAAGCAGCAAAACAATCCCAAACCATCACACTACCACCACCATATTTTACTGTTGGTATGATGTTCTTTTTCTGAAATGCTGTGTTCCTTTTAC
>JANRMT010062808.1:40309126-40321918 GCA_026402145.1 Polypterus bichir lapradei | reverse complement strand
ATAGAGATAGATGGTATAGGACTTCAGAAAATAAATCTGAAATCAGCTTCTCTTCAAAGAAATGGAAGAGACAAGACAACATTCTCCAGTGTTTCACTTAGTTTTTTTTTAAGAAATATTTTCTTAATATGAATTACTTTGATGCCTTAAAAACTGTTTCATCCTGAGGTGTTATTTGGCCTGGGGAGATTTTATGTGAAGTTTTCCGTGTTGCTCACATGATTTGTAGGTTTTTGTCAAGGTGTTCTGGTTCTTTTTACAAAATTTAAAGTGCTCCATTGGGTTTGTTAAGGCTTCCTGTACTGGGATACTGTTATGTTAAGGATAAAACACTCTTGTTTCATGCAACACTAAATGGAGCAACATCTTATGAAGCATTAAAATATACTGTACATCATTATTTTTTTAGTAGGTGGTCTGTGGGACTTATCCAGACCACAAAGTATTTTTTCAGGCATACTGCTTCATTTCTTTCAGCACATTAACTCGTTATACACAAGATACCTTTGTACTTTCATAATGCAAATGCAGTAATATCTAACTTTAAAGAGCACTTCAAACATTTCAAGCTTTCAAAGGACGTCCTCCATTTTATTGGAAAACCTTTCTTTCTTTCTCACAAAATCACATAAGTCACCAAGATAGGCAATTCTTACTGTCTTGGATGAAGTAACACCCCAGCTAGAGTGAGTCAAGCTGTCCACTTTGGAGGTTCTGAAATAGAGACATTCTGAAATACTACCTTCATAATTTAGATTGAATGTTAATAGTAAAAACAAAATTAAGGCCTGACAATCTCTATGTGTGCTGTTTTAGCTAATGTGTTGTTTGAAATACTATCTGCAAGTCCTGCTTCACTACTATCAACTTAATAAAAAATAAAAATAAAACATGATTGTGCTGGTTGTGTATGACCTTTGCCCACTATGGAAACTACATTTCTGTTGATTTATAGTTGGCTGAGTATTTGGAAAGTGTAAATGTTCTGTGTTTATTTATACATAAGAAAACTATAGCTATTGTCTGCAGTGGGTTTTACCATCATCATTTTGTAAATATTTTTTTGAAAACAAATATATGTGTTGTGACAGTGTGACCAAAAGGTCAAATGTTTTATCTGGTTCTTACAGCAATGCAACACATAACTTGTCATTGTTCTGCCAGGTGCATCTGCAAATGCAGTTTGCCAAAACAAATGCAGCTTCTGCTAACTCATGTGGGACTAAAGTCACTGCTAGTCTTAACTCTTTAATTGTTCTGATGGAAAACAAAGATATGCAATACCCATATTTTCTGGATGTTCAACCAGTCTTGATGAATAATACCTTTTAATTGATGTGTACTAGTATTTTAGTTGACCCCATTTTGCTTTGCTAACACAGAGGATTAATCTTGCCTGGCCACTTTTCTTTCTGGATGCTACAGGTTCTGCTGGAAAAAGCCTACTGGAGACCTCTGACACCACTTTTTAAGATGACTACTTTTAAGTCTACTGAGTCTGGATGCTTGAGGGAGTGATCTCCTCTGAGAAACACCATAGCTAACTTTTGCTGTGTTGATGTGCTGTGTTTTTTCTGGAGAATTTAAGTTCTTCACAACTTTTCCTATCACTTTTTTCGGTATGCAATAAATTGTGAGATACTTGAGGGTAAACTAAGGAGTCTATTCTGAAATTTAAGCTCCACAGAACCTTTTAGTTTGCTTTAAATAGAGTTGACATGTCATAAAATGTTGTAGTGGAATAAATGTGAAAGGGAATCTTACAGTATGGACTGAATTTTCAACTAAATTAACATAAAAAAAATGTTGCAAAGTGTTTGTTCTAAAGTTGGTTGCTGCCTTATGTCCTAGCCTGTATGATTAGGTTATGGCCTTCTGTAAACCTATAGTTGAAACGCAGGGTTGGAAAATTTAATTGTTTACTGAATCCTATTTTGTAGAATTATATAATTGCATGCATACATTATAGATTATGCAATTTAAACTTAAGCAGACCTCCTTGTTTATTAAGCAGTTGAGCAGAAGGAGAGCACCATCTACTTAGACTATACTGCTGTTATGGGGAACACTGTTTGAAAGGTAGCAGCAACAATGCAGCAAGATGGTTCATATGCCCCTTTTGGTCTTCTATAAACACATCTACTGTGTGCAAATATATTTGTGTTCTATATAAATAAAATATAGGTTGGCTGTCAGGATTTAAATGAGTCCTGTTCCTGCCAATGTTCGTAACTTGATTTTGTGTGTAAGTCAAAACTTGCACTGAAAATGCCAATTAATGGAAATTCTTTATTACAGTTTTTTAAACAATTTAATAAAATGACAGCGATGCAAAATAACTATGATAAATCTCAAAACACAGATAATTGAAACAAATATTAACTAGAGGGAGGAATAGAATTTGTCTTAATCTTAAATATTCTACAGTTTTGAATAATGATCCAATACATCAAAGAGTTAGACAAGGCAAAAAGAAGGCATGAAAAGCCAATACTAAGTAATGATTTATCCCAGAGCAGAGACATGCTGTCTTTGTTGTAGGATTGGCAAGAGTGTCACTTCTCTGTCCCATCAGCTATACTTGGCAGCTGCACTTAGAATGCTGGGAATTACAAGCAGCGGCTTCTACTGCGTAGCTAAATGGCCAACTATCAGTTGAGATGCATATCTTTGACTAAGTTAACTGTAAATTTTGCCGTTGATACTTGAAAACATGTGCACTAAAGCACAAAATGATTGAACATGCCAACTAAATCTGTAGTGTGCAGTACTATATCTCACAATTGGTGATAACTGCTACAGTATATACTTTCCTCATTAATAAAAAAAATGAAGTTGGTAGTTAAAATAAATTGAAATTCAGTTGTAATGAACATTTTGGAGTTGTATGTACTTGTTCAAATTTGTCTCATATACTGTAACCCAAGACTAGTAGTGTTTGTGGTTCTTTGCAAGGAAGACCCAGGGTGAGTATCACAAATTAATCTTTATTTAACTTTCTATAAAAGGACTGTTAAGAAAGGCGTGAACTTTGTGAACAGACATTATTGAAAATGGACATTGGAAAAGATATTTAAAATGTAGTGGGTACCAAAATCACTTCAATATCTAATTAAGAAATGGGGCGTGATCATAACTAAATGCAATACTGTATATATTAAAATACCATACAGTATGTGTGTTATGCACTTTAAAGTCTATAGTTGGCTACAAAAACATTTTTATGGAGCTATCAATAGCTACTTTGGCACTTTAGGTCTTTAGGGTTAATCAATAGAGTTTGTTAAGTACATTTTTAATTGCGCAATTAAAGTATATTTTTAATTCCCACAGAACCAATTTTTAAGTCTTAACCAAAATAGCATTTTCAACAGAACTTAAATAAAGAGTTTATTATTTCCATAGCATAGCACAGTACATATTTTCTGAAGATTTGTTAATCCATTGTTCATGTTGCTTCTGTGTTTTTTTAATTAATCAGCCAGAGGGAAAGCAAAGATGTCACTTGATTACAGAGTTGTATGCTGAATGATGTTGGTCAAGCAAGTATTCATATTTTAAGATTTTGTCCTTGGCACATCATTTATATAGTACTGTTACATTTTATGTGGCTTTTTTTGGAGGATTTAAAAAAATATATTTCTAACAGGTGCTGTAGTGTGTTTGTGGTATTGGTTTTCTTTCAAAATGAATTGATTATAAGTCTCTTTTAAAACGTATTGAATGTTGTTTTTTGTCTGAAGAAGGTGGTCTTTTTACTTATGTAAGGATAAATATATTTACCATTTAAAGATCCACTTAGTCCTTTTTCATCCTCTGGCATGCTCTGTCTGTTTCTTTGTGATTAGCAGTATTTTATCTAGGTTGGCCTGAAGCCCTCTTTTTGAGCTGATTGCATGCATTGTCTTACTTTCAAGTTTTGTTAAATGTTTCCATGTTATGTCATCTTTACTACTTATTTAAGTTTTTTATTTATATTAAGTTTATCACCTTAGTATTCATATTTAAATTTTAATTGCTAATACAATACATTTTTAACAAGTATTGGTGTAAAAGAAAGCCATTATGCTCCTAAGACGGAGATGTGTGTAATTTGGAATGTTTTGATTTTGGAGTCTTGCCAGCTCTACTCATTACTTTGGATAACTTTGCCAGTCATTGCAATCTTTAAGGGGAAAAAAACACGTTGGAAAATGTATGCATGGAGTAACACCCAGGTGGGTTCAAGGACTATGCAGGCACTGCTGCCATCAATAGACTAAGTTCAGTAGACAAGTTCTAGAACCTTCTCAGTCTATTTCAGGGGGACAACGGCAATCTTACCAGGCCTGGACAAAAGCCTGCAAAAAGGCTTGAACTAGTCTGTTGTGTCTTACAACATTCTACCTTATATAAAATTGAGAAATGCTGTATGGTCATGTCGTGATGAGTAGACTGATAAAGTTGCATTGCCCTTGGATGGCCAGCCTTTAACTGTCAGTTCATAAACTTTAGAAAGTGTTGGGTTGCAGCGCGTCTCTCACTGGATGTCAGAGCACGTGACTGGCAATGAGTCTACCTGAGCCATTTGGAACATGTCTACTGGTTCTGCTAAATTACTGGGGTGTGATAACTCCAATGGAAGCCGTGACAGTCCATCAGTATTACCATTAGGGAATCCAATCCCGGGCTCCTGGCATTCCCGGACATTTTTCATTCTTGCATTCCTGGGAATGAAACTGCTGGAATTCCCGGCTGAACGGTAACGGCCAAGCTCGCATATATAGTGTGTAAAAATCGATCAAGAAATAACATAGTTATAGTTGAAAATAATTAAGTGGCACGGTTTTTTGGCCCACGGTATAGTGTGTTGCTCATTAATTCAGTCAACAATAGACCAGCAGCAGTCCGGCTCCCACTAAGACTGAGCACAGTGGAATGGGAGGAGTCTGCACTCTGCAGCTCAAGAATGCCAGGACGGGGCAGAGTTCGTTGACGTCTGTGGCACGTGCTGTAGACAGTACAAGCTGGTGTCTTTATTAGACAACAGCTTTGAACAGCAACTTGAAATTGTAATGCGTCAGTCTGTTGCATCTGCATTAGCTGTACCAAGAAACTTGCCATCACAGAATGATAATAAGAAACTGGATGCATCAGTAAAAACTGAAATGGTGGTGTTTCAGTGCAATGGCAAGCACGGCGTTGTTTAGAACAAGTGTATCAATATCTGATGGCTGTGCTGCCTACTTCAGTGGAGGCAGAGCGTGCTTTCTTAGTGGCTGGCGTACTCTGCACAAAGTTGCACTCTCGCCTGGACGACTGCATGCTCGGCACGTTGTGCTTTCTATGCTGTTATTATGCAACTAACTAGATACATGTACTTATATGACACCATGAACTGCTTGTAGTTAAGGTTAGTCTTTTATTGGTGTCAACATATTGCAGTAGTCCAAAAACACACTGCATGCACGGGTTTACCTTTCCCAGTCCTGCAAAGTCAGTTCACGTGAGTGGCTCGGAGTACATGCATCGAAGGTTCTCAGCTGTGCTTGTGCTATCTCGTGCGATCTCTAGATGTCCACGGCTTTATTTAATGTTAGCTCAGACCCGGCACTTAAAAGTTTCTCTCGCACTTTTGCTGAGTTTGTGCCAAACACTATTCTATCCCTGACCATTTCATCTTTGTTTGCATAAGCACAGTCCTTCACCAGCAATTTTAACTCCGTTACAAAGTGATGAAAAGACTCATTTATACCTTGCGTCCTCTCATTAAACTTGTATCTCGCGATTATCGTATTCGTCTTAGGCATGATAAACGCCAGTGGCAGCGTGTCTATGAACCTAATTTAAAGTTAAGCTTTACACCCTGCTTTCCTATTCGTTTGCATAAGCACAGTCCTTCACCAGCAATTTTAACTCTGTTACAGCAATTTTAACTCTGTTACAAAGTGATCAAAAGTCTCGTTTATACCCTGCGTCTTCTCATTAAACTTGTATCTCGCGAATATCGTATTTGTCGTAGGCATGACAAACACCAGAGGCAGCCTGTCTATGAACTTAATTTAAATTTAAGGTTTACACCGTGCTTTGTTTCCGCAGTAGCTGCACTTATGAATATACTTGTATGCGTCACTCGCTTCATATTCTTTTGCTGCCTTCTCAATTGTGTAATGCGTTTTTTGAACAGGTTTCATTCATTGAAGTGATCACTACCCAATCGGTACTCGTGAATCTAAGATTAACAGGCATTCCCAGTGTTAAGTTGTGGATTTGCCTGCAAATATTTAGCGGCAGCGTGTCTATGAACGTAATTTAAACTTAAGCTTTACACCTTGCTTTCCTATTGATAAGTGTACAAAGGCTTGTTCAGCATCAGAGGGTTGTTCGTTTCCTACTGCATCAATAAGCAGCTCGTCTTCCTCTTTATCTGAGACACCGCGAATATTTCGCAGCAGCGTGTCTATTGGATAGCTGCTGACGGACGGCCTTATATGGGCAAGCACTCAATTACGTGGGAGGCATGACGATGAGGGACGCAACTCCGCCTCACACGGCGACCGAGTTGCAGGTTATGGCCGTATATATGTACGTAAGTAGGTTCCAGAATTTCAAAATGAAACCTGCCTAACTTTTGTAAGTAAGCTGTAAGGAATGAGCCTGCCAAATTTCAGCCTTCTACCTACACGGGAAGTTGGGGAATTAGTGATGAGTCAGTGAGTCAGTCAGTCAGTCTGTGAGGGCTTTGCCTTTTATTAGTATACACGGGAGCCTGGGAATGACATACAGGATTCTCAAATTCCCGGGAATAGATAAACCCGTCTGAGAATGGATTCCCTAATTACCATGATGCTCTGTACCTTTGACTGCAATAGTGTAAGTGTGGGCCCCAAGAAATTATGCCCATCATTGAAGTCGTGGAGCAGCCATACCTGGGACACCTTTACATGGATTAAAGATGTACAACAATGGTCGATGGTCAGTCAGCAAGGTAAAATGTCTCCCATATAAATATTGGTTAAACTTCTTAACTCCCCAAACCAAACTAAAGGCTTCTCTATCAATTTGGGCATAATTATGCTCTGCTGGAGTTAATGATCTTGAGGCAAAGACAATTGGCCGTTCAGTCCCATCAGTGAACTTATGTGACAATACGGCACTAATACCATAAGGAGAGGCATCACATGCAAGCAGGAGTGGCAAGTTGGGGTCATAATGAGTTAGCACATTGTCAGATGTTACAAGAGATTTTGCCTCTTTCTGCGCACACTCACAGTCTTCAGTCCAGCACCATGCTGTTTCACTGTGCAGCAAACTGTTTAAAAGATGAAAAACAGTTGAAAGATTTGGAAGGAACTTGTGATAATAATTAACCAGTCCCAAAAATGACCGCAATTGAGGTACATTTTGGGGTTTCGGTACTTTCAGGATAGCTTCAATTTTGTTTTTACATTTATGTAAGCCTTCTTTATCAATTTGGTGTCCATAATACTCAATGGAATTTTTGAAAAATTCACACTTATTTTTGTTGACTCTCAAGCCAAAGTCTGTTAATGTGTGCAGGACTTTTCCTAGATTCTCTAGCTGCTCCCTGTCATCAGCCCCTATAACAAGAATGTCATCAAGGTAGCACTGAGTGCCAGGAATGCCCTGTAAGACTTGTTCTATGGCCTTCTGCCATATGGCTGGTGCTGAAGCAACTCCAAAAACCAAACGGTTATACTGGTACAGGCCTTTAGTAGTGTTAATAGTCAAATACTTTTTGGATGAGCCCTCAACTTCCATTTGTAGGTATGCTTTTACAAGGTCAGTTTTTGAAAACTTTTGTCCTCTGCCCAGAGATGCAAAGATGTCATCTATATGGGGTAAGGGATATTGTTGTTTTTAAACACTGGGTTCACTGTCACCTTAAAGTCACCACATATGCGCACAGTGCCATCACCCTTTATGAGTGGCATAGTTGGTATCACCCATTCAGACCATTACACTTTTGTCAGTATGCTTTCCGTTTCTAGTCTTTGCAATTCTGCTTCTTCTTTGGGGCATAGGGCATATGGCACTGGCCTTGCCTTGCGAAACCTTGGCACTGCATTATCTTCTAATACAATTTGGGCTTTCATATGTTTTAATGTGTCATTCCCATCCCGAAAAACCTGTGCATACTGTGAAAGTAGTTCTTTAAAACTGTTATTTATGGAATGGTTGCTTGATTTTTCTAAGGTTTGCATGGCTTTGATTGACTGCCAATCCAACTGTATTTTCTTCAGCCACTCGGGTCCCAACAGTGGTACACCCCCATTTTTAAGTACATAAAGTGGCAATGTATGTGTTTTCCCTGTATATTTCACATTAATTGTTCCCAAGGGTTCTATTTTCTCACCAGTATATGTTTTCAGCATTACAGGAACTGTTTCCAGGATGCAATGTGTTCCTTATAATCCTTATAGCATATCACTGATCCTGTGTCCAGCTCCATCTTAAAAGGCACACCTTCCACTTCAAGGGACACCCACAAAATTCCTCTGTCGGCCTTTTTAAGTGCATAGATATCAAAGCAAGCCAGCTCGTGTTCAGAAGAGTCTGATGTGGTAGTATTCATTTTGTGCACGTTTTTATGTTTCTGTTTATTCTTTGCGAACTTTTTGTCACATGGGCGGGTTTTACACATTTTCTGAATATGCCCTGGTTTCTGATATTGACGACACACTTTGTCTTTAAACCACCACTCCGAAGCGTTGTGTGACTTTTTCCCACATCTGTAGCAGGGTGCATTTCTTGCGTATGTCGCTTCCAATTTATGTATGTTACACTCTGTCACGATCTTCTGCTGCAGCTCGAGAGTATCTTTAGCAGCTGTCTCCATTGACACTGCAATAGGTTGTATTAAGTTACATGCGTATTACATCACAATTTGTGTTTAGTGCCCATTTTACCAGGGAATGTCGAAGATGTCGTACGTCTCTGTTAGATGCAGAAAGTTTGTTGGGGTATTGCAAGAAGTTGGAGGCAATTGGCGGCAGGAATCCATATGATGTTAATATAGCAGAGTCTACGCAAGATAAAGAAGTATTTCCGCTGATATTGTGGCCTTGTTTATTTAATTATTTGGTGCTTGGTAAAAGCCATTGTTCCAGTGAACAGGCAGGTGACAGAGCTTACTTTCTAAGTTTGCATCCAAAGTACAGCAAGGAGTTCATACCTTGCTAATTGTATTGTATTCATTAGACAGAGAAAAGACAAATCCATCAAAAGTTTTTGAAAAGAACTTTATTGCTCTACTGTATTAAAATAAGCTAAATGGCTTATAATTTTGCAATAGTAAACTTGTTTTTCTTCTAAATAAAACACAGCTTGGGACTTTATATAATGAAATAAAGTTTTATATTATGAAAATGTGAACTAGCATTATGCATTAAACATTTTTGGTTACGTTCTCTGTAAGGTTCTCTCTCATGCATGCACAGACTACAGTATACATACACAGAAAACTATCAAGAAGTGAGTAATTGTCATGATCATTTATAAGCACTTTACAGCAAATATTCAACCTGAGGATCCTAAGTGAAAAATAATTGCACCATCAGCAAGACCTCTATCAAACTGCATTAATTACTAATTCATGTGTAATTAGGTAATCTATTGGAGTAATACTTTTCAAAATGTAATATTTCTGGGTGATATTTCCAATAACACGTTCAACATGTATTTGGAAAAGTGCCATCTTCCTGGTTCTTTAAATATGCCATGCAGGCATCTGGCTTCTGCCTTTTGTGAAATCTGGGATTTCAACCTTGGCACACAGTAGTCCCACACTTTCTGCAATATCAAAACCTCTGTCAGCCAGAATAACATCTCCAAACTGAAGCTCATCTGAAAATTCAGAATTTTCAGTAATGAATTTGTCACTAGCACAACCATCCCAACCCTGGGATACAAATGTCACTACTCCTTGGGGTGATATGCCTAGTAAGTATTTGGCAGTGTTTTTATGTTTATACGAAGAATAGGTTTGTGCCTGCGCCAATAGCTGGCAGGGTCTATCAATAAAAAATTTAAAACAGTCAATTATCACAGTTATTTTGTGACCAAATGACCTTATAAATTCTACAGGCATGGTTTTTCTCATGTTCCTCCCTCTCAGGCCATGCAATTAAATGCTTCAACTTCAAAAAAGCATATGCAGAACTTTTAAAAATACATTGGACACTGTTCCTTGTGAAACATGTCAGCAAGAATCTTGCCCAAGATGCAATCTTAGTTTCATAAGTGTCAGCAGTAAGCGCTGAAATTTGGACAAATAAGAATTTGTGCCCTCAGACAAACAAGGTTCAACATACGTGTACAGCTTCATCAAAGTAGAATAACTATGGAGACCAGTGTAATAAACTTTATCATCATCATCTTTGAACTGGGCTTCACACAAAGTGAATGACCTTATTTTTCTGTACATCAAAGTGCACACTTCTTTTTCCAGGCCCTCTACGTAGATACCCATGATATCTGTTTGTGCCTCTCTGTGTGTACTTTCTGATTCAACTGATGGTAATTTTTCATTCTCCTTGTCATCATGCTCTGTCTGTTGATTGAACATGGCCTGTGAGCTCTGTGCATCATTAGCATCAGGCAGGATCTGCCAAAATATTTATCAAATATAAACTGATGTTCTCAACGCATTCGTTAAATTACTCGTTCCCTGGTAAAATGGCCACCACCTCGTTTTCATTTATGCGTACTTTGATAATGACGTCAGCTTATTACAACCCATTTCTACAGCCCAAGGCAGGGTTAATGTTCACTCAGTCAAGAGTCGTTTTCATATATTTTCATTGTGAAATCCATTCACAAGCCTGTCTCTTAAAAAATCTGACAAGTTTTCTCCAAATTCACAGTGCTCTGCGAGCCTTCTCAGTTCTGCTACATACTCCGTTACAGTCTCCGTCTTTGTTTGGTTACATTTATGAAAGCGAAAACGCTGTGCAATTAAAAGCGGTTTATGGTTCAAATGATTTTGCAGGACTTCCATTATTTGGTTGAATGTTTTCTCAGTTGGTTTTGCTGGTGCCACTAAACTGCGAAGCAAGTTGTAGGTTCTAACTCCCATTAAGCTAAGTAACACAGCAACTTTCCTCCCGTCATTAATCTCGTTCGCCAGACAGTACTGTTCTAGTCTTTTAACATACGTGGCCCAGTCCTCCATTGAACTATCAAAACTGTCTGTTTTCCCCACACAACCAGACATTTTCCTCTCTACTCTGTTGACTTTTTTTGGTTGTTTAATTTGTTTTACTCACAGCCCCTCTTTGCGCTGCGTATCCTGGGTAAAGACTCCTACGAATGCACCTGCTTTTCGATGCTCGTTTCTCCCTGTTGCTTTCTTGAAATAGTTCTCAAATAGCTCCGAACAAATTCCGTTTGTTTTTTTTTTTGGTTCGATAGTATGGTGAAAACAAAGGTGCATGTAAACCTTTTCGCCAGTTGTTGTGTCTTACAACATTTTACCTTTATATAAAACTAGCAGAATACCCACGCTTCGCAGCGGAGAAGTAATGTGTTAAAAAAGGTATGAAAAAGAAAAGGAAAAATTTTAAAAATAACGTAACACTCACACACACACACACATATATAAACATATATATACACATCATATATATATATATGACACACACACATATATATATATATATACACACACACACATATATACATATATACACATATATATACACACAAACACATATATACATATATACACATATACATATCTACATATATACTGTATATAAACACATATATATATATATATATATATACAAATCTACATATATATATTAGGGGTGGGACTCGATTAAAAAAATTAATCCAATTAATTAGAGGCTGTGTAATAATTAATCTTGATTAATCGTATGTAATCGCACACAGGGCCGATCCTGGGTAGATGGCCGCCTTTGTGCGAATGTGGTTTCGCCGCCCTACGTACCTATTTTCTATTATGATATGACGGATATTACTATTACATGTACTACTTCAAACAGGATTAAGACGGTGTTAGGGTTAGAGTCGGGATGTATAAATAAAATTTAATTTCAAACGATTAGTTTTTATAAAAACTAAATAAAGAATCACAAAAATAAAAAAATCACATACATACATTAATTTATTAGTTAAACATCAAAGAATGATTCTCCTAGCTTTAACAGTAGCAAATTCATCTATTATGTTTAAATGATCCAGTTTTTCACAAATTTCAGATTCTATAGACAGAAGCACAACATCACTCAATCGTTGTTGCCCGATAGTGGAACGGAGATCATTTTTAATTATCTTGAGTTTTGAGAAGCTCCTTTCAGATGCTGCCACTGATACAGGCAACGTGAGAAAAATGCGTAATGCAATGCAGAGATTCGGAAAACAAACCCGCTTTCACGTTTTGTCTTTCTCTCGGACATTCTACAAAATAGGTAGAATTAAGGGCTAATTCAAATATAATAATAATTTTGTAATAATCTTGGGCCTAATTCACACAAGTGACATATACACAATACACACTAATGTCATGTCAGTGTGCATTGGGCAATAAGTAAACATGTAAAAGTTTGTAATTTTTCTGAAATATTTCATTAACACTTTGAGCCCCACGTGCGCCACCGATGGTCATTTTAAATGTAAAAATACATTGCCGGTGAAAACGTGGGCTCAAAGTGTTAAAAAAATCTGTACATACTTTCTCAATGAAACAGCATATCATAATCATAACGTACGTTTGTGTAGAACCACGAGTCCTGAGCCTTTGTGTAGTCCAAACAAATAGAATCAAAC
>JANRMT010062808.1:40286916-40298975 GCA_026402145.1 Polypterus bichir lapradei | reverse complement strand
CGGAGGAGCAGCGGCTCTACTCTGAGCCCCTCCCGGATGACTGAGCTCCTCGCCCTATCTTTAAGGGAAAGCCCAGACACCCTGCGGAGGAAACTCATTTCAGCCGCTTGTATTCGCGATCTCGTTCTTTCGGTCACTACCCATAGCTCATGACCATAGGTGAGGGTAGGAACGTAGATCGACTGGTAAATTGAGAGCCTTGCCTTACGGCTCAGCTCTTTTTTCACCACGACAGACCGATGCAGAGCCCGCATCACTGCGGATGCCGCACCGATCCGCCTGTCGATCTCACGATCCATTCTTCCCTCACTCGTGAACAAGACCCCGAGATACTTAAACTCCTCCACTTGGGGCAGGATCTCGCCCCCAACCCTGAGAGGGCACTCCACCCTTTTCCGGCTGAGGACCATGGTCTCGGATTTGGAGGTGCTGATTCTCATCCCAGCCGCTTCACACTCAGCTGCGAACCGCTCCAGAGAGAGCTGAAGATCACGGCCTGATGAAGCAAACAGGACAACATCATCTGCAAAAAGCAGTGACCCAATCCTGAGTCCACCAAACCGGACCCCTTCAACACCCTGGCTGCGTCTAGAAATTCTGTCCATAAAAGTTATGAACAGAATCGGTGACAAAGGGCAGCCCTGGCGGAGTCCAACTCTCACTGGAAACGGGCTCGACTTACTGCCGGCAATGCGGACCAAGCTCTGACACCGGTTGTACAGGGACTGAACAGCTCTTATCAGGGGGTCCAGTACCCCATACTCCCGGAGCACCCCCCACAGGACTCCCCGAGGGACACGGTCGAACGCCTTTTCCAAGTCCACAAAGCACATGTAGACTGGTTGGGCAAACTCCCATGCACCCTCCAGGACCCTGCTAAGGGTGTAGAGCTGGTCCACTGTTCCGCGACCAGGACGAAAACCACACTGTTCCTCCTGAATCCGAGGTTCGACTATCCGACGGACCCTCCTCTCCAGAACCCCCGAATAGACTTTTCCAGGGAGGCTGAGGAGTGTGATCCCTCTATAGTTGGAACACACCCTCCGGTCCCCCTTTTTAAAGAGGGGGACCACCACCCCAGTCTGCCAATCCAGAGGCACTGTCCCCGATGTCCATGCGATGTTGCAGAGACGTGTCAACCAAGACAGTCCTACAACATCCAGAGCCTTAAGGAACTCCGGGCGTATCTCATCCACCCCCGGGGCCCTGCCACCAAGGAGTTTTTTGACCACCTCGGTGACTTCAGTCCCAGAGATGGGAGAGCCCACCTCAGAGTCCCCAGGCTCTGCTTCCTCATTGGAAGGCATGTTAGTCGGATTGAGGAGGTCTTCGAAGTACTCCCCCCACCGACCCACAACGTCCTGAGTCGAGGTCAGCAGCGCACCATCCCCACCATATACGGTGTTGACACTGTACTGCTTCCCCTTCCTGAGACGCCGGACGGTGGACCAGAATCTCCTCGAAGCCGTCCGAAAGTCGTTCTCCATGGCCTCTCCAAACTCCTCCCATGCTCGAGTTTTTGCCTCAGCAACAACCGAAGCCGCATTCCGCTTGGCCTGTCGGTACCTATCAGCTGCCTCCAGAGACCCACAGGACAAAAAGGTCCTATAGGACTCCTTCTTCAGCTTGACGGCATCCCTCACCGCCGGTGTCCACCAACGGGTTTGGGGATTGCCGCCGCGACAGGCACCGACCACCTTACGGCCACAGCTCCGGTCAGCCGCCTCAACAATAGAGGCACGGAACATGGCCCATTCGGACTCAATGTCCCCCACCTCCCTCGGGACGTGGTCGAAGTTCTGCCGAAGGTGGGAGTTGAAGCTACTTCTGACAGGGGACTCTGCCAGCCGTTCCCAGCAGACCCTCACAACACGTTTGGGCCTACCAGGTCTGACCGGCATCTTCCCCCACCATCGAAGCCAACTCACCACCAGGTGGTGATCAGTTGACAGCTCCGCCCCTCTCTTCACCCGAGTGTCCAAGACATATGGCCGCAAGTCCGACGACACAACCACAAAGTCGATCATCGAACTGAGGCCTAGGGTGTCCTGGTGCCAAGTGCACATATGAACACCCTTATGCTTGAACATGGTGTTCGTCATGGACAATCCGTGGCGAGCACAGAAGTCCAATAACAGAACACCGCTCGGGTTCAGATCGGGGGGGCCATTCCTCCCAATCACGCCCTTCCAGGTCTCACTGTCATTCAACAAACCTCCAATGAAGAGTAAAAACTGTGGACGACGTTTTCCCTTGCCCGGACGCGGGTCACCGGGGCCCCCCTCTGGAGCCAGGCCTGGGGGTGGGGCTCGATGGCGAGCGCCTGGTGGCCGGGCCTACACCCATGGGGCTCGGCCGGGCACAGCCCGAAGAGGTAACGTGGGTCCTCCTTCCCATGGGCTCACCACCTATGGGAGGAGCCAAGGAGGTCAGGTGCAATGTGAGTTGGGTAGTGGCCGGCGGCGGGGACCTTGGCGTTCTGATCCTCGGCTACAGAAACTGGTTCTGTTGTACAAAAATTAAATAAGTAGTAACTTTGACCGTAATAGCTTAATTCATTGTTAAAATATTTATAGCAAACTCTGCAAAGTCGTCATAGTCACATTTTTCTAATTTTCTGTAATATGCTTAATGAGATTTCTAGAGTTCTTTTGAGAGTATGTAAAGTTTTCTTTGTGCTAGGCTGTTTTCATGTTGCTCGATCAAGTCTCTTTTCAACCTTGTTGTGTCTTAGGCATACTTTTACCTTTCTGTTCAGTTCCTCCTTGGGGCGAGAAGACTATAGCCCTTTAAGCGACCCATTTACTTTTTTTTTTTTTTTTTTTTTTTTTTTTTTTTGTGTCACACAATTTATAATGTGCAGGAATTTGCACATTTTGATATTTTAGAGTAGCCATCATCATTATCATGAATCATGTCAACTACTTGTGTGCAATATGATTTAGCACTTTGCCCATTGAGCAAAAAGTAGAAGTTTATGAATGTTTATTGATGGTTTTTGTTTTTGGTGTTGAGTATTTTATCCCTTTTTAATAACTGTCCTTTGGTAATTGTACTGTATGGCAATGTGTTGATAGATCTTTATTTTTATGACATTTTTCAGCGTTTTTTTTTTTTTTTTCATCACTGGTGTTGGTAATATTGTGAAACAGTGTATAATCCTTATTCCTTAACTGAAGGCATACTAGGAACTGTCTCTTGGTCACTGCCAATGATACTGCTGTAACTCCAATTTTCCCACAGCACCTTCCATGATCGTTTTACATTCACTGCCTAATCATTCATGTGGCTGGCTCCATCTCATACCAGTCACTTAGGCTTAGAGGCAACACCATCTGCACTCTCTTTCCCCAACTCTTTGAGCTAATATAAATTGGGATCCTTACCAAAATTGCCAGTAGCCATGTACCCAGGCAAATGCTTTTAAACGGAACAGCAGGTCTTTAATTACCTTATGTCCTTATTTCTCTCTCTCTCACTTATTTGCACATGATGATGTAGTGGTGGTAGGGAAACAAGTCAATGTTGATGAGATGGCTTCTGTTTTACAAAATTTTCAAAAAGTGTTTTTAGCAAAAGAGCTAAATTCTTTGATAAAGCAGAGATTATTCAGTTTGAGCAGTTTAAGTTACTAATGTATTGTATATTCTATTAACAAAGATAAATAGTGTTGTATAGTTGTATCTATGTAGCCTATTTGTTGCTATTTAACAGCATAGGGCATGTTCCTGGTACCCCTAATTAGAAAGATGATGTGCATATGTGTGGTACATTATAATTAAATCTGATGTTGACTAGTCTATGAAAATGAAACATTTCAGATAAACTTAATTTTTTTTTTTGTTCTTTATTTCACCTTATACAATTTCTTGTATTAGGAATTTGTTAGTTTTTGCATACCCCTTGGGGTCAGACATTGTACAGCACCCCTGGAGCAATAACAAGTTAAGGGTCTTGCTCAAGGGCCCAGCAGAGTAGGATCTCTTTTGGCAGTGACGGGGATTCGAACCGGCAACCTTCTGGATACCAGCACAGATCCTTAGCCTCAGAGCCACCACTCCGCCTTATGATGCGACTCTATTTAAATGCAGCACAAAACTGTTTACGAGAGTGGGAGTTGAATATTATCTTTTTTAGCAAGTGTTGTGTATAATGATGAAAAACGGCACACTGAATGAATAAATATGGCCTAAATGGAACCTACATTGCCTCTTCCCTGCACTTGTTTTTTGATTGTGATAAATAAAATTGTAACATGGTCATCTTAAAAAAAATAAATAAATAACCATTAGCCTTCCTTTTATCTCTTTTGGTCCACATTATTCTATAAAAATATTTTTGCTAATTGCTACAAAATTATTGTTTGTTACATTATTAATTTTTAATTATTAATTAATTAAATTATTAATTATTTTAATTATTAAATTATTAATTATTAATTATTTTAATTATAAATTAATTAATTTTAATTATTGTTGGTTAAAATGTGTATGATCACATTTTTATATGGCGTTTTAGCTACAACCATATTTTGGGGCTCTTTTGTGTATGCCCCATCAACATCTGTAAAGTGAATCTGAGGGGAAATTGTAGTATAGCTGATATAGGAAACGACTTCATCACAGCATTGCTTTTATTTGGTATTGTCTTTGTCTTGACAAAGATTTGTCTTGAACTGAGGTTGACTATTTATGGTCTTGCACTTGGTAAAGGTGGTCTTGGCTATAAGGCTTCCCCTTCCCTAAGTTACCGGCAGGGTTACAGTGAATAAAGTATTACAGTATTTAGAAATGTATTTTGGAAATTTAAGTTTTCAAGGCTAAGAACTGGTGAGGTGTTTCTAAATCCTAGAAGTTACCTAAGTGACAGCGTTGGTTCCTACAACAGTTCTGCTTTATAGGTAGCCCCAGCTACATTTCTACAAACTGTTTTTTATGGATAGCACACATTTGTCTTCATCTGGTCTGCAGTCTTTTTGTGTGAAAACTCAATAAAGCATGAAAACATTTTAATATGGATTTGCCTCTTAATTATGTATGCAGAGGTGGTCTACAAAGAAATATAAAGGTGTTGGGTCTCTCCATTCTTTCAGATGGGTAAATCAGCTACTGCAGAAATTCATCATTGAATCTCCCCTGATGTAAGGACTTATTATAGATTTCCTTATTAGACGTCACCTGAACCCAAACCCTTTTTTCAGAAATGGAAGGTTCTAGATTAAATACATGGATAGTCTCTGCATAGAGTAATTTGCAGTGGAGAAAGGTGCTATACAGAATATTTATGCTAGAGGTATATTCTTTGTGTAAAGAGAGAAAGGATTAGACCAGATGGGGCCAGACCCCACCAAACGAATGATTTGAGGACTTGCAGTGACCCATCCTGCATGGCTTTGTTGCTTTTAATGCTCTCGCTGATTTACCTCTCATTTACAGATCAATGCCTTTGAAAGGACTGATAGAGAGACACTGACTATTAGGGTTTCTGTCCTAGAATTTAAGCTGTTTTAAATTTTCTTGCCTATTTGTTAGTGATCTTAACTTTTTTTTCTTAATAACTAGTTTACTATGTATAAAAGTATGTCTCGGGCAGATCTCTTCAGAAATATCAATTCGTATCTACTGATAAGCAGGTCATATAATATCAAAGCAGTGTTACACAAAATATGACCTCTCTGACAATTTTGGACACACGTTTTTTTATTCCACGCCCCTTACTCATAAATTATGAGTTAAAAGCAAAATAAAGTCCAGTGTTATGTTATTTTTCGGGTTGTGCTTAGTGATCATGCTGTGCATTGCTTGTGACTACTACTGTGGCTCCCTATCTGGATTTGTTACATTTACTTTTTTGCCCTCTATTTTAAATCAGACTTTCATTTCCTTTACATGCATTATAAGATGTAGCAGTGACATGCTTAGTGAAATATATTTTTAGGTAACCATGCAAACAAGTAACAGAGTTGTGTGTGTGTTTGAATTTGTCTGTTGCTCCTTTCATAAAACATTTTTTTTCCCACATAATTTTACTCTCCATGTATATGTTTACATTTGTTAGTCTTTTAAGATTATTTGACACAATTCTGATATCTAAGATATTTCTCCACATTTCACAAAACTGCTTTACAGGTTCTTAGATTTTTGCTTCAGTCTAAACAAATTTACTGCAAAACGTCTCCATGTGTTTTTGTTAGTGTATGAGAATGGTTCATATGCCAGCTTCCTAGCTGCAAGCAAGTCCCACACCAGACCAGGATGCAAACTTTTGTTCCGTTCTCTGTGCTCTGAGTGAATGAGGGACAACTTAGCCAGAGCAGTGTGATGCCCTGAGTGCTCGCAGCCTGGCATCTTCCATTTTCCAGCACATTGATAGTCTTGAACCAACCGGGACTACAGTACACAAACAACAAGTTACTGGTGCAAAAAGTGCAACAAGGTGGATTTATTAAAACCTACAGTGTCCAAAGTAATACATTGTAATTCAAATCATCCGTAAAATCCAAATAAATAGAAGCATAAAATAATCCAATAAAAGCAAGGATAAATCAGAATCTACCTTTTATTTCTTTCCTCTTGACCTTGCCCATCTCTCAGGTATACTCTGTGGGACTGAGACACCAGTAAAAGCGGTTCAAGTACAACTCCTGTCCTGGCCACATTCTTTCTGTGTCTGTTGAGATGCGCTAAGCCTGACTTCTTCAACTTGCCACCTCCTATGATGTCCACAGGTTCCCTGGAACATTCAATCACTCTTGCTTCCATAGTCAACAGGAGCACCTCTCACTGCACTCCTCTGCGGAATTTCCCTAACCACTTTGCTGCTTTCAATTGACATTGACTCCAACCCGATTTTTCCTCGATTTCTTTCTTTTTACTATTCTTCTGTATCCATTTATTTTGTTTTTTTTCTGTCATACTCATACCCCTTTTATCCATGTTGGTGCAGGTGCTTTTCACTAACAACGGAGCATCAATGGGGAATGGCTGTGCTGATTGGGCTTTCATGTAAACAAGCAGTCAGACAATTTTCACATTAAACAGTCTGGGGCCACACGGCTTACCACTGGAATGCACCTACACCCACAAAGTCTGAGCACCACTGTTTTTTTTTTTTTTAAAAAAAAAAATCATACTTCGCTATGGACCTCTGACATGTTTTACCACATGTCACCCTCCCATAAACTACCAGTTTACATGGGAGGAATACATGTTCAGACTAACCCATGCACACTGGAAACCAAGGTCCATGGTGTATAACTTGCACACCTGAACTAAAATTAAAAAAAAAAAAAAACGCCCATGTATCCTTTTAAAACACAGGACAGTGAAAGAAAAGGAACTTTAAAACACTGTTGAAGCAATCAATAAATATATATGTATACTTTTAATGAAAAGTCTAAAATTTCTTTGTCCCTAAGGCTTGGGCACGTGGGTTCTGCTATCGGGCACTAAATCTACTTGTTGTCTTCCAACTATCTTTGTTCCTTATTGTCTAGTTCATCTCTGTACATTACTGTCGAAGTCCTGGGAACAGGAAGAAGCCCAAGGCTGTGAGCACCCAGGGCATCACAGGCAGTCAAAGAGAAGTATTTACATTCAGGCTTACCGCTGTGTTATCTTGAAAGACAGTCAAAAAATAAATAAGGTTTCTAAACATGTTCTTTATTGGTTTGTGTACTTCCTTGTAAAACAGGGGTAAGCAAAGTCGATCCTGGAGGGTCGCAGTGTCTGCAGGTTTTTGTTCCAATCCAGTTTCTTAACAAGAGGTCAATTATTGCTAATGAAGCACTTATTACTCAAGTGACATTATGATGCTTCATTTTAGTGTGAATGATTTGAAGCCGGAAACAGATCATTTTCAGTCTTTTGCATTTTCTCTTAAGTGTTTTATTGTATCAGATGATGAACACATACAGCTGTAAAGGGAAACAAGCTAGATGGAGAACTGCTGGCTCCTTTGTCATTTGCATCTTATTACTAATAAGGAGCCATTAAAACCGTGAATGCAGCTGTTTAAGATTGAAATAAGCAATTAAGGGTTGGGAACCTTAACAAGCAAGACCACTACAATGAAGCATCAAAATATCACTTAAGCAATAAGTGCATCATCAGCAATAATTGACTTCTCATTAAGAAACTGGGTTGGAACAAAAACCTTAAACCACTTTGGCTGTCCAGGACTGACATTGCCCATCCCTGTTGTAAAACCTTTGCTTGACAAAGATCCCTTTCATTCTGGGAAGGGTTCTTTGTATATAAAATTGCTTTTTGGCTTTCAAAAGTTTCCATATATCTGGACAGCAGACTGAAATCTTTAATGTATAGTAGGCTAACTAGTGAGAAACTAAAATATAAAAAATACCTTGTATGCAGCAAGAGTACTTTTAAAATCATGAACCCATTGGTATTTCACAAATCTGTTATTGTCTATTTAGGTTAATTTATGGAACCTGTCAAGGATCTAAATAGTTCCTTTCTGGAACCTTCATGTGGATATTTCTTTTGAGAACCAAAAATGGCTCCCCTATGGCGTTGCTCTGATAAACCACATTGGCACTATGCCAGCTACTTATGCACCCAACCTTTTAATGTTGTGACTTGTTGCATTTTGTGTACATCCCCTCTCATATTCAGCAACAATATCTTCAGTTGGTTGCCCTTGTTAGTTAGAATTAATACCTTTAATATTCGTCAATGCGTTTTACAAGTTTGATCTTAAAGAGTCATAATGTTGTCAGGAAAATCTGGGAAACTGTTTCATGTTAAGTGCTTGTGAAATCTTTAGAGATGTGGCAGGTAGGTTTGAGAGTTTGTTTTGCTCAAAAAAAAAGCAAGCTTTTTGTTCTGAGCCTATTCACAACACTGATTCACTCTCTTATTTTGGAGTCTATGTCTACTGTGTTTCTGCTAATGGAGCACTGTTGTCAAGGAGCAGTAAATTACTGCACTTAAGTAATTAACTACTAGAATAATTGTGTTTCCACAGATCACATATTTTTTTCCTGCTCCAGAGATTAATCATTCTCCTCCTTTCTTTCATTTTGATTGGGCATTTGAACATCTTCAATTGTGAAGTAAATAATTTATTTGAAATTTGTTTGAAATTATTGGGGTGGCATCCGATTAGTAGATCAACCTTGATACTGGCTCAGTTTACTTAATAACAATGTTTCCTGGTAAATGCACAGCAATAAATGACATGATCACTTGATTGAAGTCATGCACAACTAAAAAAAATACATAAATTGACAGTCTCACTAATAAAATTAACAGGATAGTAGCAAAAATATTCCTCAATACAGTGCAACCCAAACGAAGAAGTCATATCAGTTGTAAAGTCATATGGCTGGATGAAAGAAAGTCTTTTAGATGTAGGGTGTTGTATTCCAGGACATAGAACAATGACACATACTGTATGTTTAGATATTTAGCTTGCGTGGCTTGGTTTACTAAAAATAAATGTAACTGTTAAGAGTGTTTAGACATTTGAAAATGCTAACCATCTCTGTTCAACAGTGCCATTGTTAAAAGTGTGATTATGAACATGCTTATCTGGTTTCTGTAGTCAACAAATAGATGCTTAGTATTGCCGGAGTAAAGGCGACTTTATGTGGTAGTTTTACTCTGCCTCATCCTATTTGTTGCTGAATGACTTTGATGATTTTGCTATGACTGTGTGGTGATTCTGCCACTGTAGCGTAGTGCATGTTCTTTCTCCAGTGGTCTGCATATGTTTTTCTGTGGGTACTCTTGTTTTCATACCACTTGCTAAGTGCTCACCCCCTGCTATGCCTATTTCAGATGTAAAACACTGAAGTATAGAGGCTGTTTATCTCAGTAAATATTGCCTTCACATTTGTCCTCTTTTCACTTTGCTACTAACCCATACAACAAGGCAGTTTGTGTTTTTTGAAAGTGATTGACTTTACGTTGGTTGTATTTCACTAGACCACCTTTCTGAGTAATTCTGCATTTTTTGCCTTCTTTTTCAGAATGTCAGACTTGTTTTTATAATCTCCGCATTGTTCACTGAACCTGCAGCTTTTGTTTTGAGAAAGGTCTAGATAATATAGCATACATACTTGCTATACTCAAATTTATGCCATTAATATAAGAAAAACAATGGTCCATACACATGGGGAATTCTCTTATGACCTTAACCATTGTGCAGCATTCTGTTTTAATATGTACAGTACCCTTTCTTTTATAACTTTATTATGTTCTTTTATAAATTTATTATGTTCAAAACATATTGCATAAATATCCACTGGTGCTTCTTTCACTCAGATTTATGGTATTTTGCTTGCGAACAAACCAGTGACTCTCTGTATGTCCTGTGCCTTGCTTTTGACTACTACTGTGGCTCCCTATTTGGATTTGTTATATTTACTTTTTTGTCTTCTGTTTTAAATCTGACTTTCATTTCCTTTACATGGAATAAAGAAAATTCAGAGTTTTATTTAGTATTTAATCACTGGGAAATGTATTTGTATTTGTGAAATTTATTTACATTGGCAACTTACTGTTCCATACATCAGGCACCTCTCCAGATTCTGTGTGATTTAATATAATAGTATTTGGTAGGCCATATCTAGCAAAGATTGAACTGTATTTATGTTTCATAGTGTTGAATTTTCAGTTTCAAAGCTTGTCAAATTTAAAAAAACAGTAGTTGCTGATCAAGTCCAGTATAGCTGTCCCTAGATTCCCCTCTCTTCCCCTTCATAGGACTAAGATTAAAGTCTTGTGCAATCAATTTAGGACCTTTTAGTCTCCTTTATGTCGACTTTATGGTTCAGAGTAGGAAAACTTCTAGGTTATTGTCCAAAATGGTACTCGCACTCCCTTATTGTTAACAACCCTGCTTTGCTGTATGTATATGTCGTTGTCCTGTTTCATTGCCCTAATGGACCTCCCTAAGCACTTCAACTCTTGGATATCCTTAGAGGTCTGAGTTTGTAATTCCATCCTCCTGTGTGTTTTTTTTTTTTTTTTTTTTTTACTTACAACTTAGCAAGTTTTGAGAAGAGAACAATATTTCTCTTATCTTTAACTCGTCCCTCCCATCCACATTACAATTTCTGTAACTCTCTGTCCTCTACCTTGAGAGCAGGGGCATCTCTCTCTGTGCAAAGTCTCATGTCACCCTTTATTCTTATAGCCCTTTACTAATTCTCTCTGGTGGCAGTGGGCCCTTCCATCAACACCCCCACTCTGTTTGTTTGAAATATGTTTCTACTAGTATATTATTCAGCAATTATACTGTATAATCTTCAAAATGCAAAGTTTAGGACCACACATATTTTACTCCCCACAAGCATTTTGCTGTGGGACTGTACATTGATTCCTGTTGTTCCTTCTGCTAGGCAAGAAGTCTTAGTACCTTTTTGGTATGTTCTGGCATTTTGAAAGTCTCAGCTTTCTGGATGTCTCTTGCTAAATTTCTTTCTACTGTCTTTTACACTGATATCCCTTTGCAAAATCTTTCTCTTATTGGACATCTCGTCCCTCTCCATCGCTTCTTTCCAACAGAGGAGGTTTTTTGCACACATAATAGCAGCAAAGATATCATTTGCTTCTTGTTGGAAGGGTGATCTTTCTATCTCTTGTATCTTGCCAAGATTTTTTTTTGAACTCTGTGCAGCGGTGATTAATGAGTCATTTGCTTCATTTATTATAAAACTAGCAAAATACCCGCGCTTCACAGCGGAGAAGCATTGTGTTAAAGAAGTTATGAAAAAGAAAAGGAAACATTTTAAAAATAATGTAACATGATTATCAATGTAATTGTTTTGTCACTGTTATGAGTGTTGCTGTCATATATATATATATATACATACTAGCAAAATACCCGCGCTTCGCAGCAGTGAAGTACTGCCTTAAAATTTTTATTAAGAAGAAAACTAAACCTTTTTAAGCTGAGGGAAAATATACCAATAACTATTTGTTAAGGACCTCTTTGTATACCACATTGTCATTTCGGCCCTCCGGTTGTAATATGACCAAGCTGTGTGCTGAGCTTACTCTTGAGCATGCAACGTACAGTTGGCCATGTGAAAA
>JANRMT010062808.1:40248283-40261692 GCA_026402145.1 Polypterus bichir lapradei | reverse complement strand
AAGAAGAAGGAAGGAGAGAGAGTTGAAGGGAAAGAGGAAGAAAGCAAGAGGGTTGGTGAGAGAAGGCATTGTGGTGTTCAAGAAAATAAATAAAGGAGTGTGTTTTGGACATCCTGGTGTCGGTCTGTCTGTGTTTGGGGGTACAACGTTCACAATATATATATATATATATATATATATACATATATACATACACACACACACATATATATATATATACATACAGTTTATATATTAAATTCTGCTTTAACAGTTCACATCCTATTGTACTATGTAGGCCATTTTTTAATTTTTCAAACTCTAGTAGTTAATAAAAGAAAATGCATCATCCCTGTAACATCCAACATCATAACTCTATATTTTCTGCAATCTGAAAAAAGGAACTACATCTGCCTATATCAGTGAAAATTAAAAGTGCTTGCAGGATCCCTAAAGGAAATATTAAACAAATTTAAGAAAATACATATATATTGATAGTGAGCATTTTCAGATCTTAAACTTGGATTGCACATGTTATTACAGTTTGTATGCATGTCAGTGCTTATTTTTTAATGTCAAGGTTTTTATGAAGGAAGATGAGCTGGTCAGTATTCCCAGCTTTCAGAACACTTCTGTTTGTGGTAACAATGTCTCCGGCGGTGGAGAAAACTCTCTCTGTGGAGACACTTGTGCCAGGAATGCAAAGGAAATGCTTTACTACTCTGGATAACTGAGGGTACTCATGCTCATGTTCCTTCCACCATCTGAGAGTGTTTTCTTAGAGTGGCAAAGGGGTTTCTTCTCTAAACCTCTTGATCTCAGCTACAGCAGCATCATGTGCAGATTTTGGTGCAGCATTATCTTTGGCAGGGGCAAATGTAGCTCCAGGCAAGTCAGCCAGTGCATATGATCTCCTTGGTCTATTCATGGGTTTCTGTTGCATGGAGGAAGAGCCATACTTGTAGTAAGGTGGGTGATCCTCCTCTACCAGACTATCTACCTCATCTTTCTGCTGAAAAACATTAAAGTATCAAATCAAACTAGTTTTGGCAGAGTGGCGGCTTTGAGGCTAAAGATCTGCTTTGGTATCTGGAAGGTTACTGGTTCAAATCTCATTACTACCAGAAAGGGTCCTACTCTGTTGGGCCCTTGAGCAAAGCTCTTAACATGAAAATTGCATCCGGGGCACTGTACAATGGCTAATCCGGTGCTCTGACGACCAAAGGTCATGAGAAAAGACAATTTATCCTGATGGATTAATAAAGTATATCAAAATCAAAATTAATGTTACAGTAAATACTACCACAACACACGTTTCTGATCCCAAATTCATCCTAGTACACATTTCTACATTTGTACATAATTTTCCAAGTCCAACTATTAAAACTAAATTGTATGTAATAAAAACAAACAGCCTAATTTAATAATTTATTTACTTACATTATGATGCTTTTTTAAGGCAACCACCACAGACTGCATCAGTCATTTTGGAGTAGGTCTCATTAATTTCTGCTTCAGAGAGAAAAGGTAGACCCTTACACCTAGGATCAAAAGCTAATGCCATGCACAGTGTCTCCCTCTCATTGGCATATCTCTTTCCTAGATCTTGTGCTATTGCATCCTTGATGTCCTTCACTATCTGTGTGTCATCCAGTCTTTCCTCTGTGCTCATAACAAGCTTGGCATAAAGTGGTGCCACGATAGACAGAGTGGACATGCTCTCCTCTGACATTACCAAGGCGGCATCCTTCATTGGCCTGCCTTGAGCAGTTCCACAGCACATGTGATGTCAGGCTGTCTCAGTGTGAAGATATCCTTTTCACTCTTTCTGACCTCTTCTGAAAGGAGTGTGCATAGATGGCTAGTTGTTGTTCTGAAAATCTTTCTATCACGTCATAAGAGTTATTCCACCTTGTGACAATGTGATTAACCTATGTTTTGGTAGCTGGAGAAGATCTTGTTTGTGATTTAGCTGGTGGCTGGCTATGGTGCTGCATCTGAAAAAGGTTATAACATGCCTGATCCTACTGAGCAGTCGTTCCACCGATAGCAATTTCAGTGCTTTCTGCGAGGCTAGATTCAAACTGTGTGCAAAAACATTGTACGTGTGTCATCTCTGCAAGTCCAGCCACAATGTTCATATTGGATGCATTGTCTGTTACAATGACGGGCTCTTTCGCTTCCAATCGCCATTCATGAATGGTCTCCTTTAGTAATGTTGCGATGTTCTCTCCTGTGTGGCTGTCATGTATCGCTCTTGTTTATAGCACATACGAGTCCAGCTTCCACTCATCTGTTATGTAATGTGCTGTTATTGTTATGTGTGATTTAGTGGCCCTTGATGTCTAAGCGTCGCATGACAAAGCAACTCTTTCAGCTGAGCTGAGAGATTGCAGTACCCTCATTTTTACTTCCTTGCACAACAATGTCAGTGATGTGTTGTCAGGAAGGTATGGTGTAACGAGGCTCCATTGTATTCACCATATATCGAAAGCCTTCATTCTCTACAAACACTCAGAGTTAGCATATCTTTGCAAATAAGAGTATCGACTGAGTTATTTTGTTTGCACGAGTTGATGTTGGTCCTAACTTCGGTGTGTGAACTTGTTCCATAGTGAGTTGAGAGGGACCCACTTTTTTAATGCTTGCTGTTTTCTGCTGCTTTAGCTGTACATCAGAATGGTGTCCTGCTAAGTGTGCTCTCAGATTTGTTTTGTTCCCTGAATATTTGATTTTTGCTTGGCACAATTTGCAGCTGGCATAGCTCTTGTCAATCCCCTTAGTGCCTTCTTTATTGTGAAAGCCAAAATGAGCCCATACTTCTGCTTTGTACGCCGCGGGAGCCGGTCTAACTCCTCTGTATTCAACCATTGGTTGTCACATAGTCAGCTCAGTTTGTCACAGCACGATCTGCATTGTCTGCCAGATTTGCGCGCTTGAGTATTGAAAGCCTACATACGTCAGCATTACGCTACTTCCTGTCTCAATTTATGTTGTTACGTTAGCTGAAGATATATAACAAAACTACTGTCTTGTGTTTGGGGGTTTAAACACAGTGCAAAATGAACTGTGTGCCTTGAATCTTTGTATGTAAACTAGTAATTAAATATTGATACTATGTTTTTGAGAATTGATGCAATATCAAAAAACATAATTTTGCAGTACTTAAGTGTATTGATGTTTTTTTTACACCACTAGTGGAAATGTGTAGGTAATGATGTTATATTAGTTTATTCAGCAAAGTTTCAGCTCTCTTAATTAATATTTCTTGTATTTCCATTTCATTTTGTAGTATGACCATCCACTGAGAGAATTTGTACTACTTCTAAATTTTTAATAATCCACTGCTTCACCTCACCCTTATTTTAAAAAATATTTAATTTTATAGCTTTATGGTAACCACAGGCATGTGTCCTATATGGCCAGAATTTTGTAGGCATCTGACTCTTGCACCTACATAGTCTTGTCAGAGATACCATTCTAAAACCATGGCCATTAATATAGAGTTGTCCCTCCTCCTTTTAATAGTCTCAGTACTTATAGGAAGGTTTTCCACAAGTGTTCTGAGAATGTTTTGCCTGTTTAGCAAATAGAGGATTAGATGGGTCATATAGTGATACTGATGTTAAATGTATTTGACCTTGCATGAGAAGACCTAGCTTGCGTTTGGCATTCCAATTCATCCCATAAGTGTTCAATAACTTTGAAGTCAGGGCTCTGTACAGACTACTCAAGTTCCTCCACAGCAAACTCATCAGACCTTCTCTTCATGGACCTGGCTTTCTGTGCACTGATACCAAACTGATACAGAAAATTGATAAGTGCACAATTGTCTAAAATGTTTTTTTATTCTGTAGCATTAATGATATCCTTCTCTGGAACTAGAGAAGCAGCCCCAGACCATTATCCCTCCTCCCCTAAACTTTACTGTAATTTGCATATTTCAACATCATTACTATATTTTTCCCTGTACTATTTATCGAGAAATTGAAAAGAATTAAGTCTAGTTCTGAGATCTCTAATGGCAGTCAGAATTCCTTTTTAAACAACTTTCTAAATATGAAGTAAATCAACTAAGAACAGTGCCTTATAGTTCAGCCAAAATATCAAGTTTGTGTAATAACATGATGCAGTATGCTTAAATCTACAAATGTAATTCAAGCCTGGTGCTCCTAATGAAAAGTACTGGGCCACTGAGCAGCCTTTAAAGAAGTTGTAAGTCTGGTAATTCATTGAACTTAGTTTGGGCAAGGCATCAGTCGGGTGGTAAAAGAGATGTCAGAGTTAAAACTGAGAGAGTAAGACAGAGAGATGGGTGGGGAGTAAATGAGCACTTCATTCTGCTTTGGTGGACAATTGGAAAAGCCATGCCATGACACTTGAGAGACAATAGTCTGTAGTTGAACTGTAAGGTTTTAGTTTTGTCTGTTTACTTGCTACTGTCAATTCTCTGTTTATGCCTTCTTTGGGTTTATTTGATTGCTGAAGTTAAAATGTGCACTAATGATGACTTAGTTAATCCTTCCAAATTTGCAATTTAAATCATGAACAGTATTAAACTACGTGTTGTATCTCTACCTCATCCAATGTAGATTCTCAATTGAATTATTTTTCTCCTGCCCATAATAATAATAATAATAATAATTGTGCATTTTATGTATATAGCACCATTCCCATGCTCAAGGCAAATAAGGTACAAATACTTTCTATATAAAACAATAAACAAAATAATACAGAATATTCAAAGCATTAAATAGGGTTAAAGAAAGAATAAACCAGAGTATAATACTCAATTCAATATTAACAGAAAAATGCTTGAACAAATAACATAATTTGTTATATAACACACACATGCACATTATCCTGAGCATCTGGACAGAGTAAACTGACAGAAGGAGCAGCATGTTAGATTAAGTTAAAAACCTTCCTGAACAGAGGATTGTTAAGTTGTTTCTTAAAAGAATGAATGGAGTCGGCTGATCTTATTAATTTTGGGAGGTCATTCCAAAGTCTGGCACTATACAGCTGAAGGCCCTTGTTGCCAGAATCTGAGGACCATAGTTGGTGAACAGGAGCATAGCAATGGAGAAGGTCGCTGATGTAGTCCCGTGCAAGGCCATTTAAAGCATTATAGGTTATTAGTGTAATTTTATACTTGATCCTGTTAGACACATGGAGCCAGTGAAGGCAGAGCAGGATGGGTGTAATGTGCTCGCTGTTGCTGGTTTGTGTAACGACTCTTGCAGCAGAGTTTTGACTCAGCTGGAGCTGTGATGTAAGATTTGAAGGGACACCTGTTAGTAGGTAGTTAAAATAATCAATGCGGGGTGTGATTAAAATTATGGACAAGTTTCTCAGCATTAGAAATGGAGAGGAAAGAGTGAAGAAGAAATATGTTACAGAGGTTGATGTAAGAATGTTTCTTAATGTAGTTTACGTGGGAGGATTAAGAAAGGGACACATCAATACACCAAAATTCCTTGCATTAGAAGGAGGTCTTTAGAGGTCACTGTCAAATGTGACTGAAAAGGAGCTAATTTTCTTAAGTTATGTTTTAGTGCCAGTGTGTAGGAGTTCAGTTTTGTTGCAATGTATTTTTAAACAGTTCTGCTCCTTCCAGGGTTTAATTTCACTGAGGCAAGTTGTGAGCTGAGAAAGCTCTGAAGTGTGGCATTTAATATTGAAACAGAGTTGAGTATCAACTGCATTTAAATGATAAACCCATCCAAATCTACAAATGATATGGCCAAGGGGAAGTATATAGATACAGAAGAGCAGAGGGCCGACACACAGAGCCCTGAGGAAGTCCTTGTGTGACTGGTGCTAAGTTGGCCCTGCTGTTGCCAAGACTAACAAACTCTTGCCTATCAGTGAAATTGGACTTGATCCACTGGAGGCCAGTGCCAGAGATACCCAGAATGCACTCCATTCCAGTGAGTAGAATGTCATGTCTTACAGTATCTAAAAGAACATTAGAACAATCTAGACGAGAGCAGGTTATTCAGCTCAAACAAGTCTCCAGTTCTATCTACTTAATTCTTCTAAAATAACATCAAGTCTAGTTTTGAAAGTTATGCTGTCTACCACGCTATTTGGTAGCTTATTCCAAGTGTCTGTGGTTCTCTATGTAAAGAAAAACTTCCTAATGATTGTGTGACATTTACCCTTAAGTTTCCAGCTGTGTCACTGTGTTCTTGATGAACCCTTTTAAAATATCAATCCACTGTACTAATTCACTTCATAATTTTAAACACTTCAATCACGTCACCTCTTATTCTTTTTTTGCTTAAAATGATAAGGCTGTTTTTTCTTTCTTCATAATTCGTCCCCTTTAGCCCTTGAATGAGCCTAGTCGCTCTTCTCTGGACCTTTTCTAGCACTGCTATGTCCTTTTTGTAGGCTGAACACCAATACTGCACACAGTACTCCAGATGAGGCCTCACCAGTGCATTATAAAGCTTGAGCATAACCTCCTCGGACTTGTACTTTACACATCGTGCTATATAACCTAACATTCCCTTTGCCTTTTTAATGGTTTCTGAACACTGTCGGAAAGTTGATGGTCCTTGTCTGACAGTCAATTTAGCCATATCGGATGAGTCAGGCGTTGGATTTCCGCACCCCTGGTCACTGTTCATCCTCCATACATGTAATATTATAGAGGCCAGAGGACCCTATGTTTCTGTGTATTTCTTTGTTTTAAACAGTGCATAAATTGTGAAACTGCAAACCTTTTCCTATGTTACAAATGAAATAAAACAACTAAAAGCAGATGGCTTTATTTAAAGTTTATAAAAAAAACAGTATTAAGAAACCAGCTGAAGGTTTAGTGATGTTAACAATAAATAGGGGCTTATATTTGGCAGGTCCTCAGTGCAGAATGGTGTAAATCCTGCAGTTAAAATAAATTATAACTGCTAAGGTTTTATACATAGAGACTAAGTGGACACTGTTGCCAAAGATGAAGTGTCCACCATAAAACTAAAAGTCAGCACTAATGATAACATTTTAAAGCAATAAAGCAAGTATGTAGCCTCTTAAGTGTAATTTTCACCCGTGGGGAAAAAGTAAAAACCGTTGAATCTTTTAGAATAAGAATTTTTATTATGTGTAACAGAAACATATAAATACTTAAATTTCAACATAAATATAATACACTGTTGTATTAATGTAGATTTAGTACACTTCCTTCATGTGATATGTTTGCAACATTGGGCTGTGCATTGGTGACAGTTATTTTGCATTTTTATACCACAAAACTACTTGCACCATGATGAACCTTCACGGGACCGAATTCAACAGGCATATCATGGTGGTTTGATCCTACAGTGTCGTATGCATTTGTTTCACTATTCGTGCCAACATCATCTGACCAGTTCACATTGTCATCGCTATGGGTTGAATCAACTAATGGTTCGGTTTCAGTTTGCTCTAAAACTGCCTTTACAGCTTTTTGTTTATATGCCACTGTGCTTTTTGTTGAAGGCTCTTCCCAGTCATGAATGTTGAGGAGTTACCATAGAGTGGCAGAACACATAGAAACATGCATGATTTTTTTCTGCAGTATGGTGGTGTTTAATCTACAAGAATACTTAACACTCCATATCTTATCAAAATCAGTTAACTCGAGTCCTACTCTAGATTAACTGCTTTTCTAAGAATTCCAGGACTAAGAGACACTCGGACACCAATAAGGTTAAAGAGGAGATTAATATTTTCGCACATCAAAGCTAAAAGAAAAATCTGAAACTAATTGTCTGGACCTTTTATCAAGATTGTACATAGGAGGTGTTGTCTATAGAAGCTCAAATTCTCCTCAGTACACCAGCATGTACAGTCGACACAATGCAGGATGTATCCATGGATTCATGGTGTACATTTCAAATGCAGACCCTGCATGTTGCAGCATAAATCAAAGTGTGTCAGACCAGGTAAGATTTTTGTAATGCAGTCATCTGGTTTTAATTTTGGTAATCACTTAGACACTGTAGATACTTTGTCCTGCTTGTTGCTGGCACATGTGGAGTCTGGTTAGGTCTTCTGCTGTTGTAGACCATTCACTTCAAAGTGTGAAGCATTGTGTGTTCAGGGATGGCCTTCTCCAAACTGCTCTTTTAACTTTTATTTGAGTACTGGCTCTTCGGAGGAATATGGAGGATCCAATAAGATAGTTATAGAATGTACAGTATATCAGAAATGAACTGAAGTACAAATATGAATCTTTTATTTTAAGGATTATTTTTTTTTTGTCCCTTGTTTGGTTGTCCAATAAACTGTAACTGTCAGAGAATAAGAAATTCTACACAGACAATACCTGGATGTTGAATCCAGGATCTATAAGCTGTGAGGCAGTAGTACTACCTAATATGTAGCTGGTGACTGCTGTGAATAATTTAAAAAAGTAACAATTTTCTATGATAGTTAAACAATATTATACTATTATAAGCTATCACAACACTAGAAATGTGTGCTACAGTTGATTCAATATCATTTACTGAAATGCTTTATTATTGAAACATGTTTATGCAAAACCTTTCAATATGTTATGTGAAAAATGTTTATTTACACCTTTCAAGTCAGAATGCAAATGAAGTGATTATGGTATATTTGTGTTTTTTGGTATATATGTATTTTTTTTTTTATATAAAATATGAAAGACCTTATACTGCTTTCGTCTTAGGGTTAAGAGTGTAGTGTTAAATATCATTTCTACTCAATTTATTAAGGTGTATTAACAAATCGAAAGTGGTGAATTTGCTTGGACATGTCATATCACAATATCCTGTGCTGTCTAGCTAGCTATATATTTGAAAGGAGTCGAGAATAATTTTGCTGAATATAAAATACTGAATAAAACACTGAATCCAAAAAAGCTTCTAATTCCTTTTGAAGACAACTATTCTCAAATCTGTCCTTAGAATTCTAGCACTAGAAGATCATTCTACAAGAGACTTACCATTAAAGAAAGAAACAAAGAAAGAAATACAGCAAAACTGAGTTGTTTAAAAATCCTTAATTTATAATCATAATAGTTGAAATACCCAGTGTTGCCCGGAGGAAAATAAAGTGTTTTTTTTAATTGTTTGAGAAAGACATAATTAAAAATAAAACACAACTTTAAAAATAAAAATAAATTAACAAACAATAAATACTCACCAATGTCCTTGTCTTGCGATCATCCAGTTGACGCTTGGAACCGGCCAACTCTATTTAATTTGAAAAGCAACAGGGGCTCGTTGCTGCTTAAACATAAAGAATGCTGGCAGTCGCCTGCTATAAACTAATTGTGTTAATCTTAGAAAGTATTGAAATCATCAGAACAACTTTGGGCACCTCTCTGCCATGAGGATCCGTGTTGCCGACGTGCTCGCATTGTTTCTGCATTAGCAGCTAAGTGACTGTCTTTCTTCAGAGGTTTCCTTTTACAGGTGTACTGGCCTTACTTGCATATCCTCGGAGATGGAGCCCTCACCCCGACTCTACGTCTCACTTCCGGGCCGGACAGACACACACACTTGCATGCGTAGAACTCTATTTAATTTCAAAAGCATCAAGCGTGGTGGGCTCAAACATAAAGAATGCTGGCAGTCGCCTCCAGTTCGCCCTCTGGTGGTTGTTCCGAGTGTTAACCGGATGATAACATGCATACAAGACCGCAAGATCATCCCCCACTAGCTGAAATACCCAGCGTTGCCCGGGAGGAAAATAAAGGTTTTTTTTTTTTTATTGTTTGAGAAAAACATAATTAAAAAAACACAATTTTAAAAATAAAAATAAATTAAACATTAAACCTGGGTTCGCTTCCTGGGTCCTCCCTGCATGGAGTTTGCAAGTTCTCCCTGTGTCTGCGTGGGTTTTCTGTAGTGGGCTGGTGCCCTGCCTGGGGTTTGTTTCCTGCCTTGCGCCCTGTGTTGGCTGGGATTGGCTCCAGCAGAACCCTGTAACCCAGTAGTTAGGATATAGTGGGTTGGATAATGGATGGATGGATGGATAAAGACTCACTAATGTGCTTGTCTTGCGGTGTTGTATGTATGTTATCATCCAGTTGATGCTCAGAACCAGCCAACTGTGCTTAATTTGAAAAGCAACAGGAGCACGGTGCTGCTCAAACATTAAGAATGGTGGCAGTCACCTCCAGTTCACCCTCATGTTTAATTCTTTGAGAAAAACATAATTAAAAAAACACAATGTTAAAAATAAAAATAAATTAAGAAACAAAGATTCAGTAATGTCCTTGTCTTGCGGTCTTGTATGTATGTTATCATCCAGTTGACGCTCGGAATCGGCCAACTCTATTTAATTTGAAAAGCAACAGGGGCACGGTGCTGCTCAAAAATAAAGAATGGTGGCAGTCACCTGGTATATACTAACTGTGTAAGCCTGTGCTGTTGAAAGCACGGGATCCTAGAAAGTATTTAAATTGTCAGAACTACTCTGGGCATCTCTCTGCTAGAAGGATTCATGTTGCCGAAGTGCTCGCATTGTTTGTGCATTAGCAGCTAAATGACTGTCTTTCTTAGGAGGTTTCCTTTTGCCGATGTGCTGGCCTTGCTTGTGTATCCTCGGAGTTGGAACCCTCACCCAGACTCTACGTCTCGCTTCCGGGCCGGACAGACACACACACTTCTACGCATAGAACTCTATTTAATTTCAAAAGCAACAGGGGCGCGGTGCTGCTCAAACATAGCAGTTGCCTCCAGTTCGCCCTCTGATGGTCGTTCCAAGTGTCAACTGGATGATTACATGCATACAAGACTGCAAGATCACCCCCCACCCTACCCAGAAGCGTGTGGGTTACGGCTGATTTCACCCTACGGTATTTTTAGTCGACCAATGAGGAACATGTGTACCAAGTTTCAAGAAAATTGCTCCAGCCGTCAGGACGTGATGCTGGAACATACATACACACATTGATATATATATAATAGATTGTCCGAAGAGGTAAAGATGACAGTGGTTCAGGAAGCTTTGTATGGAGAGAAAGGATGATCCTAGCAGTGGGAAGGCTCATCACTGTTTGGGTAGAGGTTCTTGTTAAAGGAACCGGGTAAGCTGAAACCAATGCCAACAAGCATTATGGGCAATGCAAGAGCAAACTCTGGACAGGGCACCAGTCCATAACAGGGTGAAGACACAGATACACACAACTCTGGGGCTAATGTAGTGTCACCAGTCTACATAAGCTGCATGTGTTTGAACTGTGGATGAAGAACCAAACAGACATTGGGAGAACATGTAAACTCTATGCAATGAGAACCTGGGACTTGAACATTGGTGTCCTTGTTACAAGACAGTAGTGCTATCACTGAGCCACAATTTGGAATGATGATTCTGGAGCTTGTCCTGGAGGAAACCTGTACAGGGAGTTTAAAACTGTTTTGAACCTTGGGTCCGTTGTGCCTAGATTTAGGAAGAGAGATTTAGGCAAAAACATTGAATGCAGGAAAAAAGGAAAAGATTTACTGTAGTTTTGCATAGTGTGGAGGCAAACCATCCCACCTAGTATGTAAGGCAGTAGGGCAGCAAGCTTTTTAACCTCCTTAGCATTGCATTTTATTCCAAAAACATGTAAAAACCATTGCATTTTTTAGGGCCTGAAAAATTACATTTTTATTATATCTCAAAAGTGTAATAATGATGCAAATAATAGTACCAATGAATAAAAATATGAAGTGAACAATTATAACAAAAATAAGAACAGAAATAATACTACTAATGATGCCAAAACAGTATATAATCTGAAAATGAGTAGTGTGTGGTAAATCTTAAAGCACGGCTGAAAGACCTAATCCAACATGTCATTCGGGACAATAATAGCGTGTTTCTTTTTGGATTTTCTTTCCAGATTTATCAGTTTTTGAACAGCACTCTGCACAGATATAAGTCTGTTTCTTTGTTTTTTTTTTCCCCCTTGATGGAGGTATATATTCAATAAATTGTCTACCAATAAGACACTATGGATTGATCCGCAATGTATTGGGTCAGCTGTGTCTCTTTAGTGTGGATGGTGGATATGCAGCAATGATTTGTTTTACAAACTGCCATGTAAAGTTTGCATGAGATACAGTTTTGCCAGCTTTTTGTTTGTATAACACAAATGCATTTCAAATGCACTGTTCCATCAGATGATGAAATATCTTTTTGTAGTACAGTATTTCTTTTGTTGCCTCCACATAACGGGATAGAATGTCAGTTCTTGATCCACACGATCTGTGCCTCCCATCGTGCTATTTTACTCCACCACAGCATAAGACTTTGTAAACTGCTTGTTGACTTTTGCTTGTACAATGACTGTAGCTGCGTTATGTACAGTGATAAGAAGACAAAGATCTTTATTGTCCTTCCATTTCAGCACAAGCATTTTACCATTTTGCCAAGCTACTAGTGCACCTGCAACTAACATGGCAGCCTTTATATATCGTAAATGATGAGCTATGGAAGATCATCATAATTTGTTGTCTGCTTCATGAGTAGTCTTTTAAGCAGGAGTCAGCATGGTTCACTAACCAGCCTGTTAAACAAATGATGTTCATGTTCTTCTTGATTTGGTATATTGTTTAGACTGTCTAATGCATTTAGTGTTACCTATATATTGTTCTGATGAGTGGTGATAATGATTTTGATGCAGTTCTGACAAAGTTTTCACTCTTATTCTTTTATAGGACAATTAAAGCTTTGGTGTGCCATGGCTGAATGCTTCTTTTGCTGAAACATGTTTTGATTTCAAAAGGCTTCTGAAGAACTAAATTATAACCAAGATGTCAAAGAAAAATCGCAAAGGTGAAAAACCTGAGGCAGTGATTGATGCCTTGCAGGCTGCTAATGAGGAGCTCCGAAGTAAACTAACAGACATTCAGATTGAGCTCCAGCAAGAAAAAAGCAAGGTATACAGTTTAATTTCTAAAGCTGTAGAACAAATAGGGGAGCATTCATAAATGTGAATACATTATTATTTTATTATAATTGTTTTCTGTAGAAATTGTTTGTTTTAAAGCATAATTACAGTAATTTGATATACAGTATGTATAGCTTTGACTGTTTGCTGTAATACTTGATATTTAATTTTAAATATGTTTATGAATACAAGTTTTGTATGCTGTACAGATAAAGATAAAAAATATTAAGGCCTGTATTTCATAAATACAACATTTAAAAAGAATTAATTTAGAGCCCTCAATAACCCATAAATATTCTAAATTGCCATAGACAATTGTCATATTTTTCATAATTGTCATATTACTGTACTGTATTTAATGCAGATTATAAATTATTTTGGTGCAAAATAGTCATACATTTTAGGAAATATGGTGCATTTGAAGTCTTACTTGGTAGGGCATTTTAGCTAACAAATCAAATTCTAAAACTACAAATTAAGATGAATAATACATTGAACAAAGAGTAGGTTGTTAATATACAGTGTTTTATATATA
>JANRMT010062808.1:40096454-40247883 GCA_026402145.1 Polypterus bichir lapradei | reverse complement strand
TTGTCACATTACAGCCACAAATATGAATCAATTTCATTGGAATTCCATGTGAAAGACCAATACAAAGTGGTGTACACTTGAGAAGTGGAATGAAAATCATACATGATTCCAAACATTTTTTACAAATAAATAACTGCAAAGTGGGGAGTGTGTAATTATTCAGCCCCCTTTGGTCTGAGTGCAGTCAGTTGCCCAGAGACATTGCCTGATGAGTGCTAATGACTAAATAGAGTGCACCTGTGTGTAATCTAATGTCAGTACAAATACAGCTGCTCTGTGACGGCCTCAGAGGTTGTCTAAGAGAATATTGGGAGCAACCACACCATGAAGTCCAAAGAACACACCAGACAGGTCAGGGATAAAGTTATTGAGAAATTTAAAGCAGGCTTAGGCTACAAAAGGATTTCCAAAGCCTTGAACATCCCACGGAGCACTGTTCAAGTGATCATTCAGAAATGGAAGGAGTATGGCACAACTGTAAACTTACCAAGACAAGGGCGTCCACCTAAACTCACAGGCCGAACAAGGAGAGCGCTGATCAGAAATGCAGCCAAGAGGCCCATGGTGACTCTGGACGAGCTGCAGAGATCTACAGCTCAGGTGGGGGAATCTGTCCATAGGAAAACTATTAGTCGTGCACTGCACAAAGTTGGCCTTTATGGAAGAGTGGCAAGAAGAAAGCCATTGTTAACAGAAAACCATAAGAAGTCCCATTTGCAGTTTGCCACAAGCCATGTGGGGGACACAGCAAACATGTGGAAGAAGGTTCTCTGGTCAGATGAGACCAAAATGGAACTTTTTGGCCAAAATGCAAAATGCTATGTGTGGCGAAAAACTAACACTGCACATCACTCTGAACACACCATCCCCACTGTCAAATATGGTGGTGGCAGCATCATGCTCTGGGGGTGCTTCTCTTCAGCAGGGACAGGGAAGCTGGTCAGAGTTGATGGGAAGATTGATGGAGCCAAATACAGGGCCACATAAAGCCAGGGCAACATTGGAATGGTTTAAAACAAAACATATCCATGTGTTAGAATGGCCCAGTCAAAGTCCAGATCTAAATCCAATCGAGAATCTGTGGCAAGATCTGAAAACTGCTGTTCACAAACGCGGTCCATCTAATCTGACTGAGCTGGAGCTGTTTTGCAAAGAAGAATGGGCAAGGATTTCAGTCTCTAGATGTGCAAAGCTGGTAGAGACATATCCTAAAAGACTGGCAGCTATTATTGCAGCAAAAGGTGGTTCTACAAAGTATTGACTCAGGGGGCTGAATAATTACGCACACCCCACTTTTCAGTTATTTATTTGTAAAAAATGTTTGGAATCATGTATGATTTTCGTTCCACTTCTCACGTGTACACCACTTTGTATTGGTCTTTCACGTGGAATTCCAATGAAATTGATTCATGTTTGTGGCTGTAATGTAACAAAATGTGGAAAAGTTCAAGGGGGCCGAATACTTTTGCACTGTATATATGTGTATATATATATATATATATATATGTGTGTGTATATATATATATATATATATATATATATATATATAGTGTACAGGCCAAAAGTTTGGACACACCTCCTCATTCAATGTGTTTTCTTTATTTTCATGACCATTTACAGCACTCCATCACTCTCCTTCTTGGTCAAATAGCCCTTACACAGCCTGGAGGTGTGTTTGGGGTCATTGTCCTGTTGAAAAATAAATGATCGTCCAACTAACCTGACTTCTGCACAACACAACTGCTGGTCCCAACCCCATTGATAAAGCAAGAAATTCCACTAAATAACCCTGATAAGGCACACCTGTGAAGTGAAAACCATTTCAGGTGACTGCCTGTTGAAGCTCATCGAGAGAATGCCAAGAGTGTGCAAAGCAGTAATCAGAGCAAAGGGTGGCTATTTTGAAGAAACTAGAATATAAAACATGTTTTCAGTTATTTCACCTTTTTTTGTTAAGTACATAACTCCACATGTGTTCATTCATAGTTTTGATGCCTTCAGTCATGAAAATAAAGAAAACACATTGAATGAGGAGGTGTGTCCAAACTTTTGGCCTGTACTGTATATTGTAGAGCCGACCTGGACACAGACAGGCGGACATGTTGTTTTTCACCACCACACGTTTATTATTTACAATATTTACAAATATAAAGTCCAGTGCACAAGCCCCAACACACAGTCCTGGCCTCACAATGCCTTTTCTTCGGGCCGCCTCCATTCTTGCTCCTTCTGCCTTGTCCTGCTTCCACCAGACTCCAGCCTTGAATGAAGGGAGACGGCCCCTTTTATACACTCCCGGACGAGCTCCAGGTGGTTCCCGGCATTCCCCTCTTGGCCACACCCCAGCGTGGCGGAAGTGCCGGCTGTTCTCCCGGCAGCTGTCCGGGTGTCCATCTAATTCTTCCCCCCAGCACTTCCTGGTGTGGCGGAAGTGCTGAGGTCACAAGTCCCCAAGGCATTGGGGCGCCTCCTGGCGGTGACCACGGGCCCCTACAGGGTGGGGCTTCCATGTCCTGAACCCGTGGCCCCCTAAGCAACCAGGAAGGCGGCCCCCACGTGATCCCAGATGGCCACACGCCCACTTCCGGTCCTTCAAGGCGTCCCGGCCGGGTCGTGGCCCCTGGCATCCAAGACAATATATATATATAGCTATATAAAATCCTAAGTCTAAAAGTGCAACGATTTTGTGCAAAGATTTTATGTCACTTTTTTTTTTTTTCATGCTTTAAATCTGGCTTATTTTAAAACCTACATATATATGTTTGGTATCATTCATTTCAGAATTGATCTAAGTAACTTTAATGTATTGTTGTTAGATTTTCAGATTCTTATTCAGTTTTTAAATTCTAAGCTAAAAAATATCAAGAACTCTCGTCCCTCGAGACGAGACTTTGTGCCAAGAGATTTAACTACACCCGGGGACGGAAATAAAAGACAAAGAGTAGGACAGCTGCTGTACAGGCTTTTAAATGTTTGAAGCGCTGCGCCAGATGCAGATGCAGGCAGCAAGCCAGCAGTTGATCAAGCAAAGAGGAGGTAAAAAACAAACTATTTGTTTCCCATTGTATCACTGTTTAAGAGGGGGTTTTGGAGGAGCGACTGTGTCTCCTTGTGGGTGCGTTCAGCCCCCCTCTTTACAACGTGGGTGGCAGAGACACGAAGTGGCTGGTGCGTAGCGCAGGCCCAGGTTGTTGGTGAGTGAAGTGAGCAGAGGGCGAACACCCTAGATTGTGTGTGTGTGTGTGTGTGTGTATATATATATATATATATATATACACACAGAATAAGTATTGATAATAATGGTTATAATGATTATTAACCAACATGATGCAGTAATACATGAAAGGGTACAAGGGTAAACTTTAAATGTCAATTACTAGTATGGTATTATATTACTTAATTGAATAGCGGTTTGAAAATGTAATTATTACAAGTTAGATCTTCTCCCTCAGTTAAGGATTAACTCTGTATCATTAGATATTAATTTAATAACTTCCTGTCCTTAAAGAACTACTTGACAAATATGACATCTGTGCAGAAATTTAGTTGTAAAAAAGTTCAGGAGTTATCCTGGTTCCATGTGACTATACTGAATGGATGAATGTGCTGTAGGAAAGGAAAATTCAAAGCTGTAGGGATTATTTGCTTTATAAAGTACCCGTTTATGTTGTGGTCTGTGAATATCTGTTTAATTTTTAAATGGACCCGTGGCCTGATAGACAGTAATCAATTTTGTAATTATTGGTTAAACCTGGTCATGCATGTAGAAATGCTGTGCTTTGTCTGCATCAGTCATTTTTGCAAGATCTGGAAAAAAAAAGTATAAATAGGCAGCATAAACACGTTTTATGTAATGGCTACAAATTAGGAGTATCCGTTTTGCACACTCAACAATATCTTAATTGTTGTTTTAACAGTGTGTAAGCTCAAATTAGCGAGAATGTCACTCACTTTGCATTTACTGTCCCATGTAACCTAACAGGAAAGACTACTGAATGTGAGTTTATGGACAGTGCACCACAAGTGAAGCTAGCATAAAACCGAGTGAGTAAACAGCACTGGGAATAAACAGCCACACAGTGTACGTCGTTAGATTTAATTGCAAGACGTGGATCATCCTCACTTGTGTGGAGGTGGTTTGGTTTTGAAAAGACCAATGTTGCTTAAAAGACGGCTATCTGCAAACTATGTCGGAAATCATTTGCCATTAAAGATAGTGCTACAACTAACTACAGTGGAACCTCGGTTTGCGAGCATAATTCGTTCCGGAAACATGCTCGCAATCCAAAGCACTCGTATATCAAAGCGAATTTCACCATAAGAAATAATGGAAACTCAGATGATTCGTTCCACAACCCAAAACTATTCATATAAAAATGATTAATACAAAATATAAAGTAAAAATACATAAAACAAATTAACCTGCACTTTACCTTTAAAAAGAATCATGGCTGGTGTGAGTGAGTTTCTAAACTCATGTGGGATTCCACCCAACGGGACGACACGCGGAAGAGCGTCCCAAAGCAATTGCAGTCTCCTAGCGCTGTAGCAGTTCGCCGTATAAGCGCATTTAAAAAGATCACAGACATGCTATAAGTGCCTGCTGTCAATGGGTGATACAAAGAACATTATAAAGATCCCGCTACAATAAATAACAGCGCTGTTGCTGTTTCAAGCTGAAAGCAGCTGGTGTTGTTAAAGTACTGAGACTCAGCTTCGTGTTTTGGGGCGCAAGATGGGGACTCGCACTTCACAGCACACACACACAGTCACAATGCTGTAGTAAACAGTATACACTCGTACGGATGTTGACTATATGAATGAGGCACACAGACTCAGACAGAGAATAGAAGACAATTGCCCTCAAGAGAAGAGAGAGAGAGATGCGCTGCGCGGGAGCAAGAGAGATAAGGAGAGAGAGAGAGAGCCGAGTGCGAGCGAGATAAGGAGAGAGAGAGAGAGTCGTGCTGTGCGAGCAAGAGAGATAAGGAGACAAAGAGAGAGGAGAGAGAGAGAGAGACGCGCTGTGCGAGCAAGAGAGATAAGGAGAGAGAGAGAGAGAAGAACCATCAGCTCAGTTGTGATCACATGACACTCAGCAGACAAAGTGTATGCATACTGCTTGTATTGCAAGACATCGCTCTTTTATCAAATCAAAATTTATTAAAAAATTTTGCTCGTCTTGCAAAACACTCGTAAACCAAGTTACTCGTAAACCGAGGTTCCACTGTAATTTCACCATCTGCAAAGTGAAATTGATCTAGTATGGAGAACCATAGGATGGGTGCTCAAAGCAAGCTGAAGAGGGTCTACACGACTGTATTTTGGCTTGGAGCTGGAGTGACTCGTAATTCATTGGAACAGATTATAATTATTTCCATAAGAAGCATATGCTATTGAGTGTGTTTTATTGTGCAAGCTGTTTTGGTTGGGGGTCCTCAATTCCAAAGCATGTTTTTTCTTTCATTATTTAAAACATCAGACTTTCATTTGTTGTCAGTGTGAATTTCAAATGTAAAGAGTTTGGAAATCTAGTCAAGAGCCTTATTTTACAGTGATGTTTTGGAATTATTTATACTGTATTATTTATAACATTATCATTTATTTACTTCTCAATCTTAGTTTTCCTCAGCCCATGGCTTTAGTGAAAGTTGTTAGCAGCTTTCTAATTCATCTTTTTAATTGCAGTATACATTATCAGTAAAACTTGTGTGTACAGTGGAGTCAAAGTGTTTAGACCCCTTCACTTTTTTTTTTTTTTTTTTTAATGTTGCAGCCTTGTTCTAAAAATCATTAAAATTCTTATTTCCCCCCATACCAAGTAACACTCAGAATACACCCCAGAATATCAATGTAAAAACAAGATTTTAGAAATGTATGCAAATTTATTCAAAATAAAAAGCTGAAATATCACATTAGCCCAAGTATTCAGACTCTTTACACAGTTCTTACCTGAAGCACCTCTGGCAGCAATTACTGCCTGAAATCTTCTTGAGTATGATATAACATGATTAATACACCTGGATTTGGGGATTTTCTGCCATTCTTCTACAAATCCACTCAAGCTCTCTGAGGTTGAATGGAGACCATCGGTGGACAGCTAATATCAGCTCTCTCCAGAGTTATTTGACTGAGTTCATACTCAATATAGCAAAAATCATTACATCCGTACTTTCTCATTAAGGCTAATTGCATATCAAAGTTATAAAATAACCTGTGAACAAAACAGCTTTCCCAGTTTTGGCCTGGGTTGCAGAAAGCAGATTATGAAACTTCATGAAGATGGAAATGGGTACAAAAGTATCAGTGGGCTACTGATACTCTGTTGCATCAATGGTTAGGAGGTATAGGAAGAGCCATACTCTCAGTAAAAAAAAAAAACCGCTGTGTCCGTCATTGAGGAATGATGTACAATTTGCTATTGATGCAACCTTGCATCGAATAACAGGCAGGCGAGTGCTTCTGACTTTGCATAGGAATCATCTGTTGAAATTGGTGACTGTGCAAAGGACATTGAATGAAGTGAACCTTGTATGGCCAATGTCCAAGAAGTAAACCATTGTTCACAAAACAGCACAAAATTACAAGATTAAATTTTCACAAATGACATGAAAGCAAACTTAATAAATATTGTCAACACTTGTCAGATGAAACCAAAATACATGTTTTTTGGATCAGATGGAGTTCAGAATGTATGGCATTGACCTTTGTTAGGACTACAAAAGTGTCTGCACAGTGGCAACCTTGAAACATGGAGATGAGAGTGTGCTGATATAGGGAATATTTAATTATTGATGGCACCATGAATGGAAGTTTGTGCATGTAAATACTGAATGAAAACATTAGTCCCAGTCTCAGGAAGCTTTTCAGCAGAGTAATTTTTCAATGTGACATTGATCCCAAATAGACTGCAAAATCATGAAAGAATTTTTAAAGAAGAACAAAATGAAAACTACTACCTGGCCTAGTATGTCCTTGACTTGACGAGGCATTTTAAAGTGAAAGGTAGACCAACAAAACCCCTCCAGCAGCTGAAGTGAATCTTCTTCTGTGATGAATGGCAGATAATCTCTCCACAGATTTGTGCAAATCTGATATCATTGATGCCCAAAAATATAGACTTTGTCATCCAAAATAAAGACGAACATACAAAATATTAAAACAATGTAATCTCACTAATGAGAAGCGTTTTGACTTTTGTTGTAGTTGATTATTAATTATGGACATTTATTATTTTTCATTATTCATTTTTATATTCATTCATTACTAGTCAAACCATTAACCATTTTTCAAATGTATTGGTTGATTCTTCTTAGGCTTAAGCTATAAACAAATAAACATATTAAATGGAAAAAATTTTTAATTAAAATTTTAATTATACTCACCTGGATGTACTCAGTTTTGTTATATACTGTATATTATTTACTGTGAATGAAATCAGGATAACAACATTTCTAATACAGGTATTTTTTTTCTCCGGCCGTCTGGAGTTTTTTTTTTGTTTTTTCTGTCCCCCCTGGCCATTGGACCTTACACTTATTCTATGTTAATTAATGTTGACTTATTTTATTTTCTTAATGTGTCTCTTATTTTTCTATTCTTCATTATGTAAAGCACTTTGAGCTACATTTTTTTGTATGAAAATGTGCTATATAAATAAATGTTGTTGTTGTTGTAATAGACTGTACTTAACATAGTACGTTTCTGGTAATGTTGTGAACTAAAAGCTGATCATAGTAACGAGAATATACTACTATTATTTCTTTTTTCGGCTGTTGTGTTGCCACAGTAGTTCATCAGTCTTCATCTATCCCTGTTTTTTTGTTTTTTTTTTTTTTACATCATTTTCTGCCACACAAACTGCCTTTATGACCTCTCTCTCCACATCCATAAACCTTCTCTTTGGCCTTCGTCTTCTCACTTTGCTTGGCAGTTCCATCCTCAACATTCTTTTTCCAATGTACCCCTCATCTCTCCTCTGCATGTGCCCAAACCATCTCAATCAAGCCTCTCTCACTTGGTCACCAAACTGCCATACCTGTGTGGTCCCTCTACTATACCTATTCCTCGTTCGGTCTGCCCTCTTTACTCAGAGTGAAAATAGTAGCATCTTCATCTCTGCCACTTCCTGCTCTGCCTCCTGTTTCTTCGGCAGTGCCACTGTCTTCAAATCAACATCAACTACTGTTTTATAGACCTTCCACTGCAGGTACTCTTCTATTACAAATCACTCCTGCCACTCTTCTCAACCCAGTCCACCCTGCCTACACTATCTTTTTCACTTCTCTGCTGTGCTTTCCGTTACTTTGGCCTGCTGACCCCAAGTATTTAATTTAGTCTACCTTCAACACCTTTGCTCCTTGCAGTCACACCCTTCCACCACCTTCCCTGTCATTCACGCACATGTACTCCATCTTACTCCTACTGACTTTCATTCACCATCTCTCCAGCGCATACCTCCGCTTCTCCAGGTTTGTATCAATCTACTGTCTTCTCTTGCTACAGATCACAATATCATCCTGTGATTAGTGGTCTATGGTGTCGGGAATATTTTATATATTCGTATGCAGGGCTCCAGTCAGGTGTAGGAATGCGCAGGCACACTTCAATCCATGGCTGCAAGATCGTGCTGCATACATGTGCAAGGGTTCAGCAGATCGGTTGGGCACCATAATCATTCCTCAGAAGTACCAGCGTGTCATACCTGCACCCAATTAGAAATGATAATTTAAAATGATTCTGCGTGGAAGGAAAAAGGAGGAAGTTGACGAATGAGTGAGAGAAAGTAAGAATCGGAAACAATAAGGAAAGACTGAGGTTGAAAGAAGGGATGACAGATGGCAAGCACGCAAGTGATGTGCAGGTAGATGAAGGCAGGTAGCCAGTAAGAAGAGTCCCAGTGGGGATTGCAGGATGGGTGCTCGAATTGAGCTGAAGAGGGTCTACACGGCTGTATATTGGCAAGGAGCTGGAGTTACCTGATCCTCGCAGAGGGCTCCTGCATAAGTCCAAGGGAGAAGTGGCGGCAGACAAATGGAGTGAAGCAAGGCTCAGTTTGGGAGCCCTGCTGGGTGCCTATAACCAGTAGGGACCTGAGCCTGTTTCAGAGGGGAGGCTGTGCTTGTCAGTGGGACTTCTCTTTGTTCAGAGAGTTCCATATTGGGTAAGATGGGGAGACGTCTGTGTGATGGTGCGGGTACGGCTCTGTGCTCCTCCTTCCTGTTTGGTGAGCTTCTTGAACCCAACTTCCATCTATAACATAACCGAATGAGCTGACAAATGAGGACACCGCATGAAGCAAGTGGAAAAGTTGCAGTCTTCGGTGCTTTTATTAAAAACAGTCAAACAAACAAGTGTCCAAATAAATAGTGTAGTGTTATAAAAAAAAAAATTCCATAAATAAATAATCAATAAAATCAGATGAAATGTGGAGGTAAAAATTAATTTTTTTTTTTTTTAAATATATAAATAGATTCCTTTCCCTTTATCTGGGGGCTCCTCTGTTTATCTGCTTATCCTTCATGAGCCTTACAGGACAGGAGTTGCCCAATCAGCAGATGCAGCTGACCTTGCACAGGTCTGGTTACCTTCTCTCCCAAGCTACAAACAGGCTTCCTCGCCGAACCAAGACTCGGGTACCCAATGGCCAGGGTGCTCATATTGGGGCTTTCCCACCCAAGCCTCCTTGACCTCCGCTGCCTTCTCAGCTTTACGTGGTGAGCTATTCACCTTCTTGGTCGCTCCTGCTCCTCCGAACTGCTCAGCTGCAGTGACCGCGCCCCAACCCCCATAAAAAATGTGTGTGTGCCACACACTCCTCCACAGGGGCTATTCTCCCAGCAGCCTGCTTTCTCTCTCTCACAGGTCTGCTCCCATCCGCTTGCTTACTCCTGCACTGGCTCTTTTCTCCTCCTGCTTCCTTTTTCCTTTAATCTCCATTCTCCCTTTTCTCTTTTCTTTCTTTTTTCCCCCCTTGCACTCACGCTTCAACTTTTAAATTGGGGACGTGGCACAGCTGTGATGATTAGCAGCTCCTGGCATCAATTACGGCCACGGGAATTGCTCTCACCTCACTACCATGCCACCCAACTTATATCCGCAACTGTGGCGATTATTTAATTAAAATGGCAGCCACGGACTTTACCACAGTCTGTTCTCAGATGGAGACACTAGGGCTTACACATCTTTGACTGTGCATTTATTTATTAAAGATTTTACCTGCCACAGACTTGACTTTGTTTATCTGGATGTATCTGTGGAGATTTTAACCTCCTTGGATTTGCTCCAATTTTAATGGATTATTGCTTTATTTATGAGGATTTTAAACTGCACTTTTGAGCACTTTATTTGTTGGTCTTTAATAAAAGCATTATTCACTGTTTGCACCTACACCTTGCTGTATGTATGTGTCCTCAATTGCCTGGTGATAAGGGATCAAGAGGCTCCCAGGTGGAGCTAACCTGGACTGTCGCACATCAGCAAACATCATAGTCCATGGACATTCCTGTCTGACCTCATCTGTCAACCTGTCCATCACAACAGCAAAGATATAAAGGATAAGAACTGATCTTTGGTGTAATCCCACTCTCCTCTTGATCCAGGCTGTCATTCCTACCACACACCTTACAGTAGTCACACTGTCCTCATACATATCCTGCACCACCCTCGCATACTTTTTTACTGCTCCCGACTTCCTCATACAGCATCATAGCTCCTTTGTTAGCTCCCTGTCTTATACTTTCTAAGTCCACAAACATGCAATACAATTACTTTTGACCATTTCTGTACTTCTCCATCAATACTCTTAAAGCAAATATTGCATCTGTTATACTTTTTTCTGGCATGAACCATTTCCTCTCATAGATCGCCACCTCTCTTCTCAGCTTAGTATCTGTCACAATTTTGCATATCTTCATGAAATTCTACTACCATCTCACCTAACCTCCATGCCTCCACTGGTATCGTCCAGGCCAACAGCTTTTCCATTTTTCATCCTCCTCATAGCTTCCCTCACTAAAGACATGCAGATCTATGGTACTTCACGATTTCCTACTTCCACTTCATCCAACCTGCATTTTCTCTCTCATTTTCTATATTCATAATGTATAAAGTACACCTTCTACCTTTTCAGAACTCTCCCCTCATTTGTCAACCAATTTCCATCTATATCCTTTATCACCCTGAGCTGTTGCACATCCTTCCTCACCTAGTCCATCTGTTTGCCCAATCTGTGCACTCAGCTTGTACCCAACTCTGATGCTTCTGGCCTTACTCCATTTCCACTTGGTCTCCTATACACACAGTTCATCTACCTTTCTCCTCTCTATTGAATCTGCCAGCTTTCTCTCTTTACCAGTTATAGTGCCAACATTAAATGTTCTGACTCAGAACTAAACACTCTTTCCCTTCTTCCTCTTAAATTGTCTGTGAACCGGCTTCCCCCCCTTTTGTTGTTCTTTGCCTTCTTTGCTCAGTAGTAGCAAAGTTTTCGCAGATGCCCTGCTAGATAGCAGCATCGGTGGCATTCATTGGTATCCCGGGCCTCGACTGATCTTGTATGGACATTCTGTTTCTCATCTGCATGTTTGTTTTGGCACAGGTTTTATGCCAGATGCACTTCATGATGCAATCATCCCCAATTTACCTGGGCTTGGGACCAGCACTAAGACCACTCTGGTTTCAGTGACCCAGGAGACTAGGTTAGAAAAATATACTACTTACTTGGTAGAATGCAGTCTTTTGACCTACAAAATTATACATTGAAAAAAATTAAGGATGATATTGTTAGTGACCATTTCTACAAATTGCTAAAATTTTTCTTTTTCTATTTTTCTATTTCTTCCTGTGTCTGATATATTCTTAACATAAGCATTTTTAACATATGATAGTCTTCTGTTTAAGCTATTATGAAAGACATAAACTGTGTTTCATAGTTCATCCATCTCCCCATTTGTTAACAAAGACGTTTAATGCAGTTCAGGGTCTCAAGAAACCTAATCCAACAGCTTTGAATGCAAATGTGGATGAGGCACATAGACAGATAATTTTGACTATTTCCTGGCCTATTTAGGCTTCACAGTTTACCGAATATGCATGTCTTTGTATATTGAATAAAAACAGTCTGCATAGAAAATATCCATGCGTAATGTATAAACTTCATACTGATATGTCTGTGCTGAAATTCGAACACATTCTTAAACCGTATGGCATCAGCACCATAATATCATCTCCCAATTACTTGATGATGCCTAATCATTCATTTTGCCAACCTCTGTCAAGTTTTACTTGGCAAGGGTAGAAGGTGTATAAAATGCACTAAGTATAAAAAATGGAGTCAACTATCTTATTTTTTTTCTCGGTATAAACATTGATATAAATGCTATAACTTCAGTCTTTGTAGATATCCATATACAGTATTCTCCTCTCTATTTTATCTACCCACTTTATCCAATTCACAATCGTGAAGGCTGAAGCCAATCTGGGCTGCATTGTGTGCCAGGTAGGAACCAGGCCTAGATGGTGTACCAGTCTACTGCACTGCATATTCACTTTCAAGAAGTCAATTTATACTCAACAGTTAATCTGAATACATTTTTTTGGAAGTGGTGGGAAAATATAGTGTACTAACCAGTTTGTGAGTATGCTGCCCGAGTGTGTGATTTACATACCAGTTACCCGATGATGTCCAGACATAGGCTCATACCCTTTTACAGCTACTTATTGGACTTTTGGGCTTTGTTCCATTTTCTGGCTTCTGACAACTTCCCAGTCCTTTCTAGTCCAAATTATCCATGTATCATGAGAAGGTAGGAAAAATCATAGTCCTGAAGAGGTATGCTTAAATTGTAGAAAACTACCCTGAATTTGCCACTTCATAGCCTAAAAATTACAAAAACGTTATGGAAATTTGTAAAACTTGGTGCAAAGTTTTGCATAGGTTATTTCTGGGGGACTAGTCATTAGTGAGTTTGGTTTTTTTTTTTGATTAAGTGACCTACATACCATTTGTCTTTATGTGTTCTCCTTCAAATGTTAATTGACATTTTAGGGATCAAACAAAATTTGGTTTGCATATGCAGTTTCAGAAAAAAAGTAAAGCAGGTTTATGGTGATATATAACTTTAGCCATGTGTTCAAAAATGAATGATTTTGCTCTCATGTAACCCAAACAGGATGCTACATAGAGTGAGTGCTCTCCACAGTCACATCTGTGTATCATCTTGTGTGGTGCAATCTGCCCCACATGTTGAAGAAATTGTAATGATGTGTGGCTTCAGTTGTTTTCATTTAAGATTTTATTTCGGTGGTTACTGAGGAAAATTGAGATAACCACTCTGAGTGCAGTCATTATGCTTTTTATCTTACAGTAATTTTAAACTCAGGAATTGCTCTTTTTTTATTTGTTGCCTTCGCAAATGCATGAGCATAGTGTGAATGTTTGGCCCTGTAGTGCACTTATGCCTTATTTTGAGCTGGATCTTCCCTTGTTCCTAGTGTTTCCATAGTATGTTCCAGTTCCTGGAGACAATGAGAAAGAAGTAAGCAGTTCTGAGAATGTTATGTTGTGAATCCATAGCTGCTGCTAATAAACTTTACTGAACTCTGCATTTATAAAATTACATTTGATTTTTTTTTTAATACTTAAATCTTTTTAGTTTTAAATTAAAAAGTAATAGTGAGCAGTGTTTAGTTGTTATCAAAATATCTGCAGCAACATGTTCTTTGTTTTGGTAATTACTGGTTATGATTTATCCCTAAAAATGTCTACTTGCATTTAAAAATTCAGGCACTAGTAAAAATAACTTATGTATAGGATATTTTTGAAATGGGGTGGCATGGTGGGCAGTGGTAGCGCTGCTGCCTCACAGTTAGGAGGCCCGGGTTCGCTTCCTGGGTCCTCCCTGCGTGGAGTTTGAATGTTCTCCCCATGTCTGCGTGGGTTTCCTCCAGGTAGTCTGGTTTCCTCACACAGTCCAAAGACATGCAGGTTAGGTGCATTGGCGACTCTAAAATGTCCCTAGTGTGTGCTTGGTGCGTGTGTGTGCCCTGCAGTGGGCTGGCGCCCTGCCTAGGGTTTGTTTCCTGCCTTGTGCCCTGTGTTGGCTGGGATTGGCTCCAGCAGACCCCCGTGACCCTGTAGTTGGGATATAGCGGGCTGGATAATGGATGGATGGATATTTTTGAAATGTCGTTTTAATTGTGTATTACACAGGCAGCATAATAGCACTAGCATCAGATATGCCTTTGCTAATAAATATAAGTTCAAAAAAGACCATTTTAGTCAAGACTTTTAGATCTGAACACGAGGATAGTTGTATTAGTTAAAACCACAAAAAACAATTCCTCTTTTAAGTGCTACACAAAAAACTACTTTTAAACCAAGTATTACATTCAGAAATAAGTAACTGATTAACTTTAATTATGCTTTTAGTAAGCCTGGGAAAGTTAACACATTAAGTTTTACGATTAGTGTGGCCTGTTTAGCACATTAAATATTGTTGCACCCAGGGCTGGCAACACCTCAGAGAGTGCTTTGGTCACGGTGGCATTGTCATGTTGTTTTTTAAAAACATTACGAATCAATAATACAAAGAAGTTTAGAGTGTACCCGAATTACATATATGTCCAGTACCATTTATTTAAAAAATAAAGGTTTAACAATTCGTATTATATGGTTCACAGCAATACGCCACATATTATGTAGCACCGATGCTCATTTTCTTGATTTATACTGCTACCAGTAACGGTGCACTGTACCAATAATGTGCAGTGAATACACTTGACTTGAGCATTCATAGTTTTCATACTCTTTCTCTGTACATTTAGCATTCGTTTGCTCAGAGGTTGATGTGCTTACTGCTTCCTGAGCAGCTCTTCTTTTCTCCACCCTAGCCGCCTGCTTCTTCTCTTCATTCGTCGGCATCTTTTTGCATTAAAATTGATTAAGTCAGTGTTTGTGTTGCAATTACTTAGTATGTTTTCCTTCATTTTTCACTTAAGCTGGCACATAAGTCTTCAATCTGCCTCAAGAATGATTTAAGATATGAAGAGGTAGAGGAAGTGATGGCGAAGGTGGTAGCGATGAGAATGGCACCCGTACGCATGCGCTGCACAGCTAACATGCTGGCCGCTGCCGAGAGTTGATTCTACAATAAAATAAAAATATAAAGATGAATTACCTTGGAGGTCAATTGTCACCCTGAAAGTGGATAGTAGATGTCATGTAGTATATGTGTACCAAATTTCAGGTCAATAGCTCAAACGGTTTGCGAGCTACAGGTGATTTAAAATCCTGGACAGACAAACGAACAGCCACAGTAGCGTATTATATAAGAAGATACAATCACTAGCCACTTTATTTGGTACACTTCAACTGCTTGTTCATGCAAGCATCTAATCAGCCAATCACATGGTAGCATTTAGGCATGTAGACATTGTCAAGACGACCTGATTCAAACCATGCATCAGGGAAGAATAGGGAAGAAAGGTTGCTTTAAATGACTTTGAACATGACATGGTTGTTGGTGCCAAACAGGCTGGTCTGAATATTTCAGAAAGTGCTGATCTGTTGGGATTTTCTTGCACAACCATGGAGAATGGTCCAAAAAAGGGAAAATATCCATTGAGTGGCAGTTCTCTGGGCAAAAAAACAACATACAACAAGAAACCACACTGGGTGCCCCTCCTGTCATCTGAAAACTGGCAACTGAGGTTCACACAGGCTCATCGAAATTGGACAGCAGAAGATTGGAAAAATGTTGCCTGGTCTGATGAGTCTTGATTTTTGCAGTGACTTTTGGATGGTAGTGTCAGAATTTGGCATCAACAGCATGAAACCATGGATTAATCCTGCTTTGTATCAATTGTTTAGGCTGGTGGTGGTGGTGTAATAGTGTGGGGGATATTTTCTTGGCACATTTTGGACCTCTTAGAACCAACTGAGCATCATTTAAATGCCACAGCCTGTCTCGGTATTGTTGCTGACCATGTCCCATCCCTTTATGACAGCAGTGTACCCATCTTCTGATGGCTACTTTCAGCGGGATAACACTCATGTTCCAAAGTTCAGATCATCTCAACCTGGTTTCTTGAACATGACAATGAATTCACTGTACTCAAATGGCCTCCACAAGCACCAGATATCAAACCAACAGAACACCCTTGGGATGTGGTGGAATGGAAGATTTGCATCATGGATGGACAGCTGAAAAATCTGCAGCAACTGCATGATGTTACCATGTCAGTATGGGCCAAAATCCCAGAGGAATTTTTCTAGCACCTTGTTGAATCTATGCCACAAGGAATTATGGCAGTTATGAAGGCTAGAGGGGGTCCAACCTGGTATTAGCAAGGTGTGCATTTAATAATATGGACGGTGAGTCTAGGTGCAAGGGAGTGGGAGGAAAGGGGGTGGTCAGTGAGGTTTACAGCAGTTCTGGTGGAATGCTAGAGAAAAGTTGTGAAGGTAAAAATGGCTTTTCTTTTTTTTTCCCTTTATGTTTCTGTAAGAAAATCAAATGGAAGTCATATCACGTTAATACTAAATAAGTTATCTTTGAGTGGCACTAAAACCAAAATGTTTGTGATATCTTGTATTTAACTCGTCAGTCTACCAGCCAGCTTACAGTGCTGACTGCCATAATATAATGATAACATTCTAAAAAATAGAAGTATAATGATTATTTCTTTCTGTGTTCAAGTTTGCAGTATCTTCACTAATTTATGCAAAGAATGCAACATAACCATCCAGGTAATGCACAGTGTCAATTTTTAAGTTACGGAAATCTTTTTTAGCATGCCATGAGTAAAGGTAGAACATTATTTTCAAACCATTTTTCTGTGGTGGCACACTTTTTGTAATGCAAAATATCCCAAGGCACACCATGATTCTTCCAACCACAAAAGCATTAAATCTATACACGTGCTAAACTGTCTGCAAAATTGCGATCATACAGCTGCTTTTATTTTGACTTCTCCAAGTAGTCTCATCCTTCTCAGACAGGTCTTGACCATCTGTGGAGCACATCTCTCTGAGGTCAGGACCCAGTGACACTACACTGTTGTTTCCTTGGCGCACCAGTTGAAAAACAGTTGTATAGAGTATAATCCAGTCGTTGATGGTGATGAACAATTGAGGATAGTATTTACGTAGTTTTAGCGCAAGTTTTAATGTATGCCCATCTAAGAGATGCTTATTCTTTCCGTTAAATCAATTTTCAGCCGTAGCTTTTTTAGATAGTAGTATGAAACTTATGAAAAATATAAGTAAAAATTGGAACTATTATTTATGTAATGAAATGTATATTTTAAACATGTATGAGGGAGATTATTAGACATAAAGAAAATGTCCATGTCAAATGAAATATTACCCCATCTCAGGAGGGATAAGTCCTAGGTGTGGCAAAAGTTATGTAAGAAATTCTAGACACAAGTGCCTTAAAAGTGTAAATCAGAGTTGGTACAGCAATTTGTAATATTATAAATTGATTACAGATAACATTACAGCGTATGAACTTAGTTCTTTGTTTAAGTAGTCAGGCTAAAATGTACAAAAAGTAGTAGTCATAATTAGCTGTTCGATATTGAGAAAACATATCTATGATGCCCTTGTATGTCCTAGTCTGTGTACATGACACACTCATTGGATTAGCACTTATGATCAGGATTAAGAACTCCAGTTTTTATCAGTTCTTAAGACAAATCCATTCATCCATCTACAGTACTTTTTATGCAACTTTTTCAGATCAGGGTCTTGGGGCGATAACCTGTCTCTAGACATAAGAAACATCTCGAAATGAGAAAATAAACTCATTGATGCAGTACTCGGAATTTGCAGGTTAAGTAGTGATTCTAAAATGGCCAGGTATGTTTGATTTGTTAATTTGTTCCACGTAAAAAGAACTACTACTACTAATACGTTCCTTGGAATATCTGAAACCCACTTCTACAGTTGAAAAATTACATCAGTCTATGCAATATGTTTGGGGGTACTCTTTATGAGATTGTGAAGATTATGTATTTCATTGATGATGATTGAAATATCCAGTTTAAAATATGACCAGGTTGTTCCTTAAAATGATTTGTAAAGATGTAATGGTTACTTGAAAAACTTTGCAGTGTTGTATACAACATTAAAAGTGATGTTACATTGACAGAAGAAGTTCAGAATTTTCAGTTCAGATCAGAGTAATACAGAATTCACATAAACTTTGAATAGGAATGTTAAATCTCTAGTTTGTAGTATGCCTAAGTACTTGATTTCCAAATGACAATGCGTATAAACTCTTTTTGCAATGTAACATTGTGAAAAATAAATTCAAAGATTTTTGACTGTTTCTATTGCACCAAAATTATTAAAAATCTATTTTCTTTTTCACCAAAAGAAGAAAAAATTCAGTGCACCATCTAAAGCAGTGTGTTTTGCAAACAGCAAAATGGATCAACTTAAAATGCAAAAAAAAAACCAACAATATTTTAGTGGTATCACAATGAAAAAGACTGCAATATTATGCTGTATTTATTTTTTATACCTACTTCATGAATGTATTCAACAAATTCCTATGTCATAAGCACTTCACAGATATTTTCGAATACATTAAGAATTTTATGAAGAGTAAAGGCAAAGATATACTAGCAGATCTAAAAACATCCACTTTAAAGCATTTAAGGGGTATTAATTCCATTTGAAATGATTTTATTTGTTGATTTGTTTTTTATTTTTTTTGAAAAGAGTTTTTGGCAATTGCATTAGAATGGGTTTATGGAGAGAATTTGTGTTCATTCAAATAGTACTGCTTAAACTACTGTTGTAGCTCCTGTTTAGGTCAATAGTGGAAAAGGGCATTGAGCATCTTAATTGACTTGATCTGTAGTGATAATAGGATATTTTTAGTTCCTCTAAATTTAATAATCTGTGTTAATCTATTATTAAACTGACTCTGACTTAACATTCAGGCAGCTGTGTGTTTGTGTTTCATCAATAGTCACTGTGAAATAGAAATCAAACCAATATTTACCAGAAACCCCATGCAGTATATTCTTGGCCCTTGTTGTGGTATGTGGATTTAAAATAAATGTGTAAGCCAAGTATTCATCCATTATACAGTATTGACTTTTAAAGTAGACGTTATGACATTGTCCCTAATAATTCTATTTAAATTGCATTGCAAAATGATGTGATAAATGGCATTAACTTTCATGAAAATATGCACAGATCATAAATCATATAAAGCATATCAATGATCAAAATGATAAATTAAAAATCACAAATAAAATTGTTGCCCCCATGCCCCTTTGTCATAATAACTACTTTTGGAAAGTTAATGAAGCACTTAAAAGAAAGTAAATTAAAGCATTGCAGAACAGGTTGGAGTATGAGTGTATCTTAATTATTATACATTACAAAGGGGAGGTGCTTGTTTGTGCACAGGGTAAACGCGTGATTATGAGTGACACCAGGGAGTTTGGAGTTAGATGACATCTGTTATTTGCTTCAGTACTAGTACAGAGGTCTAAGGCTGGTATTGATACCAAAGTCACAATTTTAGTACAGATCCAACACTAGGCGATGGTCATGGTGCTTGTTTAAACATCTGATATTGACACCAGGGAAGCAACTTAACAAAAGAGCTCTTCTTTTAAAAGTTAGCAGATTTGTCTTGGAGGTACTGGTATGCCAAGTAAACAAATTGTAGAAATTCTAGGATGACTTTGGTGTTATTGATGGTGTGTCACAGGCTATTAACTGCAAAGGTGGAGAGTTGGCAATGTTCACTGCTGATATGATGAATAGCCTGGGACAATAATATGGTGAAAATAACTGAAACATTTGTTGAGATTAGCTGTGGAGTACCAGGTATTAGAGCAAACTGGAAATAATGAAAATAATGAAAATACTTGACTTTTTTTTTTTAAATACTTGTGGCATGCATTTGTTTCACTCTTCTGTGTTTTATTGTATATTTGTTCAAGAAGTATCAGCAGCACCGTGGTCTAGCAGTTAACACTTCTGTTTCGCAGCTCCTGCAAACTGGGTTTTAAATCCCATCTCTAGTCCATATGGAGTTTGCATCTTTTTCTCATATCTACCTATGTTTTTCTCCATGGACATTATTGTTTTCAGCATTCAGCAAGCATGCATATTACTTAAACTGGGAAACCCTAAATTGTCCCTGAGAGTAGGGTGGTGTGTAAAGGAATGAGTAAAATTGGTGCCCAGTCCAGGGTTCACCAGTAGTGTTCATCAACGAAATTCACCAAAGTGTTTTTTTGGTGTTCACTTATGACCTTGTTTGCTGAATATTTTTCCAAGAAATTTGCTATGTGATCAGCTTCCACCTTACTGTGGGCATTCAGTGCTACAGGTGGCGATATCAGAGACAAGAGGACACAGATGTTGACAGATTCTGTAGACAGACTGACTTTCATTAAAATGATAAAGTCCAGCATTAGCAGAGATTTCCAGTCCTCTACTGCTGATTCCAGGAAGTAGATTTTCTGTTACTCTTATGTGCATTTGGCTTTTGGGGGCCAATCCTTTTTTTCTACAATAAATTATATTTTTCTAGTATTGAAATCTGTTAATTGTTGTGTATCATGTCCAGAGTTGCATTATTAAAACTAAACCAGTTCCTTAAAGAAAACACTCTTTATTCTTTAACTATAGATTTTTTTTTTCAAGACAAAGCCTGACTTAATTAATTTTCCAAAGTTTTTGGATTTTGTTGCATCTTCCTCAATTTTTAAGAATTCAAAGGCATCTTGTAGCGTGCTGTCTTGCTGCAGAGGTAAGAGCTACATGTTACACAAACCAGACCTCTCAGGCAGGTACGGTCGATTTGCATCATGCAATTAATTGCTTATAAAGGTTTTATTACAGTGAGATAATAGACTCGTGCAAAGTCTAGCATTTCTTTAAATTCTGTCCGTGTGAAAATGTTTTTTCTCTGTAACTGAACCAGCTCTACAAGGTGGCAATGCAGATTAATATGCAACAAAGTTTTATCTTGGGGAGACATGGTATTGCAGTAGTTAGCACTGCTGCCTCACAGCTGAGTCCAAGGTTATTATAGTAAATCAAAACTGAAACTATTATTAAAAAACATTTTCGTAAACTGAAATAAAATAATTAACAAAACTGAAATGAAAAACTAAAACTAAACTATTAAAGTAGCAAGACAGACTAAATGAAATAAAATAATTTACTAAACATAATTTTAGTTTTCGTTTTTGAATTAATTTTCTTGTTAGTTTTTAACCTTTATAACATTTGCCATCCACCATGAGCAGCCCACACATATTCATTCAGTGAACGGCGGCTAGTGACAGATGGGGGGCTGTTCACACAGCATTTGCGGTGACAGAGCAAGCTGAATATACGTGTAAAGCCTGTGGAATAGAAAGCAAATTTACATGCTGCCTTTCTTTGCACTTGTATATCAAGATGTAATTCAAATACCTGAAATCAGAATGTGCTGCTCAACAAAAACTTTACCGTATGGACAGAAAAATCATGAGTGAGTAAAGTTTCAGTTTATTTCTCAGGTGTCTGCTTTTTGTTGACAGTAATTCACCTGTCAGTTCGCACTCGAAGTATACAAAGTATAAACTATACTAATCATGAAAAAAAAACGACCTCGACATTTTGATGAATCTTGATGTTTTAGAACTTCCCGAGTCCAAAAATACCGTTTTTTCGAATTATGTGTGTATGTGTGTAAACACGTTATCTCAAAAACGCAACTAGACAGATGGATGAAATTTGGCATGTGGTTATTACATCAAAACTGTAGATCTGCATTAACTTTTGGGCCAAATCCATTAACTGGAAGTGGTACTTTACCTGTTTTTGTATTTATTCTATATTTATTAATTTATCTTTTTTAGTTCATATTAACAGCTCAAAATATCTGATATTGTTAAAATAGTCCAGTAGCAGAATTATGCTTTAAAATATCTGTCTCCATTTTTTCAATATTTCTCTCTTTTTCTCAAATCAGATAGCTGAAATATCATATTCTTTTTTGCTCATAACATCAGTCATATCATACCTATTTCATACTGGGGTTTTTCCTGCCTTGCATCCAAACCTGCTTGGGTAGGCTTCAGGTTCCTGCAAGCCTGCTCTGGATAAACAGGTTTATATAATATATATATATATTGTTCCTAATCTCATATGCTGTCTCTGTCATTTTGTACCTGTCCATACTCTTATTACCTGCTCTTGCTCTGCTCATTAAGGGTTTACTGTTCTTATGCATGGGCTATTCAAGTCTCACTGCCCCTAACCTTCACACTACATGCTTGTTTTTCTTTATTTCCCTCAGTACAGCTAGGTGGCGTCTGCACACTGATTCACGCCTAAGAGCCTTGTTCTTCTTTATCCCCCGTGATTTTCATGGTCACACCTGTCAAACCACAGTAGAATATCTTTTCTTATTTTTTTTATATCTTTCCAGGCCTGTAGGTGCAAAATTCTGTCTATAAATTGTTTGTGCCTGAGATAGAATCAGAGATCAATATGGCTGGTAGAAAATAACAAAGCCCAGTGTTTGAGATTTTTGAATGAAATATTGAAGGCATTCATTATAAGCATGTTGTTGTTGGAGCAGGATATGTTATGTGTTGTAGATACTTGGAGTAAAAATCCCTCACATCTTAAAATTCACCTAAAGTTCATTACAAATTGACCCATTCTGGGAAATAAAAGGAAAAGAAAAAAGTGCCAACACTCAGCGCAGATTTGTTCAGCACAAATGACATAGAAAATATTTTAAAAATGAAAAATTGTGCAAAATTGTTCATATTCAGTACCTGGTTTTTATTATGCTTGTTTTTATCAGACAAAAACAAAACCAAATAGTAAAGTGTGTTGTGTAGGGTAGCAAGCTTCCACTAACATTAAATTCATATTATACCCAAACCAGTTAAGTGTACAGTTTTGTCTCACTGTGACACAAAATCTAAACTCCATATTAGCTCTTTAACCATACTATAATTACTAAAACTAAAACTAACATATATAAAAATAATATAGAAATATCATTTTTAAAATAAAAACTAAACTAAAACTAAAAATACACGATGAAGGAAAACTAAAACTAAACTGAATTTCCAAGTAAGGTCAGAAGAAATATAGAAATAAAAGCGAATATAAAAAGGCAAAACTATAATAACCTTGGCTCAGTTCCCATTTTTGGTCACAATAATTGGTTGAATATAGTTGGCAGACCCTTCCCTAGATGTCATGAACACTTAAAAGACCATTGTACCATTATAATCCACTCAAAACTAGTTCAGTTTCTTAAATCATCTCATCACCAGCCACAGCAAATTAAGCTGGATTAAGCGTTTTTGAACTGGAATGTTTCCTCAAATGAGTGTATTCTGTTATTGTTGAACTATACTCATAAACTTCTTTAGATAGCCATTCAAGTTTAAAGTTTTACGAGTATGGAGACATTTTTCCTTTTTATACTTTTTAAATCATTAGAATCCCAACCCATCATCTATATTTCAGTGGGTAAACAACATTCAGTGTTATCAAAATTTAGAAAAAAATCAAATTCTCTCTAAGAGAATATAGTGGATTAGTGGTGGATTTCTGGTGTATTAAGGATCCTCTAAGACCAGTCATTCTCTAGGGGAAGGAAGTGGTGGTGGTGGAGCGTTACAAGTACTTAGGGGTCCATATGAACAGCAAACTGAATTGGTCTAAAAACATAATGGTTCTGTGTACGAAGGGCTGGAGTAGACTGTACTTCCTGAAGAGGCTCAGGAGCAACAAGCTCCTGGAAATATCATTCCGTTGTAGCCAGTTTGTTGTTCTACACGGTGGTCTCCTGGGGAAGGAACTTGAGCCAAACACCTAAACAAATTTCTCAGTAAGGCTAGCTATATCACAGACTCTGGACTTTGGAGGCTGTTGTGGAAAAGAGGATGGTGGCAAAATTGGATGCCATCACAAACAATTCTGTCCATCTTTCTTGGAGTACTTTTAGCCAGAGGCTCATAACTGCACAGTGCAATAAGAAGCACCTCTAGGGATCTTTTCTGCCTGTGGCCATTAGACAGTTAAATGCTTTCTCCCAACATCACTTTCTTCACTCCAACAAGAAGTTATAGGAGAATAGTACAAACTGCAATTCATAAGTTATTTTTTAGCATAGTATTTATTATATGTTTTTACTCTGTTGTATTATGTTGTACTTTTGAGTCAAGATCTGCATATTTTATATTTTTATGTTTTTGTTCTGCTTTCGTATGCAACTGAATTTCTCCTTGGTAACTGATAAAATTATATCTAATCTGATTTGTACAAAACTTCTCTTAAAACCTGTAAAGAACTCATTTGTATTATTTTAGAATAAGCATACTGAGCCTGTGACCGTCTCCCTCATGTAATCCTGGCATCATATTAAAAAAAAAAAAGTTGATGGTTTTTGTTTTGTTTTTCATTTTATTTTCTATGTTGTATTTGTTTTGAAATAAATTACTGTATCTGTTAAGTTACTGTTACCTGTTTGACTAAGCATCATGCCATTTGAACGATGTGGTTTTTGAAAATAAAATAAAATTTAAATAAAAAGAAATTGATGGATGTTTATTAAGCATCTTCAGGTCTCTATGTCCTGTCACATTTGTAACCAAAAGTGGCCGTGTAAGACATTAAAGCAAATTCACTTGTGTTCCAAAGACCACATCATGCACACACTTCCCTTTAGCCCTACTTTGGGTTACCTTTTTTACACAAACAGTGCACAATGCTATATTTACATATATCCTTTTATCTACTGAAAATATAACCATTTAGAGGGAATAAAGGAGTATAGGTGCTGTATGCATGCATGGATCAATGCCCAGCCAACACAGGGCGCAAGGCAGGACACACACACACACCCACACACTAGGGACAATTTAGGATCGCCAATGCACCTAACCTGCATGTCTTTGGACTGTGGGAGGAAACCGGAGCACCTGGAGGAAATCCACGCGGACACAGGGAGAACATGCAAACTGCATGCAGGGAGAACCCGGGAAGCGAACCCGGGTCTCCTAACTGCGAGGCAGCAGCACTATCACTGCGCCACTGTGCGCCCCCTAAAAGATGTATATTTTTTAAAATGAATTTTATAATTTTCAAAAATACTGTGTCATTTTCATTTGAATGCAAGAGTTATGTTAACATTTTCATATACCATAATATACCTAATGCATTCTTAAAGATGTTTTTTAATTATAGTTTCAGAAACTTTCTAAATTTCTTTACTATAAATCATTCTCATGATAGTTCTTTGTAGATGTATTCTTTTCATAATTTTCCAGTACCAGTTAATAGTGACTTTATTTTGTTTAGAATATTTTTGAAACGGAGTTATTTAAACGGGAACTTTATTTTTAATTTTTTTTTTTATTATTTTAGGTATGCAAGCTCAGAGAGAAACTACACGAGAATAAACAAGGTCGTGAGCTTGAGCAGCATAAACATATAGTCCTGGTAACAGACTTGAAAGCTAAGCTGCATGAAGAAAAAATGAAGGATATGCAAGGCCTCCGGGAGGTCTTGATTAAGCAGCACGAACAGGAATTGGCACGTGTGATCAAGATCAAAGATGGGGAGCTACACAGACTGCAATCTTTAGTAAATGTTTTGCGTGATGGGGCAGCTGACAAAGTAAAGACAGCTTTATTATGTGAGGCCCGGGAGGAAGCCCGCCGCGGATTTGATGGTGAACGTACAAAACTACAGCAGGAGATACAGGAACAGAAGTCTGCTAAGAAGCAGGTGGAGGAAGCCTTCAATAACCTCATGCAGGCAGACAAAGCCAAAGCCATGGACCTAAGAATGGCATATCAAAACCATCAGGATGAGATAAACCGAATTAAAAGGGATTGTGAAAAGGACATTCGCCGGCTGGTAAGTAATCCTATTTTTTTTTTTTTTTTTTAATCCATCATTTTTCTATATAATGCTTAGAAGTTCAACAATACATAGAAAATCAACCCCTAATTAGAAATAGTGGACTAGGTTTAAAAAAGTAATGATTTCATGGTTTACTAACTGTTAAACACTTTTTGTTTTACTTTCTTATTCTGACCTTTGTTCATTCCACCAGTAAGATTTTAATATGTGTCACCTTGTAACCTTAAATTCACCAAAACCTACTTTTTGTCATGTCTAAACTTACCTCTGGAATAAGGGGTAAATCTCTGAAGTCTTTGGGCCAACATGACACAGTGCCCTCAGACAGCCCCTGAGACCACTGCACTATCTGAGCCTTCTCTTGTCCCTAAAAGGTAAAGTCTTGTACACCCTTAGTTTAAAGGAAATTTTTTTCAATCCAGGAAAGTTAATTGTGCAGAAGTCTAATGGGTTGTCGGAACACAGCTGACTTGCTGCAGGCCCTACATTTAAAGGAGGAACATGACCCCATTCCTCCTGGTTTATAGCTGTGTATTGCCCACAATCAGCCAGGATGTATTCCAACCTAACATAAACATTAAGGTCTGTTTCTGGGTTTTTGTGAAAGGTCAAGCAGTCCTGGAACTTACTGGAATGCCTGTCCTCTAGCATCCTAGAAAAACATTGCCAGATTCTTTGTAGGTCATTCTTCTCTTTCCAACAGTCCTGCTGGGCTTCTTCCCTGTTCTGTGCTACTCTTATTTTTCTGGCTAGCAAACCATCACTCCATACTGGAAAAGATGTTACTTTTTTTTAAAGTGTATAAAAACAAATCTCCTTTATGACTGCTGTTAGTGAGTGTTACCCACAATGCTGCAATGCAAGAACTAGGGATGTCTTGACACCTTTTTGCTTGTTCCATCATGATTTTTTTTCTTATAAACTGGAGTTTTGTTTCCTAGATTAAAATTGATTCTTTTTATTAGTACTAGAAGATTATTATAAGATTAGTACAAGTGTTGAGGAGACATTCCTGTATATTATACAGTTTTTGCACAAATACACATTCATCTCTGGTGACATCAGACAGGATAAGGATTTATAAGAAGGTCCCAGGCAAAGCTGTTCTAAATATTGATTAGCCATGTGAGAGTCACCCGCCTCCATGTCTTATTAAATAATTTTCTGATCTCTAACCACAGTTCATCTGTGTTAATCAGTGATGTACTCTTTATTTGTATATAATTATAAAGAGGGAATTTTCGTGACAGTCTAAAAAGTGACTGAAGAAAAGAGGGATCTGCAATGTTACCATAATCTGATTCTTGAAGCATGCAGACTTTGCCAGTATCAAAATTATAGTATTGTCTTTTTGTTCCCCCACCAAAAGGTCAATATATAATACCATAAGTATGAGAGAAATACAGTAATGTCAAAAGTGTGTATACTGTGATGTGCAAAATTATTCAATCCCCTTGAAAGTCACCATCATTTTCTGCATGACAAAAGATTTCTACACATTTATCCATTCAGTATTTTTCATGAGAACTCTTATGCTGTAACAATACATTTCCAAAGTCAAAATAAACCATTTTCTGTAGGTATTTAACTGAAGAAGAAAAACTCAAAAGTTAAACAGTCTGGCAGAAATATTCAAGCCCTACATGTTAATAGTTTGTTGAGAACTTTTTTGCTGCAATAGCAACCTTAATTCTTTTCTAAGTATGTACTAGTTTTGCACATTGTTCAGGACTGCTTCTTCCCCAAACTTTAAATATGTGTACAACACTATTGTCATGCAGATAATTATGACAGCTTTCAAGAGGACTGAATACTTTTGCATGCCACTGCATCTGCACTGGGAGAGTTGATATTTAAAAAAGAAAAAAGAGGGCGGAAGATTTCTTAAAGTACTTAAATACATGTGGACTTCGGTTTATTCCAAATGTAACTGTAAACAATGAATGCATTGAAATACTTAATTAGAATACAAAAGTAGTAGTAAAAATTAATATTTGTCTAAATGGAAAAGTAGTGCAATTCATTTTACATTATGAATTGAGACAAGAAGTTTGATAAAGTTATTCAATATACGCTGCTTGATCTTTTACAGCACTGTTTTCTTCAGTATTTTACAGAAAAATAGATTTAATTGTAGTGTTTTGTTGCAGTTCATGGGTAGCACCAGTTTTGCATTCTAAACAAAATTTGGCCATACATTGTTTTGCATAGGGAGAAAAAGATTTTTCAATGCTCCATTAATTAGAACAAATAAAAGCTGAATCTTCAGTGATTTTTTTTATTATAAAAGGTAACACTAATTTAATGTGCAGAGATGTTACATTTGTTAGTGAGTATTACCTTTATATTGTCCGTCCTAATGCAGTTGCATTTGACATGTGATGGAGAGCTTTTGTCAAGTAAAGATCATACCCACCTCACAACTTTTTAACATAGTATTTTATAAAACTCTTGACTTAATTTGTCAAATGTAGGCAAAATATGTCATTTTTCTGTAAAGCCTGTTTTCTTCCTTTCTTGCCATTTGGTGGTGCTGTTGTCTAATAGATTCTTTACATTTTTTCATATTTTTATTAGCTTTTTGTCTGTGTTTTGGCATGAGATTAAGAGATGATCATTTTATTACTGTTTAGTACTGGTAATACTGTTATTCAAAGCACAGGCTGTACTTGATATAAATAATTATGTTTAAGTGTTAAAAAAAGCTGAGCAAAATAATTAGTTTTGGTCTTTTTCTATAGTTAAAACAAAATATTACTTTAATGTGCTATATAGTAGGTACTTTTCACAATTGGTAAAAATAATCCTTACGTTTTCTCACTGGAAGTTGTCACATGGTAGATGGTTAATGTTAGGAGCTCATGGATTTTAGGTATCTTATAGCCAATTAGATGGGGAAATAGAAGAATTTCAGCGAATGCCGAGTGGAGGCAATGAAAAACGTACTATTTGTTGGTTTAAACAGTGGTATAAACAACAAAAGGAAGTTGATCGAGTGACAGAGTGTCGGAGAAACTCGAAACCTCAAGTTCACAAAGTTGCACAGTGCCTGAAATAAAAAAAGAAGCTGTCAGATATCAAAGTCGCCGTGAAAAGGTGAGTCGTAGTCCACCGTCTGAGTGTCATATGAAAGCTTATTAGGGTACAGAGAAAAAAAATAGGCACACAGTGGGGAAAAAAAAACACGAAATGTCACTTAAATCTCAAAATTTCCACTTTAATCACGTAGTTTATTTTGTCATTAAAGTAGAACATCATAAACTTCATCTTAAAATCGTTTAATTTACTAGTTTCTCAAATCCTATCGTAACTAAAGTAGCATGTTAAATGCTTTGTTTTGTATTTGATCTTCTATGTGCACTATGTGTGTGAATCACTACGTGCTTCCGGCCTTTCTCTTCCTCCGACAGGACACAGAATCCATTACATTCGTGATATTACAGCTCTCTGAATAATTTAAGTACTGAGATGTGTACTTGATATCATTTTCATGATGATAGGAGTTAAAGCATGTTATTAAACATGGGAACACGGTGGCGCAGTGATTGTTCATGCGTCACGCAAGATGCTTGCTGTGCTGTGCGCAACCTTCGATGAAATAATTTATTGCAGCAGTACTGTCTCTTTCAAACGTACTAACCTCCAATTCCTGTCCTTCCTTTTCTTTCACCAAATACCCAATCGCCATATAATCAGCTCTGTAATAGAAGTTAAGCCATCTGTAAGCTTAGAACGAGATTCTTCAAAACTTTTAAGGAACATTGAAATATCTTCGCAGTACATGTTTAATTATTCCATCCATCTATCCTTCCCTTGTTGCGCGGGCCCCAGCAAGAATACTACACGAGGCAGGAACAATCCGTGAATGGAGCACTAGCTCCTCACTACCGTTGCGGCACCTTGTCCTCACATGTTTAATTATTAACAAAATAGATTATTTAAAGGAAGTTAAAGTTTTATCTAAAATAATGTAATAAACATATTTTGCTGCATTTCATCTTAAAAATGATAAATATGCACTTTATAAAGTGGCTCAGGTTGTGCAATATTATAACTGTATCACAAGTTTACAGTGAGGTAATTGTACTTATAAGTACAAAGTGTTCTACAAGGAGCACTTGATGGACTGATTGAGTGCGTTTATAGTTCTTGGGATGAAACTGTTTCTGAACTGCGAGATCCGTACAGGAAAGGCTCTGAAGTGTTTGCCGTATGAGAACAGTTCAATAGACAGCATGGCTGAGGCAGCGTATGCTTGATGCTGTATACCGATAATTCTCTTTGCAGTCAGCTGCTGTAGATCTGTGATTCACACTCGGATACAGTGATATAAATACTCTGAGTGGTGCATTGAGAGTAATATGGAAAAAGATGATCTGCTGTGGCAACCCCTAACGGGAGCAGCTGAAAGAAGAAGAAGAAAAAGGTGCAGTGAGAGTAACAACGCTAAAGCAGTTATGGTATTTAGAATAGTTTGACCATTCTGTGGACCATTATATTGTTACAGGTTAATTACAATCAGATGTATTAAACTAATAAACAATATGCGGTTAATTTCAGTGTATTTATAAAGCCGCATCCAGGATGTGGATCTAAAAAAGAAAGGGAAACTACACTGGAACAGTAGCATTGCTTTGATGCTGGGTGCCGCCAGTTTGCAAAACCGAGCGGAGAACTTGCGTATGCCAGGGTTGGAGCTACCGTGAAAATGTGCATGGCTTTACGCCAAGTTTAGGTTTTATACATCATGATTTGAACGTGGAAACGTTCGTACGCAACATTTTTGTGCATACACACTGTTTATGCATGAGGCCCCTGGAGAGTATTATTGCAATACTTTTAAAAGAAAGATACAGGTGATCTGGCCTGCCCATTATAAACATATTTTCAAAGAAAGAGATTCTATTATTTATTTATTTATTATTTGTTGTCTTAAAATTTTAATTCAAGAGTTCCATTACATTTCCGCATTATTATAGCTTTGTGGCATAAATCATAGAAATCAGCAAAGTACAACAGATAAAAGATGATTTTCTTTGTGTTAGAGGAACTGTACTGTACCAGTGCCATGAAATTTGACTTTAGAAAATTTTTTCTAAATTAGAAAATCTTTTCTAATTCTTAACTAATCATTCTTGTAATTTATGTAATCTGTTTGAATTTGAAATTCTGTGCAGTCATGGGCATTGCATCAGAGTAAATCAAATTGAGTAAAGGGTGAGTGGAAAATGACAATGGACTGGCTTTCCATCCAGAGATAGCATCTGGTGCCTGGAAGAAGCTATAGGTTTAGTCTTGCGCTCTTTGTGAATCTGTAAATATATTCAGAAATTGAATGGATGAATAAAAGATTTAGTTTGCTGTGATACCTGGTTTAAATATTGCCCAATTAATCACTTAAACTTGCTGGGAATGCACTGGAAGAAAGTGCATTCTTTTCAAAGTGAGTATAAATGAATGTGGCAAAGAAAAGACTTTCTCGACACCATGTCATTTTTGGCATACACAAGCAAATTATGATTTAATCAGCTTCTTCATGATGGATGTGTTTATTTGATGTCAATAGAATCTATATATATAATTCACTAAGGCAGGACACCCATGGAAAGCACGCCGGAAGGGGCGTGGATTCACTAAGCCACCGACAAGTAAGACACCTATGGCGCACGCAGGAAGGAGCCACACCCACCAACTCCAAGACCATTGGATACGACGACAACTCGCAGAGCCACGCCCACCAACTCGGACGCCACGTTGACTGTTCATAGAGGCATGTTTCTCACGGAGGTGAATCGCCATATGCAGCGTGTAAAACGGTTTGCGAGGGGTATCCCATGGGATCCTTAAAACAATCCTTTACAACTGAGGTTAAAACACAATGAAGTAAGCAGTCTTTAAAAACCGAGTTTTCGGTTACGACGCATGACCGCGTGCACCATGAAATGAAAAGTCTATGTGAGTCACAGGTGCATGTGGACTGTGCAAAGACGACAATGACTCAAGTGACGAGTTGGATGTGGGTACATGAGTAGGCAGGGCGTGATGGCGGTCCGCCAGTTTTCAGTCACGGACGATTGTGTGTTGGTTCGTTCCATGCATTGTTACAATGTTGCTTTTCTTGCTAATTTATTACATTACCGATTTTTCAAATGTTAATTTTCTCCCTGTGCTTAAAAATCATTCAAAAACCGGCCTGATTATGCGGGTTGACTAGTATTGTTATAATTGAGTAATTCGCATTGTGTTTTACTAAAAATATTAATGAGGCTCCTTTTTCAAGGTTTGTCGTCAGGTTCAAGTAAAAAAAGCTTATTAAAGTTGAAAGGTGGCACATACAAAATTGTGTGAAATGCTAGAATTAACAGGATACACCAGACAATGTCATAATTGTATTTGTATAGAAAACATAGGTGCTGAATGAAAAATGAATGTTGGTTGGTGGAAATCATTATCAGTCTCTCCTGAGTGCAAGTTTTCTAATGAAGTTCTATGAAAGAACAACACTGTTTTTTAAAGTAGACATTTATTTAATGGTTTAGTAACACAATGTACAGCATTCTTATGTTAAGAAATTTCTGTGGAAAGTTTCTAGCCCAGTACTATCATTGAACACAATGTGAATAAGAATGTTGTAAAGTATTCCTTGTACATAACACTAATGTACCCTGGGACAAGCATTGGATCCCAATGGTTTTCAACATTAAAACTGTTCTAATTTCGAACACTTAATAGTTAATATAAATGGACACATGAGCATTGGGGGTCGGTATCTATTAAGCCATTTACTGAGAAAAGGAAAGAACTGAAGCTTGGCAGTAAACAATTCCATATAGAACGCCATGATACACACCTAACTTTGAATAGTGAGTAAAAACTAGAGTTCCTGGAGTAAACAAGTATGATCATTCAAACTCCACAAAAGAGTTGAATTAAAACTAATACCTGAGCATAATGTGTGTATCAAATATATTCTCATAATTCCAAGTGCTGTAGCTACAAGTCACACCCACCTGGTTCAGGATGCAAAGCCATGTCATGTCCTGTGCAGAAAAATAATCATTTGAGCTGCTCAGTTGAATGGATATATTGTCTTTAAGACCCATTTCAAAAAATAAAAATGTATATACCAATAGTATTACATTTTTTTACAGTAGCATGGCATACTTTTCATTCATTGTTAATTTATGGTGATCATAAATTGCATGACAATATGTGGGATACTATTGAATGCTTGTTTGGGATATTCTTGCTTCAGTGGGGAAAAAAGATGAATTTCTGAGTATTTCAGCACGTCAACTGTAATACCTTTTATCAATTTATAGCACATTTCACATTGATTATTATGGAGATTTCAAAATGAAATTCTGTGTGTGTATTGATATCTCGATAGTTATTTCAAATATTGTTAGGTGTACATTTTAGGTTTGATAGACTTTATTTTAGAGGGAAACTGAAGTAGTAATCATATACTACCACAAAATTCTTTACAATGGTAAGGATACAATTCAAAATATGCAACACATGAAACTGCTTTCAAGTAACTTTAACAGTTAAGGGCTAACGTATATGTAAGTTAGAAACAACTAAATAATACAGTGGAATGAATAACAGACTGATCATTTGAAAATAGATATCAGTTTGATTGAACCTATAGGTGCATTCTCTTTGTAGGAATTTTGAATCAAGTTAACAAAAGGGGAATGTCATATTTTAAGGCAGGATATTCATTTTTTAAAAGTTAATAGAATCTTTTGAGTCAACTATTCCTCCTGCCAAGGCTGAAAGACAAACACAATTTGAATTGTATGTGTGCAAAAATCATGATTGTAGTTGGTATGAAAATATAGTTTTTGGTTTGTTTATTACTTGATACTGTCTGAGGGAAAAGTGTGCATAATCCAAAGGTCTTAATAATATTTATAGTACAATAAAAGGTGTGGATAGTTTATTGTATATTTTATTATCTGATGAATGTTTCATGCCAGGCTGGGAGAAGTACTACTAGGTTGTATAAACACATGTTAAGAAATAGTGACAATTTCTGGAGCTCATTATATTCACTCATGCATTTCATATCTTGACTGAAGTTCAGTGAAGCACTTTTAAATAAGTCGGCTCATTTGAATTTTATTGAATAATTGGGAATGTATCACTTGGTGTTTTTTCATTTTTACCTAAATCCAGTGAAAGGTTTGTTTCCATGGCAACCATCAAATGTTGTCATATTTTAACCTGTTTTTATAGTAAAATCAAAGTAGGACAAAGGTGCATGTGAAGCATGGGAAAATACTACGCTGTGGATTTTCTTTCCTAGACTTCTCATACAGTATCCTTTTAGGATATAAATTGCAAGGTATGTCCATATTATATTAAAGTACCAACTACACATAATATTGTTAGTCTGTTTTGTTTGTTGTACTATTTCTTAATTATGGCGGTAGCATTAATTTAATTTTATTCAGTGATTTATTTTTTTTTTTGGATTAAGAGTTAAATTTGAGGTGGATGAATATATAGTAAATATTGCAATCTGATCTATATTTTTGATTAACACAAGGTAACAGTTACAAAGGACTGAATTTGAAGTCATGCATATGTTTAGAACAATTGATGAAAAAATGTAAGCCTATTGTAAAGCACAGTATAAACGTGTAATGTCAGTAAATTTGATTCCATTAATTACTGTACATTGCTTACCCCTAGGTTTTCCTCTGATGCATTTCCTTCATGATTTAAGATAAATGCTTCTTTATAATGCATACTGAAATTAGTTTTGCTAGAATATCTCACTGTATGATTCAAAAAATTATAAACATGACCATATTGTGAAATTCAAATTACAAAAGGTATATGTAGATCATGACATATCTGTGATCTGAAGGCTCATTCTTCTTAGGTGGGTCACTAAATTATTTAGCTTTTGATACTGATGGTTGTTTTATTATTTGTAAGCACAAATCATCTCTTAATGTATTGTTCTATCTAAGAAAGGAATAGTTTCTAAATGCTTAGATACCAATGTGCCCTATTGAGAGTTTTCTCTCTGATTGGTCCATACATTTTAAAATGTGATCATTTTAAATGTGATCCTGGAATTGTTTACTTTGACTGAGGCTTAGGTTGGAAATACATGTAGCTATTAACAATCCAATGCATTAATGCATAGATCACTTCATGAGCACTTTTAAGATTTCGTTTATAGGTAAGTAAGAGAAGCATTGTGTAAAATTTGTGCATTGTTGATTTTATATCATAGCATTGAAACCAATTTCACATTTCAACACAATTCTTAAAAAATATATATATGTATGCACATATATATAATATTTATTTATTTATTGAATTTGTAAAATTATACATTTTATATTCATTTGCACAGCATATTAATGCATAATAATTGATAGAATAAACTTATATTTGGTTTAAATATTTGGAAAATGCCAATATGTTGCATGTTGATTAGTACATGCAAGTAAGACTTTACATAACAGTAATGATGGGCAGCATGGTGGCGCAGTGGGTAGCGCTGCTGCCTCGCAGTAAGGAGACCTGGGTTCACTTCCCTGGTCTTCCCTTCGTGGAGTTTGCATGTTCTCCCCGTGTCTGTTTGGGTTTCCTCCGGGTGCTTCGGTTTCCGCCTACAGTCCAAAGACATGCAGGTTAGGGGCATTGGTGATTCTAAATTGTACCTAGTGTGTGTTTGGTGTTTGAGTGTGTGTGCCCTGCGGTGGGCTGGCGCCCTGCCTGGGGTTTGTTTCCTGCCTTGCACCCTGTGTTGGCTGGGGTTGGCTCCAGCGGACCCCCGTGACCCTGTGGTTAGGATATAGCGGGTTGGATAATGGGTGGATGGATGGATGACAATAACGACTCTGTGTAAACCCTTTACTGAGATAGGAGGGAGAAACAGCAGTCTTAAATAGTGGCATGTGAAATTATAATGGAAAAGCCACAGAAACTTGTTGTAGTAATCGAATATGCTGCTGCTGCTCTTCAGGGTAATATATCAGTTGTGATAAAAGGCGCTATATAGGCACCTGACCTGGCACAGACTCACACTGAGGCACGTGTAAAAAGAACACAAAGGCTTTTATTTTTCTTCACCTGTGGGGCACGTTTTCCCCGTGAACCCCACAGGAAATACACAGTCCCACAAGCACTTAACTCCACACAACACAATCCTTCCTCTGGCACCACCACTCCTCCCAGGCAACCTCATCCTCTTCTTCCCGATTCTGGCTGCTGAGTGGTGGTTGCTGGCTCCCTTTTATCTGGCACCCGGAAGTGCTCCAGGTGGTTGATTGCCGACATCCAGCTGCAGTTCCGGGTATGGCGAAACCAGTGCCCAAAAGGGGCCAGCCGCTCCTGTTGCAGCATCCCCTGGTGGCGCCTGCGGAACCCCACAGAGCTGCACAGAATTCCAACCCCCATGAAGCCCTGGGGTAGTCCGAGGCACTGCTACAACCCAGGGAGGCTGCCATCTAGCGTCCAGGGGGAGATAACTGGGCTTCCCCCCCTTGTCCCCCTGGCAGATGTGGTGAAGAGGTGTCCCGGCTAGGCATGGGCCCCGGCCATCTCTCACAGGGCACTTCCCTCAGATGAGCAACGTAGGGCTCAGTGGCACGTCCCGCGAGGGCTGGTCTTCTCCATTTTGGGGAGTAGGCATGTTCTCGTGTGCTGCTCTGCCCTGTGGAAATACAACCAACAGGTCTGGGGGTGTTGCCCCATTGTCCATGCCAATAGGACGTCCTCTCTGGACAACACCGCCAGACGTGGCAATTGTTATAGCAACACCGCTCCCCTTCGAGTCGTCTCCCCTGCGGGATCGGAAGTAGGGTGGGAAGCCCTGCTCCCTCGTCTGCTCCCCTCACGGCACCTGACATCTCCGCCCCTGTTTCTGCCTTTTATGTTGCAGGACTGGACCCTGGACATGCAGTAGGATCCACTTCGTTGGTGACCTGCCCTCGCGGGACGGGCTGCTGCGGCCGACGAGTCTTCGCTGGCGATGGGACACTATGGCGAGTGGCTGGGGGTGGTACCCAGCTGGTACGCCCAGGAGGACCAGAGAAGGGCTTACGCCTCCTCCAGACCACATGTGATGATGCGGGTTCTGGCTCCATGCTCCCATCACTGTTTGGAAGCCCTTGAACCCAACACCATCGGTAATGTCACTGATGAGCTAGTCAGTGAAGGCAACAATTAAGCAAGGGGATGGTAAAAAGTGAAAAAGTGCTTTTATTAAAAGAAACAATCAAAACAAAACAGTGTTCCATGTAAAATGCAGTGCTTCGAATTCTTCATTAAATAAATAGTTCAATAAATAATCCAATAAAGAAATCGTGGAGGTTAAAATCAGTAAATAGAAAAAAATCTATCCTTTAAAACCAGAGGTCAAAATGTTCTTACGGAAGCAGTCTTTAAAAAATCAACAACAAGTTCAGTGCCTTCTTTTAACTGGTGACTCCCCTGCTTCTCCCTGTCCAGGCTCTGCAACAGGGGAGCCACTCTACCTGCAGCTGACCTTCTCTCCACTAATGATTTGGTGGCGTCCCGATCCCTGGCTTCGGTTCCGCTCCCTCCAGACCGAGACTTGGCTTCCCTGACAACGAGGACGCTCATGCCAGGGAGTTTACCGCCCAAGCCTCCTGACTCCCGCAGCCTTCTCGGCCTTACGCGGCTAGCCATCCTTCTTCCCGTCACTTCCGCTCTTTAAAACATGCTCAGCGGGAGCGACCACTAACTACAGCCCATGGGTGTCGGCCGAACACCCCGCTAGGGCTCACTGTCCAGCTGCCTGCGAGCCTAACTCTCACTCACCCACTCACTTGCTCGTTCTCCTGCACCGACTTGTTCAAACACTTCCTGCTTCCTGTAACCTCTGTCCTTTCTTTCTCTGATCTTTCTTTTCTCCCTCCCTATCTGACTCACGTTTCTTTTTATATAGCGAGGGGCCATAGCAGCTGCAGCACATTAGCCACGGGATCAATCACGGATGTGGGCAGTTCCTCACCTGTGCACTCGGTGAGAAACGCCCACACCGCAGATCGCCCCGCAGCTTGCTACAAGCACTACGCCCCCTCACGAAACCGCGAGCGCGGTGATTATTTAAATGGCCTTTACTCAGCGAGCTGTGGACCCATAACACCACACCACGAGGGGGCGACCACCCTGGTGGCTTTGGGGACCCTATAGGGGCCCGTGGTCACCGCCAGGGGGCGCCCAAATGCCTGAGGAGCCCTGGCCCTCAGCACTTCCGCCACACCCGGAAGTGCTGGGGGGAAGAAGACCAGGGACACCCGGAGTGCTTCCAGGTGCACTGCCGGCACTTCCGCCACACCTTGGAGGGCTGGCGGAAGTTTATCGGGAGGCACCTGGAGCTCATCCAGGTGAACATAAAAGAGGCCGCTTCCCTCCATTTGATGGCTGGAGTCGGGAGAGGAGAAGTACAGAGCTCGGAGGAGAGGAGAGGAGTGGAGGCGGACCTGAAGAGAGAAAGGCATAGTGAGAGGCCTGGGGCCTCATGCATAACGCTGTGCATAGAATTTGCACTATAACATGACGTAAGCACAAAAGCCGAAATGTGCTTACGTACAGAAAAATCCAGATGCAGGAATCTGTGCGTTCACCAACTTCTGCGTTCTTACGCTACATCAGGGGTTCTCAACGTCGGTCCCGGGGACCCCCTGTGGCTGCAGGTTTTTGTTCCAACCAGATTCCTAATCAGTGACAACACCTTATAGCACTGATCTCATTTAATTAGCTGGTGTTTTTTTTTCTTTTATTCGACATTCAGAAAAGCATAGCAGCATGATTTACATTTATAAGACATTTATAAATATTTCTGCTTTTGGTCTAGATTTAAATATTTAACTCTCTTTTGTTGATTTCATTATACTTTGCCCTTTCTCTGTGCAGTTTTTCCCTCTCATTGTATCTTAATAATGACAACTTAAAACGAGCAGATCAGACACCCAGGCAAACAACACTGAATAATCAAAGGCTGCAACTACTTTAGCATCAAACCCACTAATTAATAAATAATGGATTAATTAAACAATTAGAACACCTAGAAAAGTAGAATGAAAATCAAGATGAAAATACTATTAAAAAGAAAAAAAATACATTATTGCTATATAACTGCTTGGTACATTTTAATATATATATATTTTTTTAGCAAATACAAAACAAAGCATTTAAACTTAGTTTTATAATATATTGTTCCTTAAACACAGAACTTGGGAAATATCAGTTCACTTAATTGGTTCAGGAGTTCAATTAAAAACAGAAGCTGGTTGGAACAAAAACCTGCAGTGGCAGGGGGTCCCCAGGACCGACGTTGAGAACCCCTGCGCTACATAAATCCTGGTCAGCGTGAAAAGTAACGCTCGTACACGTGCGTGCTGTCCCGCCCCATCTTCTCCCAGAATCACTCCTCTTTGAATATGCAAATCAATATAAATAGCCCTTAAGCTCAGCGTTCTGTGAAAAGACAATGGGAAAAGCACAGGGAAAAATATTAGAATTTCAGCGAATACCAAGTGGAGGCAAAGGAAAAACATACTATTTGTTGATTTAAACAGTGGAATAAACAACAAAAGGAAGTTGATCGAGTGACATAGAGTGTCGGAGAAACTCGAAAGCTCAAGTTCACAAAGTCATACAGTGCCAAAATAAAAAAGAAGTCACATATCAAAGTCGCTGTGAAAAGGTGAGTCGTAGCCCACCGTCTGAGTGTCATATGAAAGCTTATTAGGGTACAGACAAAAAAAAAATAGGAACACAGTGGGAAAAAAAGCACGAAATGTCAACTTTCATCTTGAAATTTCCACTTTAATCACATAGTTTATTTTGTCATTAAAGTAGAACATCATAAACTTCATCTTAAAATCATTTAATTTACTAGTTTCTCAAATCCCATTGTAACTAAAGTAGCATGTTAAATGCTTTGTTTTGTATTTGATCTTCAATGTGCTCTGTGTGTGAATCACTACGTGCTTCCGTTCTTTCTCCGACAGGACACAGAATCCATTACATTTGTGATATTACAGCTCTCTGAATAATTAAAATACTGAGATGTATACATGATATCATTTTCATGATGGTTGGAATGAAAGCATGTTATTAAACATGAGAACACGATGGCGCAGTGATTGTTCATGTCTCACACAAGGTGCTTCGATGAAATAATTTATTGTAGCAGTACTGTCTCTTTCAAATGTACTAACCCCCAATTCCTGTCCTTACTTTTCTTCCCCAAATACCCAATCGCCACACAATCAGCTCTGTAATAGACGTTAAGCCATCTGTAAGCTTACAACGACGATTCTTCAAAACCTTTAAAGAACATTCAAATATCTTCATAGTACGTGTTTAATTATTCTATCCTTCTCTCCTTCCAGTGTTGCGCCAGCCTCAGTAAATATACAGCGCAAGACAGTGACAATACGTGAACTTGCTAGCGCTGCAGCACCGTGTCCTCACATGGTTAATTATTAACAATACAGATTATTTAAATGAAGTTAATGTTTTATCTGTATAATATAATCAACATATTTTGCTGCATTTCATCTTAAAAATGATATCGTCATCATATGTAAATACGCGCTTTATAAAGTGGCGCTGGTTGTGTAATATTATAACTGTAATGCAAGTTTACAGTGGGGAGATTGTACTTATAAGTACAAACAGTTCTACAAGGAGCAATTGATTGAGTGCATTTAAAGTTCTTGGGATGAAACTGTTTCTGAACCGCAAGGTCCGTATAGGAAAGGCTTTGAAACATTTTGCCGTGGCTGAGGCAGTGTGTGCTTGATGCTGTATAGCGATAATTCTTTCCGATCAGCTGCTGTTGTGATTCCCCACTCAGATACAGTGATAAAAATACTCCGAGTGGTGCAGTGAGAGTAATATGGAAAAAGGTGATCCACTGTGGCAACCCCTAACTGGAGCAGCTGAAAGAAGAAGAAGAAGAAGAAGGTGCAGTGAGAGTAACAACGCTAAAGCAATTATGGTATTTGCAATACTATGGCTATTCCCTGGACCATTATATTGTTACAGGTTAATTACAATCAGATGCTTTACACTAGTAAACAATATGCGGTTAATTTCAGTGTATTTATAAAGCTACGTCAGGAAAAGAAAGAATAACCACACAGGAACAGTAGCATTGCTTTGACGCTGGGTGCCGCCAGTCTGCAAAACCGAGTGGAGAACTTGCGTACGACAAGGTATGAGGTACCGTGGAAAAGTGCGTGGCTTTACGCCAAGTGTAGGTTTTATACATCGCGATTTGAACGTGGAAACATTCTTACGCAACATTTCTGTGTGTACGCACCGTTTATACATGAGGCCCCTGGACTTTGGGGGTGAAAGTGGGTTGTTTGCTGTGCGCACTTGTAAATAATAGTTGTAAATAAACATATCTGGTGCTTAAACGATGTCTACCTGTCTGTGTCCGGGTCATCTTCCACACAGTATAACACATAAGACACCGCCACTTCAAGCGCTGCTTTGCATATACATAGGCATTCATATTGTAAGGATACATACTTAAATGATGCATTTTAGGAGTCTGATCCCAGACAACAAATTTTAAAAAGTGTGAATGTGTTTCTTTTAATTTTGTAGCAACTTTCATAAAAATTGAGCAGTATATGTTGAACAAAAATCATCTGGCAGTTTTTGCTTTGCGCCCTCCCCCACTGTAATATGTTGTCTCTGGGGGAGAAGTGAAAGCTTGAGATTCATGAAAAATTTCAATCTCCATTTTTCGACTGATCTCTTAGGATCCCTGATACCGAAAACATTGATATCTCGATGATGGGTGTGTGTTTGTCTGTCTGTCTGTGAGTGTGTGTTTGTTTGTGTCTGTCTGTCTGTGTGTCACAGCTTCTTTAGGACTGTCTAGAGCTAAAATGGCTTGATGGTAAAATACCAAACTGAAAACTTAAGCCTGATATGTGATGGCAATGTGCTGATTAGTTTTTGAGCCAAATCGTGCATTCTAGAGGAACCTCAAATACTGTAGTTCTGCCATGAGTTATGAATTTTTCTCATCTGTTGCTATCGTAATGACCTATTTTATTATCAGAAAGATCAGCATCAGAGCAGTAAATTACTGAAATGTTATAGAATAGTTTGGGCAACTTGCTAGGGTGCAAAGCCTACTGACGCTCGCGTCCGAATATTTAGACTTTTAAATGCCAAAATCAAGGGAATCATCCGTAATTTGGAAATATTTTGTTTTCAAAAGTGTACTGTGCAAACTGTTAATCCACTTAAGGCAAACATTTCTATCGCCTTTCAAAATTCAACTGCATAGTCCAGTATGAAGCTAAGTAAGCAGCACTAAGTTTTGGTAACATTAAGTCTGCAATACAGATAGCTATTAATTACCTGTTTACACTAATGTCCTTATACAGCAAGCTATTGAAAGTAAAATCCAGTAACAGTAGTCATTGTGATTTTTTTATCAAAAGACAATTTGAATTAAACTGTATGCAACAAATGTTTTTAAAAATAACTAACAGTCAGGATAAGAGAATTCACTCCCTCCTGCAGTTATTCTTTTGAAATCACATGGCATTCGCTTTATTCCAAATGTCAGATAAAATCAGAATAGATCTGAAACAAGTAACTCTTTATACAGCCACGATAAATTTGTATTTGAATAGAACTATGGAAGCATGCTTGAACGTAGCAGTTCATTATATTGATAAGGAGTACATGTGGAAAAGCAGATGCTGCTTCTTTAAATGGGTGTGCCTTTTATTGCATTACCTTACTCCAGAATGGGGGACATTCGTGCTCAAGGACGGAGTCTGGTAGCAGCATGTAGCAGTTCGTTACTATCCAAATATTTCTCAAGATTACTATAAAGAAAAATTATTACATTTATTCCTTTTTATACCATTAAATCAAAACTATCAGGTTGCACTCACATTAACTTCCTAATCTTACATTACTGTCATTTAAGATTTTATCATGTACTTTAATTTTTACATACACAGTCATGACTGTCTTTCGAGCCGATGATAATGTTGTCCATCTCCATCATTTCCCCCATTGTGTGTATGCTGGTGGGACACCAGGCCAATTCTGGAATGGCAGTCCCAGGGGCACGATGGGCAAGAGAATTTCTCCCCAGGCAATGTATGCTGATTTTGATGGTGATGTCTACTGCAGTTGTTGATGGGTCTATTTTTCTTGAAATTGATGGACTTCAATTATTGTCTGTCTCTAAAGCACATGGTCCCTAGCAAGTGTCTCAATCTGTATACATGTAATGAAGCACACCTTGAGAGAATCCTTCAGTCCTTGAAAAGATCCTCACACTCACCCAGGTCTCTGAACTACCTGTAAATGAGTACAGCACAGAAGATGGACCGAACAATTCTATGGTCTGACTAGCATTCTACTCCTGTTATTGCTTGAGCTCTGAGGCTACAAGAGCTGTTGTCTGAGGTGGTCGGTCGGTAGTGGTCAAATTCATGAGTGTGCAGACATTCCAAGAGGCCTGAATGAAAGATTTTCAAGTTTATAATCACATGTAGGGGGATGACTGACCATGTGCAGCTTCTTGGCTGAGTACAGATGGAACAGACTTTGTTTAGGATGGGTGAATTTATACTTATACCCAAAATTGACATTATTTCTACTAATTTTCTATTTCAGTTACAAAGAATAGTTTTTTGTAAAATTTGTGTTTTGGGAAATTTTCTGGGTCAGGCTGGTTAAAACTTCTAGTTTAATGATATGAGTAATTAAGTATTGCTTTAACAGAGGAAAACAAGGTAGGTAAAAACAAAAATAGTAAAGCATTATATGACTTTTCTTTCTTTGTTTTTGCTTCTTTCTTTAAGTGTGAGGTATTTTCTCTTTATAATTTTTCAGAAAAGTTGTCTCTTTGAGAGTTTGTTAAACTGAAATGCATTTATTGTTTTGTTACTATTAAGCTCAATTATCATACATGCTCTTTTTCATCCCTTGATCCTTGTGACAGATAATCTCTATGCCACATACTTGTGGCAGAACTCCAGCCCACAGAATTGATTTATGTTTCTGCATTGTTCTACACAAGACTGCACTTATGGTGTCTCCAGTGTTTTTTAACACAAATTACACTGTGTTTGTCTTTGTTTTTATTACAGATGGATGAAATCAAAGGCAAAGACAGAGTGATCCTTGCCCTAGAAAAAGAACTTGGTGTTCAGTCTGGTTATGCCCAAAAGCTTCTCCTACAAAAAGAGGCTCTTGATGAACAGTTGGTACAGGTAAAAGAAGCGGAAAGGCATCATGGGAGTCCAAAAAGAGAACACCCGCCAATACTTGGTGAGACAGTGGACTTCATCCTAAACCAGGTGGGAACTCTGCTTTATCTTAAATTTGTGCAACAGGGGCTAAAACAATTAAAACTCTCTTAATCCAGTTCAGAGCTGTAGGGAGTCAGAATCTATTCTGGCAATACAGGGCGCTGGACAAAAGTGGCACAAGTTTGTAGTGGGGCCTGTTCACACTCCAACCCACACTGAGTAAATTTAGAATCCTCAATTAAACTTACACACAAGTCTTTTGGCATATGAAAGTAAAACATGAGTACTGAGGAAAAAAAAACCCTTTCAGACTCTTATTTGGATGATTTGAACTAAGGACGCTCGATCTGTGAGACACCAACAGTAGTCTCTGTGTTACCTTGCTGTTTGTAATAGCTACATTCAAGTACATAAGTCATTTGTATGATTTAAATTTATGAAATAACTACTGTTTCTTACTTACTAATATTCATGAAGTTTAAATGTTTGATGTGTTATAGTTTACATCACAAACTATTTTGTAACATTTATAGGACTTAAACTAACTCCTGTTACTGTAGTATTTATGTGGAATTAAAAAATCCTATCTTGGCCAATATGTGCTTTCCCAGGGAATTATTTCAAGGCTTCAAATTAAACTATTATTTCTATGTATAAGCTCAACATGGTTAAGTGTGTGCTTTATTGTGTCCTTTTATTAACTGACACTCTTTTATTCCTTATAATTAACATTGTCGCTGTAGAATTTCACTTCTAGCAACTCTGTAACAAAAATTATGGGTTGTAAAAATAAATGGGTGAAATCGCTGTATTATTTAATGTTATGTACTACTGTTTATATGAATAATGTTACACTTTTAAATTCAAAAAACCTGGTGCCTAAACTTAATTGCAGAAAAAATAAGAATTTTTCAAATAAATATTGCAGCTGTTGTAGGAGTTTTACAATTTAAATGTCTGGTATTAAAATACTTTTAGATAAATAGATCATGTGATCAGTTTGATCTAAGCCTCTTTGAAGATGTTGTCCTTTGGTTGCTGATCCATATTTTCGTATTTGGTACACTGTATTTAATGATATTTACCAAACTGAGGTAATTCGCAGATTGCGAATTCAGATGCATACCTTTTATTAGTCAGTGGTGCCAATCTGCAAGTATCATTAAACCTTCTTTTATAAAAACTAATGTATACCCTTAGGCACTGCCAGAAACCCCTTAAATAAAGGCTGAAATATAAGTCATTCTTGGACATTATTGTTATAATTTGTTTTAGTATTGTTACAAAAAAAAATAAGGAATAAATCTGTTATAGGAGCAATGCAGTATTCACTCTAAAGAAATAACAGTGGCATGTGTGTGATTGTAAGCTTGGTGCATGCAGAATGCCATCTTGTTGTGTGCAATGTATAGTTGCATCAATATAAAATATACTCGTTTCTACTTAAGTTTTAGTCTATTGAGCTCTATACTGGTTTAATATGGGGTTTGCACAAAATATAAACAAAAATTCCTAAACTTATTATTTTTACAGTTTTGAGTAGGAAAATGTTTTGGCTTTGTCATGGTCTTTCTATATACTGTATATACTTTCTTTGTAATGTGTTTTGGTACATTTTATTTTAGTCAGCATATTTCAGTCTTTTAGAATTAAAATTGTTGTGAAGTAAGTAGTTCAACTTTGTGGATTGAATTTTCGGTAACATAAATGCTCACTTAGCTGCGTAAATGCTCACTTAGCTGACCAGAAGCTTGACAGTTACTGTCAATTGATTAATATTTTAATTCCTTACAATAAAGGAACTACAGATGGATGAACGTGATATGAGGCGATTTCAACTGAAAATTGCAGAGCTTAATGCTGTAATTAGAAAACTAGAGGACAGGAATACACTGTTAGCTGATGAAAGAAATGAACTGGTGAGTAAGAAGTATTTGCTTCTAATTAATTCATGTCTATTTTTTTTTTATTTTTGTATGTAGTACCATACATAAATAATATCAATTTTTGTGTTTCAGTTAAGAATTTGTTGTCTTCTCTCTTAGAGATCTGTTGTCATTCTGCTTTTATATTCACAGTGATTACTGAAAAAGACAACACCTTTACAACTGCAATTTGATTGTGTTTCAGTGTAACTGAAAAAGTTTGTATTCAATACAGTCATCTTTATACACTTCAGCAGAGCAGCTACACTGGACTAAGGGGAAACATCCAAGTTTACAAAACCAACTACAGTGTATGTAAATTAGAATGAATGGGATATCTTATATCAATCGTCCTTATTACTAAATCGCAAATGTGATTTACAGGAATCTGAATAATGGAGGTTCATAAAAGAAATGTACCATCTGTAAATGTGTCGTTGCCTAAAATTGCAATGTAGAATATTCAGAATATGTGAGTAGGCACAGTAGGACAAGCAGACTTTAGATGGGTATAAGTTGATGGCAAGGCATCACATAGAGTATGTTGAGCTCTTTTATAAGCTAGTTTGACTATTTTGGATTATAAGTCCTACATGAATCTCTGGTACAAAACAAAAGCTTTAAAAGCATATCATATCTAGTCTGTCTTTTAAGAACTGGCAAATTGACGTTATGAATCAGAGCAAGGTGGTACCTAGGTGTGTATAACAAAGTGTTTCTATTGGTTGGCTTAGAATAGACAGTATATAAAAATTCAGTATTTTGGCCTTAAGAAATGCAATCAGTTTATTGATACTAAAGATGTTAACTTGCTAACTTAAACCATCCCATGCTGATGGTAGGAAAAACATTTATTAAATTGAAAACAGTTCCATCCAAATCCAAGATTATTAATATAAGGGCAATATCAAAGCAGACCACTTCATTATCGCATTGCATACTGTTTGTAAATGGCAGCATCTTGCAGTCTATTAGGTTCAGCTTCTAGTGTAGTCTGTTCATATATGTCATGGATTGGTAAATGTCGTGATCTGTTATTACAGGCAATTGAACCTCTGATATGCAAGTGTCCCAATAGTTCTGTGTTTTATATTGAAGTCAATAAGTTGGTACAGAGGCTATGATAAAAAAATCCAGGAAGACTAAATGGCGGCCACTGAAGTGCTTGTGTAGTATGTACAAAACAGGGAAACATGGCTGTATGTTGTGCACGAAAAAGGCAGTATGCCTATCAATAAAATCATCTTATACTGCTCCCGCAATTGTGGACACATGTACCATGGAGCCTAAACTCGATGTCTTACTACAAGTTGCATCTGATAGTTGGCATATCCCTTCCACTGTATATTTGGTTAAATCTAGAACAATAGCACCTAACTTATCCACTATTGTAATAATAATAAAGATACAGTATCTCTTCTACCCAAGCTGATAAGGTCATTCTTCTTCCCTAGTAATATTACAAAAAATATTTAGGTTAATGTACTTCAATTTCTTCAACATTCTTCTACAAAAGTGTCGTGAGGGGTATGAAAATAGATTTAGAAAATAAAGCAGGGTTCCATGTATCCCCACTACCCTTTAAAGTTAGCCCAAAACCAAAGGCTAATGAAGAACTCAAACAACCGTATTTGAGCATTAAAAGGCAGGTATTTCAGTGCTGAGACAAAATAAGCCCATTAGATAAAAGAATTTTCTGAAGGGCATAAAGGACATGATGAAATGTTTATTATTGGAACCTTAACTTTGTTTTGCCTTTTTATCTCTTCCTAAATTGTAAACCTGAGTGTTCTGCATGCCAAAAACAAACAGTCATATAGTCGGTCTGAGATGTGTCAGAACATCACCACTGCTTTAATGTTGTACAACTATTTACATATACTTACCATGGTTTGTCTTTTGCTCAAAATCTACCACATCAACTTACATTACAGATGCAGTACAGATAGCAGGGCCACCACTTTCTTGATGTTTTGGTTGGATTTCCCCTTTTAAATACAGCCATGACCCTTCTGTACATGAAGACTCCAGCAGAGTTAGACACTCAGGTTTGGCGTGCTCAAAACTACTTCCTTGTTCTATTTCTATAATTAGAAACTTGTATGATTCAGTGGCTTCTAGATACAGTATTGTCTGCACATTTTATGTTAATGATAAAAGAGTCTATTGTATCGCAACAGCAATTAAACTTACTTGCCATTTACGTACCTTTAGATTGTGTAGGTTCAGAGAATAGATCAGTTATTTGCCAGTTGTTCATTACGTCTTGTGACAGATAGAGGGTGCTATTGTCCTCTTGAACCCTCGGACAATACATTAGACACCAGGTAAAAGTCCATAAGTTTGACTTTTTATTAATAAACAGTGCACAAAGCACCCTCCTCTCCACAATACTCATAAACAATCAAATAATCACAATAATACAATCCTCCAACTCTCCCAGACACGTTGCCACCCTTCCACCCAGCTCAGCTCAATGCTCTGGTGTTTTTCCCAGTCTCTTATAGTCCCTGACCCGGAAGTGTTTCCCATCCTTCAGTCCATGTGACTCCTTATCACTTCCGGGTCAGATAAAAAGTCCTCCTTTTCATCCCGGAAGTATGTCATCTCCCCTGTCGCTGTGACTAAGACGCACTTCCGGGTTATAGGGCACAAATGACTCTCTGGGCCTCCCTGCAGCGTCCTCTGTTGGCCCCGGTGGTATCCAGCAGGGCTGTAAAGGAAAACTCCATCGTCCATGATTCCCTGTTGGTATCCGGGGCACCTCCATGCTGCAGGGAGAGCTCCATCTGGCGACCTGGGGATATTGGCCGGGATGACAAGCCGGCCATAGACCACAGTTTCCATTATTTATAGTTAAAATGTTTACATACGAAAAAGAATCTAATCAATGATATGCTCAGGTTTTGCATAAGTAAGTTCAGACTATCATAGAAGATGCAGTAACAGTGAGCATGCAGTCTATTTTAGATCAATAATACAGAATGCTGGCTATGGGCAGGAAGAAAGGTAAGCATTCTTTATTTCAGTACAGAATATCAGCAAAATAATTATTGATTACTTATCTAGTAAATGTGGAAATAAAATAGTGTTCTTATGTTTTGATACACAAATAGGTTGAATATGTACATTTCAGCAGTTCTGTGATAACAACCTATTTTATTTTGATCGCTCCAGTCAATATATGCCTGTTTATTGTCAGAATAATAGCCTGCTAAATTTTACAGTATTTTAAATTTTGTTTTACCTGCTGGACACCTGCCTAATCTCACTCAGGTGGTGATATCAAGGATCTTTTGGTGAAATTATAACATTAAGATTGAAATTCAGAATAGTATGAAATTTACTTAATTTGTTGACAATTCATAGAACTTATTTTTGTATGGAAGCATGGGAGGCACTCTGTAAACTGCAATCTTGAAATATAAAAATATTGTATTTTTTGTATCATGTGCAAACAATTTTCTTTTAACATATGGCAGCTGTCTACCTTGTTGCAGCTCTGTGGTTTAATGCTATCATTTCTTTAAATTTATGAATTTAAGTAATATAAGTGAAGCACTTTTTTGAATCACTTGGTTAATTAAATATAACAACAAAGCACAGTTTACTCTCATGTTTCAAGTTTCATTGTTATCTATTTTTTAAATCCTTAGAAAGACATGGTCTTTGAAGAAATGTGTGGCAATTTCTTTTAAATCATTTAAAACCTGTCCAGCATTGGCTCCAGGATCATGAAATCTTTATGTTCAGATATGCTAGACTTTGCAGTATAAGTCTTAATCTTGAATAGTATTTAATCCATAAAGTAAATTGTATCTACAGACAAAACAATAGTTACATGGGTGTTCACGACTTAAAATCCGTTAAACAAGTAAGATTTTCTGTCGGGATCTCTGATTACTCCTTATACTGTCTTCACATTAACAAAAAATGTGTTTTAATGGATTCAGCAGATCTTGTTACGGTGCTTATGCTCAATTTGGTAAAATATTTTGCTTCTAATCAAGCCTTCCTGTGAAAGCCTGAAATTAGAAACCATCGGGAAGACACAATTAATAATTTAAGGGTTTTACCCACTATATTCCTGTGTAAAACCTGCTCCTTTTTAATAAAGGAATATCTCTGTATGGCTGGCTTAATTTGCTGTGCATATGTGTTTGAAAAAGCTTTGAGCCCTCATAAAACCATACAAACCCCAAGTGAATCTGAATACGCAAAAATATAAAGTAGAAGTGTGTCCAGCAAGTGCAATTATTTCAGCTTTTATATTTTGGAGTTAAGAAAAGCAAATCTTTGGAGTGCATCCTCTTTAATAAAAGCCCTGTGTGCGTCCAGTGTCCGTGTGTGTCTTCTGGTGAAGTGCACATGCGCGGGGTCACACGGCACGTGTTCAGTTTCTTCCTGTGCATTCCCTGTGCAGACACACACATAGGCGCATGAGAGACAGACACACGCACACACACCCAGGCGCCCACGCGACAGACACACGCATGCACGCACGCACACACACACAGAGGCGCGCGCGGGACGCACACACACACACACACAGGCGCGAGCGGGACGCACACACACACACACAGGCGCACGCGGGACGCACACACACAAACACACACAGGTGCGCCCGGGACGCACACACACACACACACAGGCGCGCCTGGGACGCACACACACACACACAGGTGCACGCGGGACACACACACACAGGCGCACGCGGTTCGCACACACACACACACACACACACACACACACACACGGGACACACACAGGTGTGCGCGTGCATTGTTGCAGTGTTACTTTTCTTGGTTATTTATTAATTTTTCAACTGTTCATTTTTTTCCCCTGTGCTTAAAACTCATTAAAAAAGGTGTTTTTAGCGAGCGGTTCGTAAGGCTATAACACGAACTCTTCCAGTCTTAGTTTTCTCAGTTGCTCAAGGTTTTCTTAGTGTTATTCAATGTTTTTACATTTAGTTTACTATTACGCTGTGCATTCAGTGGTATAATTAACTATATTTGTGCTTAAAAACGTAAAAAAATATATATTTACATACAGTTCATACGGTCTGGAATGGATTAATTGTATTTACATACAATCCTAGGGGGGAAATTACTTCGGTTCACGACCAAATCGGGTTAGAACCAGAGTTTTGGAACGAATTATGGTCGTGAGCCAAGGTTCCACTGTATTACTGTCATACAAAATTACAGGCATTTTACGGAAATACAAACCAGTATTACTGAGAGAGAAAATTAAAGGCACACAATACAGTGACACATATTACAGCCACATACAAGGTCCCTTGCCATTTAATATAGACTGTTCCTACTAATGTTTATGCACTACTGTTCTAGCGCCCGTTATTGTAACGGGCTTAATGTCTAGTTTTTTATTATATTTATTTAAAAGATTTAAATGGACAGAGTTGAATATGCAGAAGTGGTTCACACAACAAAATTACTGTTTCTTTGTAATAGACATTTGAAAGACTATTTAAAGGATGGAAAAAAAAGTATTTTTATTTTTTCTGTAACTTCCAATTTCTGCTGTAAAAACAGTACATTGCATATGATACATGTACCATACTTTTGGTTGTCTTAAAATATCTGTTTAAGTATAACTTCATTAAAAAAAAAGAAATGGATCAGCTTTGTACAGTTCATGAAAAACATTGTGATTATTGTCATCTTATTTGATTATGCAGTGTTTCTGTTTTTATTTATTTATACAGTCACATATTGTTAGTAGTCAGACAATCTAGATTTTGTGGTAGTATAACACAAAAATTTGACCAACAATGAAATTTACAGTTAGCTTACTATCATGTATTGTCAGTTAAACTTCAGATCAGCAACTACCAGAATATCTTTTATTTCCATGACTGTCATTAAATAATGAAGAAAGCAATGTCAAACGTTTTAGCCCTTTTTTTTATCATTACTTTTCAGCTGAAACGGGTGCGAGAATCTGAGACTCAGATGAAACCTCTTTTTGAGAAAAATAAAAGATTGTCAAAAAAGAATGATGACTTGTTGCAGTCTTTGCAGCGAATGGAGGAGAAGTTAAAAAATTTGAGTCGGGAACATGCAGAAATGGTAAGTCAAGAGTTTAAAAACGGTTTTCAAGTTTAAGGTTGATGACTTTAAGGATTTATTTTTGGTGATATTTTGGTATGTTCCTTAGTGGTAGAAAAGCATATACAACACACATATGATTAAATCTAATCTTACATGATTGATGAGACTGTCAACAATGGTTTCCATGTCATATAGTAAGACTGAAGGATTAGAAAGGGTATGTACAGTTGGTGGGTTCTGTATAACTGACTAATGCACTATTACATTACTGTTAGTTTCCAGGGCCTAAGAAGTAGGTGTTGACAGATGCATTGGTTAGAGTTTGATCCAAACTGTATGGGTGAGGTTGCTGCAGTTATTGAAAGAAGTGGCAAGAATAGTGTTGTGAATCTATTAGACTTGTGTGGTAGTCCCCATTTCAAAAATGGGATGAGAGGAGTTACTTCTGTTGCCAAGGTATCACACTGCCTAGCCTCCCTGGGAGTGCCCTTTGCCAGGTGTACTAAAATAAAAGACTTTATCAGACAGCTGATCCAGAAATAACTGTGTAAATTGTATCCTGGCCATGAAACTATAAACCAACTCTTCCATCTTACACTAATAGTATCAAGGTAAAGGGAATTTATAAATCTTTAAAAATCTGCCATCATTAATTTTTTAAGTTAACCAGAATTTTTAAACAGTTCATATTGAAGGATGTGACATTGTGTTCCACCACGCATACAAGTACTTGCATTATAATATAAGAAAGTAACTTTAAAGATGATCTATTGAAGGTGAATGAATTTCCTGCAATGAAAAATTTTGATATTCTACAAACAATATAGGTCTGAAAATATCAGATTGTCCATACCCTAGTACAGCAACCATACACCTACATCATTTTTACTTGACTTACTTAATGTGCCAGAAAATTGTATGTAATTTTCATATTACAAATGGCATAAGTTTGGTGTTTTTCAGATTGAAGTTATTTCATCGCAAACATGGCACATATGCATTTGCTATATGAAATTGTGTTCTAAAGTTTTCTAGAAGTTTAAAAAAAAAAAGTACGTTGTCCACACTGGTGCCTTACAAAGGAAGGCTATAGGGCACCACCTGAAAATAAAAGCCTAAAAACTTACTGATGAATCGGCAAACATTTCAATATAAAAAGGACCTTTGTGACAGCAAAAGGATCTGGAAATAAATCATTTTATTGCATATTCCTGGTTTTATTTTTTTTTTTGTTGTGGTAAGGATACGTTTTCTATTTGCTTGTGGGAGTTCTCATATGGAAGTAATTCAAAACAAAGCTAGCCATGTGACAAGAAAGGTTTACTGTGATTTAGTCTTTCGAGAGGAAACTGCGTCTGGAGTGGGTGGTGAGCTATCGTGCATATCTGGTTTTCTTTTAAAATGGCTGAATCTCATAATATTAGTGTATTTTGTATGTACTAAAATTACATGTATAAACAATTTTACGATGTGTGTGTACTTGCAAGATGTGGATCAGTACTTTCCAACTTTTTTGGCTTAAAAAAATGACATATTTGGTAACTTTTTAAGCTTTTCCTCCATGCCCTGTAACCTCCATTGTAAAGCGCCAGTGTGGGCAAGATAGATAGATATATTTTTTTTTAATTTAGATAAAACGCTTAAATACCTTTATATAATGTTTTTGAAGAATAAGTTCGACTTGAAAAATACCAAACCTATCCTTTAAATAGTCTGATTTTCTCATAAAAGGAATCTTGCTTTGATGCAGAAATGTTAAAGGGACACACAAAGAGAAATCTAAGCATTTAAATAAGTAGTTTTGCTTACCTTGTTTTGTGAACCATCCAAGCAGTAGTAACAAAATGTGCTCTATTTAATCTAACATTTGAATCTTTGAAATGTAGGATAAAACCAAATAAACATACAGTATACAATGAGAGAAGGTGTACATTCCATACAGACAGTATGGAGCACCTTTGTTTGCTTTACTAAACTGGAGTAAAGAATGTTGGTTTATTAAGAAATACACATTAGCGAATGATGATCAAAGCCTGCAAACAAAGTCCTTTAAGTTACAAGTGTCGACGATTTTTCTCTCTCTTCTTTATTTTCCGGACAGAGTAGGAGTCTCACACCAGATAAATTAATCAGTAATGTACACTTTATTGCACCTAGACTAGAGAAGCCCTCTTACAGGAAATTCTTTGCTCTTTTATAGCTTACAGAGTTGAGCAAAATGACATTATTATACCAAAAATAAAGGCGGCGGTACATATTTCTTAGAAAAAAGACTGGTTACTGAGCAGATTCTGAGACTAACAGGAACTATAATAAAAGACTGGTTGCTGGGCAGATTCCTTTGAACTGCTCACCCAGCACCCCCGTACTTCCTTATAGAAGGTTATACACAGAAATGTCACATACACATTTTGTAGCTGCTACATGTCACATAGACAAGCTGTATTTTTCCATTCCACACAAGAAAATAGAATAAAATCTAGTTGCCCGATTTGTTCTGCCCATTGCAGATTGGGTGCTTTACTACCAGGTGGTCTATCCTGCTAACCTTCAAAATACAATGCCTTAAATGAAACAATTTTCTCCCATGTGCATCATAAACCCATTTTTTCCTCTTTTTACACTTTGATCTCACCAGGTCCATGCCATTTGAGTTTTGCCCCAACTCCCCAAGTAACTCAATTCATTTGACCAGGGACAGAGTATGGTATTTAAAATTGTCCCAGAGGTCACTTCCAGGGTAATTATCAAAATGAACTCCCAGAGTCTTGGAAACCTTCTGAAAATCCAACTGTTCAACCGGAGTTCTCTCTCAGGTGGCCTCTGGTGTCACTACATCTCTAAGGGTGAAATTGTAATTTAATGGCCAGGCACTCTTGGTATCTCATATATTTTTTTTTCCTCCCTCTGTAATAATCTGCAGTAGCCCATATATCCACCGCAAGAGGATGCTTGAAATATAGAAACGTTAATTGTTTTTAGTTTTATTAATATATTTCAAGTTAGCATGCCTGTACATTAATTATATATATGTTATATGTATATATATGTACATTTGTATGTGTCTGTATATACTGTTAAGGACAACACCATATGTAAATAGGACGATCCAAGTAGGATCCAAATACATTTTGGTAGACTTGAGGCAAACGCTCATATTTTTATTAGTGAGCAGCAATTTCTATCTAGTGTTTTTATGGTAGCCGAGCATTTAGCAGAGACCAGAGAGACCTGCAGACCCCATTATGTTGTACTTCAGTTATTCTTTGTGACTAAAAAGAAAATGTAACAATTTTTGAGAAGTACTGGCAGGGTGGCCCCTCCTGGGAAGATTTATTTTAAGCCACATTTTTTCTACATTTGGATAATATGCCTCTAAGTACTCTCATATTCTTAGAGATGGCTTTAAAATACTTTCTAGATGGGTAGATGTCAATATCATTTTTCTGGAGATTTTCATGAATCTCTTTAATTAAAGCATGTTTGTCATTTTATCCTGTGAGCTAACAATTTTGCATTGAATTTAAGTGACAACATCACATTTATATTGGGTAGGGCTGTCTTAGGTTCAGCTGTTTGAAAACATTGCTGTCCTTTTTAACTGAAATGAGTTTCCTAGTTGGGCAATATCTTTTTCATATACAAACATTTGCATATTTATTTACCCTGCACACCAAGCATCCCCATCACCAAGTGCTTTTTGAGAAAGTGTGTGCCTGCCACACACTGTTACAGATTGCTGCGTGACTGGTATTAGTTGGAACTAATGGAAGTTAACTAAGAGGGTGATCCATTAACCCTTCTTTTTTGCAAAATGGATGTCTTGTTTTTATGTATGGTGTGTCTTGCTTATGTGCTTTGTTGATCTTCAGCAATTTTGGACTCAGTGTGGCACTCCACACTCTCCAACTCTATTATAAATGGTCTTCTGTTCTTAGTGCATGGTGCTGAGGTTCCTTTGGAGTGGAAGTGTTGACCATCAATTACAGCAATGGATGAGCAATGGGCTTTGCTCACTGGCCAAATGGGGTAAACAGCACAACACTGAGAAAACTCTGAATGCCATTTGCCTGTGATTGATCAGTCCTATCAGATAAAGCTCAGAAGCTGAAACCTAGTTCAGCATCTATGAAACTTACTTTAGCTGAACTGACTTTTGATGTTAAGTGTTAATTAAGAGGGGGCTACATATGCAAAGTTTCATGTGACATACTAAAGCAAAGTGAGAAGTATACACTCTGTTCTCCATTGTGCTTTTTGTCCTTGTTTATCTGGATACAACTGATAAGACATATACCATGTTATGTATTTATCTTATGTAAAAAGTATGAAATAAAGGCCATTTAACTTTTAGGTTTCATCAAAATGTAAAGTTAAGGCTCCTTTGAAATAAACATTAAAGTAATTTTCTATAATCCATTTAAAAATTGAAAGCTTCCATATTAATTTGTGATACACATAGCAGTTGTATTTTTTTTCATTCCATATGCCTTTAAAGATGTTTTTTTTTTTTTTTTTTATGAGTAGCTAACACAATGAACAAAGTAACAGGCAGAGTACATAAGCATCACAGGTGTCTCTTCACAAGCAACAAAATATGTTAAATGTTTATAAATGTTCATTATTTTTTGAAAAAAAAAATATAAATGATCAAAGTATCTTTTAATGAATGTCGGCAGATATGTGTTGTATTATTAAGGCTCAATACTAATTGCTATTTAAGTTTCTCATTGAAATTCTTTATATTATCTTGTTAAATTTACAGTACATAGCTTTTTAAAACATTTTTTTCATGTTTCCATACTGCTTCACCTTTTTTTTTTTTTTAATTCATGCCACTTTAGAGCATTTACAATTTTACTTTGCTTTGATGTAGTGCAGTTTTGATAATCACAGTGAATTATTATTATTAAATTTCTTTTTGTATGTCTCCACAGAAGGAAAAATTGCAGACACAGGCACAAACAATTCTAAGGAGACCAAGTTCTCTCAATGATTTGAGTCACACACATGATGAGCAGGAAATTGAATTTCTTCGGCTTCAGGTGGCTGAGCAGCAATCAATGATAGACGATCTTATGGTGGTGAGCTTTGCATTTTGAATGTGGCATTTTTCATTTTAAACAAAGGTTACAAAGTTGGCCCATAGTATTTTGGATAGGCTGTACTTAACTCAATATAGTACATTTAAAGAAAGTCAACAGTGTTCTCATATACTGTAAGTGCTGTGGAGAAATCCTTGGTAATTCAGCGTTAACGTTTTGGTGAGAATGAACTCTGTCTAATATCTGTAGTAACAAACAGTAAAAAGCACAAGATGGCCTATATAAGTTCATAGCAGTCCAATATCCACTAGGTGGCACTTCTAGGCTCAGTCTACAGGTAATATTCCGCTGCTACTTGAATGTATTTTGTACTAATGTTGTTCTCAAGTTTGCACATTCATAGACCACACAAATGCTTGGTTTCATTGAATGTGGTATAGTGGATAAAGGGACTGGGCAATAAATAATAAGGTTGTAGTCCCTGAAAGATCCCACCTCTCGATTCACTCACTTAAAACGTTATGTCAAGAGTTCTGCTATGTATCTGTACTTCCAAAATACAGTATAGTGCTCCATACAGAAAGTTACTATGTAAAATAAAATAAAATGCATTGTAGCATTCAAATTTGACCAACAGCACTGGTAGCCGGAGACGTGTTATTTGCTTTGGAGTGTATTCATGCTATACTAGAGTGACATACCAAATATGTGTGTCAAGCAGGAATTCTTTGGCCAGGCTGACTTGAAGCTAGATGCAAAACATTAGTATAGAAATAACAAAAAGGCCAGTATTAACGCAGCTTCATGTGGAGCCAACACACACTGGTGAAAGTGGAGTTTTTTGTTTTTTTTTTAAACTTGATAAATACTGTGGCTGTCATTATAGTTACTTCTAAATATGACAGTACTGTAGTTACAGTACATTTTTAGTCCATCTTTTGGTGGTATTGTTGTACAAATGTAGTACACTGCTTATTGTTGCTAGGGAAAATAAGTAACTTTATTAGGGCCAGTGACCTTGTAATGTCCAGTTATTTCAGGGAGAGAGTGAGAAGTGAGTAGTAGGAGTAGAAGATTATTCGGATACTTGGGTCACAGTGCAATATCATATTTTTTCTTTTTTATATATTAAGTATTGTGATTCAGTTTTGTGATGTATTGCAGTTTTTATTTTATTTTCATTTACTCAAAAGTAAACCTTAAATCCTTTCCCTGTAGGAAAAATTGTGTCCATCTAATGTGATTAATAAGAAAAGCCCTTGGCTCAGTTTAACTGTCACTGAGTCCTTGTAAGATAAGTCTTTTTTTATGGAGATGTCAACAAATAATTGAGCTCAGACTGTTTCATGTTTAAAATGGTGTTTGAATATATAGAAATGTCAGTTTAATGTATTTTACCTTGTTGTACATGTTCAATGATAACATCCTATTTTCACACTAAATTATTAAGCTTTCACTCATAAGCAAAACATTTTCAGTTTTCAAATACCGATCAAACATCCTTTGATTCTTTTGTTTTCTTTTAAGGACAATAGACTTCTTTCTTTGTACAGTTTCATAGCTACATTCATTGAAGATATTGCAAGGGTGGTTGATTGCTGATTCATATGTTGTCCATACTTTTGCTTGTGGAGGTGAACTTTGCCTATTCAAGATGCATCATCTATAGGAGCAAGATAGCAGTACTGCCAAATGTAAATTATGTGCATGGTTGGTTTTTTCATATACCAATACCCTAGTGTTATAAATTTCTTTTAGCTTCATGGGGCTTCATTTGCTTTTTAATTACTATATCACTTCTTCTTATCCAGGAAAGAGACCGTCTGATAAGAAGCAAAAAGAGCAAAAGAAAAAGTTTAAAGTTGCCAAAGGTAAGTTGATTAAAATTAACAAAAACTGTTATAATAAGGACGTTACATGCAACTCTGATCCGAAGACATGCAGTTTCTGAAAATATATGCATCAATCTATTTTCGAATCCTCTGCAACCCAATCAAATAGCACATTTTTTAAAGGAAATACCTCTTCCTAATGCCTATGCTATTTATTTCAAAATTCTTCTTTTCATGATAGTTTTGTCTGTTGCCAATCAAGACAAAGACGAACAGGTTGAAACTTATTCCTATTGGTTATACCTTTGCTATTGATTACTACTCCCTGATTTTAGGCAGGTGATTATCAAAGATCTTTAGTGTGTTATGGAAGATGAGATTCTTAAATATAAATTTCTTTATCCATATAGTTGTAAATGTCTTGTCAAATAGCAGTTTGTTGGTAAGTGGAAAATTAGTATATGGAAAATAGACACCATAAGACTAAAATTTTCTTAATCAGTCATAGACAACTTAATGAACCCTCTTTGACTCTTTTGCCCGTTTGTTTCTGTATGTTGGAAAAGATGGTAGAATATGTGCTTGATTCATGAGGAAATGAGAGGATTTGTATCTTTTATTCCTTGCGTATTTTTTTTCTTTTAGTTTTAATAGGCTTGATTTTAAATTAGTTAATTTTAAGCTGAGCTTATTGAAATTTGTAGGGTGTCTGTTATGGCTTCATGTTTTAAGACTGTTTGAGTAATACAGTTCAAATAACTTACTCTTATTGGGTTGTTATGATTACATATTTTTCATTTTACTGTTTTTTACCCACATCAGTCCTACTACTGTACAAGTGCTTTAAGAGAGGTGACCATGTCAGAACAGTTGTCATGAGAAGACAACACACGGACACATTAAATAATTTCTGCACCAGGAGCTCAGAACATAACAAGTGTGATAGTAGGATAACTTATTAGATCCTATGTTAATTAAGGTAAATTAGGTCATGTTTGTGCTCCATGATTATCACTTCACATTGCTTAGTTTGAATAGAATAAAATAAGCAATGTTTTTAAAAGCGCAGGACATTCATCCCAAAATTGCTCATCGGCCTTTGTTTACCTAAATTTTACTAAATATTGTTAGTAAACATATGAAGAGCTTGCTTACCTGCAGGAACGATGCACCAGACTGTGTTTCTGAATGCTCACTCACTTCATTCCATGTGTGGTTTTTCAGTGCTTTCTGTTGCCTGCTGTAGTCTCTGCTGCTTCCCAAGTTATGCCATTGCTCTGTATTTCGTCTTTGAAAGCTGAGTGGCAGTTCTTGAAAGGTGTCCCTCTTTTTCTTATTCCACCACGTGGAGTCTAGACTTTACATTAGATTCCCAAACCTGGTCAAACCATCCTTTCCATAACAAAGACCACTGTGAGTAGATTCAGGAATGGGGAGAGGAGGCAGTCTTAACTCTAGATACAGGTTCCAGAGAACATTGCATTTGGTAAAAGCTATATATTTTCACAATGCTCTATAGTGATTGTCCATGGATGGTGTGAAAGGCTTTCTGTAAACAATGAAATTAATTAGAAGAGGCTTGGGAAATTTGTTGATCTGCTTTTCCTTGTTGAGCAGAATCTGTTTGGCAATGGTCGCTCAATTTCTCCACAGAGTAAGGGTGATTTGGCTGTCGCTTCTTATCTCTTTAACCCGAGATGTAGCGATGCCATTAGAAGATAGTGGTCTGATCCGATATCTGCCCCATGATACACCCTCACACCTTATAGTGCTGGTGGTTCTGTTAGGTGGCCACACTGTTTTCCGGTGGATATCTTGATTTATTAGGTAAATGTTCTCAAAACATAAACTGTTTATGCTGTTAAACCGCAATAGATACACTACACTCTGTCTGTGTATAATTTTGAACTGTGCCTATCACACAGTCTAGTCCTCACCTATCATTACTTTTTCTGTAATCACATTTACTTTATTACTTTTGTCATGGCTCTAAGCTGCATCAGGTGAGGCCAAAATTTTTTTGCATTTGGGGTTTTTTTTGAACCAGATGGAAAAAATCAAGAATGTTGTATACAAAGGAGCTAGCTGTGCAATACTAGCAGTGTCTCCTTCAAACACCCACAAGAATTACATAAAGAAAAAAAACATGCAGCTTGGCAAATAATAAAAGAGTATATTTACAACAAGTCTTTATAAAGGTACTATATATTGCCATCGTTATGAATGAGCCCCAATAGCATTTCTAGACACACTTCGGCTCAGTGATATTGTGACCATCAGTTGTGTCTTCATTCTCTCCTTTACTACAGCAAGTCACATGCTTTCCTAAATAGCTTCTTGATTCGATGGGCCTCTCTTGAAATGATATCACCTACCCAGCACACTGCAGGATGTCACAATTCACATTAAAAGAACTTTGTCTCCCAAGAGTCTGCTCTGCCTTTTCTTGTGTAGTTCGGCTCTGTTACTAGACTAATCTAGCTTGTCATTAATGTGAAACTCCTCCTATCTTCTGCTGTGCACCACATCCACACCCTGAGTAATGACTGGGCATAATTTTTTTTTTTTTTGGGTGCATCAAGTCAATAACCATTTCCTTGGTTTTTCCAATGTTGAACTGCAGACAATTCTTTTTGCACTAAGAAACAAAGTTCTCAAGTTGACTTCTATGCTCTGTCTCGTCCCTCTTGTCAATAGACTCTTACTAATGCAGAGTCATCAGGTAATTTCTGTAAGTGACCTTTTTATAGTGTGATGTATGCAGGTGAGCAGAAAAGGAGAGAGGGTAGTTTTTGTGGTTCTCCAGTGTTGCTCACATCACAGTGCAGTCCTTGAGCCTCATAAACTGCAGTTTTCCAGACAGATAGTCCATTATCCAGGACACCATAGGCTCATCCATCTACATATACCTGAGCTTACCATTTAACAGTGATGGCTTGATTGCATTGAAGATCCTAGTGAGAAAAAAAAACACAATTCTTATAGTGGTAGCAGCTTTGTTCAGATGGGTATATGTCTTGTGGAGCAGATAGATCATTACATCTTCCTCTCTAATCTTTGTGCAATAGGCAAACTGCAATGGGTTGAAATGGTCTCTTACAAAAGAACTTGTATAGTCCAGGACCAGCCTCTCAGAGGTCTTCGTGATATGGGATGTAATTGCCCCTGACATGTAGTCATTAGGTGAAGATTATGTACTAAATTTAGTAGTAAGTAGGAGTAATACATAACTTTTAATTATGGCATGCATCATCCCGCCATGAATATTTTTCCTTGCACCGACCCTGCTTCAGGGTCAAGTTATTTATGTATTTTAAATTTCACAGCCACTAGTAGATGGAGCACAGATGTGAAAAAGTCCTGTTTGCAGCATATTTTTATTTTATTAATTTAATATTGGTACAATTCAAATTCTGATACTTTTCTGTGTTCTGTTTTCAGATACAGTGGTTTGGAATAACATGGTATCTTGAACTATGCAAACTCCCCATTGAAAGTACATTTTGTAGTCTTTTAATGTATTGATTCACTGCAGGAATGTTTAGTTGTCTTCTAAGTAAACCGAGATTCATAATTCAGTTAATTTTCCATGGTGCACTAGAAAATATTTAGGAATCAAGTACCATATCCTTTTTCTTCATGAAGCTTCCCTTCTCCCAAGGCTGATTGCCATCAGCTATCAAAGTTTCAATCACAAAGGTCAAAATAAAATAAATAATTGGCAAATGAAATTTTCAAAAAATGCTTAACATGAAAAAATGCTAGAGTTGCTTCATCTGGTCCCAAATGCAGCACTTCCTAGCTTCTGAGCTCCATTGTTATCTGTCATGAATTGACTAATTAATCCCTGATGAGCTTTTCCAGTCCATTAAGAAAAATTACCCAAAAAATCACAAGTAGAGTGCATGAAAAACCATAAATTAAACAAATGAAGCAAATCAAAAAGCAAAGACAACACCTTGTATAGGACTGATGAATAAACGGGATGGTTGACACGACCATCATGTGATTTTGTTTTTATTCTCAGGTTGACTGAGAGAAATTCATTGTTTGAGATGGTTAATTAGACACTAGGAAAAGACCGAAATGGGTTAAATAACATTGACACCCAGGGAATTAGTGAATACTGAGTCAGACAGCCTGGCAACATGATTGCAGTTGCCATGGTACCTGAAGCATATAAGTTACTCTATAGCTTGTGGCAGAATAGTAATTAGTCAATAATTTGTAAAGACAGGCTAACCATTAAAAATGTCTTTGTTTCTTAAATTTTTAAAAGCATGCCTGAATTAAGCATTTATTTTATTTCTTTATGTCTTAGGAGCCAAGTTGAAAACATGTTGTAGATTAATACTGGTAGAATAATTACAGGATTTAAAAATTTTTCTAAGGTGCCAAATATATTTAATATTAGGCATTGCTTGTGCTGCTGGTTAAGTTTAAATCTAGGAGAGAGAATTTCAAAGTTTTCTCTTTCACCAGTTTGGGCAACAAATTAAAGAAAAATGCTTGTTCAGTGCCACTCATTAGAGATCCCTTTAGCTATCCCCAAGCTTGCAAGCATCATCTTCCCACTCTGTTCTCTAGTATAACATCCTTCTTTGAAACATGGTCCTTGTGAAATTGTTGCTTACTATGTGCTTGTTGTCTTAGTATCTAAGTAAGATTAGATACTAGTTAGTACAGAATTTAATTATTATAAACATATCGTGTACTACTTCTGACAGTTTCTGGTTATTCGCAGATTCCTATAGTCCTCATGTGTTCTCTCTCTGGTCCTGGTTTTGCCTCTTGCCAATGTTTCATCTTAAAGATTAGTCACTTCTGACAGATGGTATAATTTATCACCACTGTCTGTGGTTTATTTCTGGTGACAAATGATTACTCCAAAAGGCCTTGGTCCCTGTGGTAGAGCATCCAGTTGTAATACAGCTTGGTCTAGTTCTCACCCAAGAAACAGTAGTGCACTTCTCCTATATGAATAGGAATACATTTATCGTGCCAGTTTTTCCTAACCCAATGGCAACTTTTTCTTCTTAAATTTACATATTGTCAAGAATCATAAATAGATAGATATATATTCACACACACTATGGTCTGAACGGACACCAAAAAGACTGTAAAGCAGGGGTGTCCAACTCCAGTCCTGGTGGGCCGCATTGCCTGCAGGTTTTCATTCTAACCATTTTCCTAATCAGCGAGCAGTTTTCACTGCTAATTAACTCCTTTTCCCTTCATTTTAATAGACCTGTTTTGAAGAATTCAGTCTTCTGATTTGATTTGTTTCTTCATTAAATGGTAGCCTAACAAATGAGATATGAAACGAGCCAACAAGTGACCAGCTAAACTGGAACATCAAACTCCAGCTAATTTCATTCCAATTCTTGATGTTAATTAAAGCCTTTATTGAATATCATGACTTGCGGCTGCTCTCATTCTTCTACAGCAGACTGTTGATTTTTTGTTTTTTCTAAGACCACCGTCAAGATGTTTCGGTGACCTGATCAGACCAACATGATTGAGACCTTCACCTTTCTTTATTTTCAGGTTAACTGGTCATGTGGCAGCTTGTTTTGTGTTTTATTATTGTTGGGGCTGCTCATTAAGGAAAAAGAAACAACTAAGGGGTCTGAGTCACGTCAGTTAAAACTAAGGCAAAACAAGTTAATCAGCAGCAAATACAGCTCACTAATTAAGAAGATGGTTAGAATGAAAACCTGCAGCCACTGCATCCCACCAGGACCGGAGTTGGACACCCCTGCTGTAAAGGAAAAAAGAAAAAGAAAGAAAGAAAAGAAAAAAGAAAACCTCTGACTTGGCAGTCATAGTGACAGTGAGGCATTATACAGGCATATAAAGGAATCCCAGTAGCGTTTCTTGACATACTTCTTCTGAATAATTTGTTTGCTGAAAAGTACTCAGTGTTGGGTATCTGAGAGAGGATATGCAGCACTGTAAATAATGACACTCACTTTTGTTTTTTCTCCTTCACCACTACCTCCAGGGGGTATGGAGTGTAGCCCGTAACTGAGTCTGCCCTTTTAATTAGCTTGTTGATTTGGTGGGCCTCTGAAATGATGTTACTAATCCAGCACACCACAGTGTAGAAAATCACACTGGCCATCACAGAGTTATAGAAGATGTGAAGGATGTAACTATCTAGGATGTTAAAGGAATGCAGACCCCAAAGGAAAAAGAGCCCGCTCGGCCCTTTCTTATATAGATCCTCAGTGTTCTGAGATGAGTCCAGCCTGTCATTGATGTGGATCCCCAAGTACTTGTAGGAGTGCACTACCTCTTGCATCCACTCCTACAACCCCAAACAGTGACTGGGCATAGAGATTCTTTTGTACGGTGAAAGTCAATAACCAGTTCCTTGGTTTTGCTGATGTTAAGATGCAGACCATTCTCGTTGCACCAAGAAACAAAGTTCTCCCCCTGACTCCTATACTCTGTCTTATCCTCTTTATCAATACACCCCTCAAGTATAGAGTCAACTAAGAATTTCTGCAAGTGACATGACCTGGTGTCATATTTATAGTCTGAGGTATACAGAGTGAAGAGAAAAGGAGACAGGACTGTTCCTTGTGGTGTTCCAGTGTTGCTCACTCCTGTATCATAAACTGCGGCTTGCCCAACTGATTGTTCATAATCCAAGATACCATAGGCAATTCCTGAGCTTACACCTTAACAGGGGATGGTTGTATGGTATTGAAGGCACTAAAGAGATTGAAAAACATAATCCTCACAATGCTACCAACATTGTCCAGGTGAGAATAAGACTTGTGACGCTCATAGATAATTGCTTCTTCCACTCCAGTCTTTATCCAGTAGGCACACTACAGTGGTTCCAGGTGGTCTACCACAAGAGTCCTCATCTAGTCCAGGACCAGCCTCTGAAAAGGTCTTCATGATGTGAGACGCAAGTTGCATATTACAAGTAGTCATTATTTAAAGAGACACCTGCCTCTTTTGGAGCTGGAACAATGCAGCATGTTTTCCACAGCAGAAGCAATTTCTGAAGCCTTAGGGACAAACTGAACAGGTGACAGAGGATACCACAAATTTGGTCAGCATAGGCCTTGAACTCAAGGACTGACTCCATCTGGCCCTGCAGCTTTTCCTGTGTGTAGCTTCCTCAGTTGTCTCCTCACTTGGTCTTCAGTTATGGACAGTCTATACTGATGGTCAGAGGTGGACTCGTCACTGGCCATTTCAGTTGGTGTAGTAGGAGTTGTTGATATAGTAGGGATGGTGTGGAGGTACTGGACATTGGAAGAAGGTGGCAGTGGAGTTGAAAATGTGCTAGTAATCTACTAAGCTTTGTCCACAAAACTTAGCTTCTAGCACCTGAACTCTGGATTGCTTGACTCCTACAGTTATGCTGTTTTTTCAGAACAGTCAACTTGTCTAAGATGACTTTTTAGTGAACTTCTTTTTTTATTTTTCTCATATATATATTAGTATTAGCACCCATAGTCCATTTCTTCAACCTTTGTACACCCAATGGATCAGTTGTCTGCTTCACATGAAACAAAATATTTTACAAATGTTTCTGATCAAAGTCTGGAAAGTAAAATGCACTAGAAATACAATCATTCTGCCTTCTGTAGTAAATGCCTGGCAAAATCTACCTTATTTGTGGCAGTTCCTTCCAATTCCCGCAGGATTCTGCACACCCTGCCACATTACTGCAATTCACATGTGAGATTTTGTTTTTTTTTACCCTTATTATTCATTCTGATAAAATCTTGCAGCAGTGGTCAAAAAGGTTTAGTTCTGGTACAAACCAGGAAATATCACCTGTGATCATTTTTTGTTTGTTTATTTGTTTCTAATATTCTGTGAAGCTCAAATGAGGCAGAGGAACTACAACAGTAGGGGACTTTTATATAATTATGAGGCGATTTGAGAGAAGTAACACCTTTCCCATGGGATCCTTTCTTGTCATAGCAGGGTGGAGCGTTGTATATCCAGTATTCGGCACACAATCATTTACAAGCTTATGCTTTCATAGTTTGCATGCTACAATTTAAAGAACAAAGATTTAAACCTTTGAGAAGAGATGAGAGGTTTCTGATCAAAGTTGGGGCATTGCATATGTTCCCCGCTCAGTATAGTTGAATTAGAGAAATATATTTAACTTTAATCCTTTACGATCTGTAGCTAATTGTGCTCTTTTAATTCCAATGAATGGTATGAATAGTTCAATTCTTTGTATTTTCAATTAGTTTTGTTTACTTTAAACAACATATTTTGAAATTATTTCGGCATTCTGAAATATTACCAAAGAGAAGTAAGAAACTGGTGAATAAACATCGGAAGTGCAATTTTTTTCTTAAGTCCTATTTACTATGGAGTACCTTTTTCTTGTTTTGTACTTTGCCTCTTTTATTTGTTTGTGCACACTTGTGTGCTTTTACTTTTCTGGTTGCCAAGAGATGACATACAAACATGAAGGTAAGGAAACAAGTGCAATGCAAACGTTTGTTACTTTTGCCATTTGTAACAGTGGTAAGTTGGTTTGTGGGCTTTGCTTTTGGAATGCTACTTTCGATCAAATTGCCCATCAGTATGACAGTGTTCCTTAATGATAGTATAAAGTAAAGAATATGTCGTTTTTCTATAGTTAAGTCTGTTCTGCATGACTCCAGGGTGTTGTAGATTGTTTTTTTAATCACTGTCTATTAGCAGATAAATCTTGCTAAGCATTTTTTGTTTAGTTTGCTTATTTGCCAGCTTATGCACTAAGAGTGAGGATTTGACAAAAATCACAATATATACTTTTTTTTTAAGACAAATATTCTGATTAAGAATTGTAGTTCTGAGAATTGTTTTTTGGCCCTAATATGCGTGTGAAGAAGTGTCTGATTTTAAATTGTGTTTTATTCACATAGGAGCAGCTAAGTCGTATCACATGCTGTTCCTGTAAAATAACTTTGTGCTGGAAAAAATAAATACATCTCAACTAGGGAACTAATGAATTCTGGAGAAATAAATGTTGCAGCCTAACTCTGGAGATTTATTTACAACTAATAGAATTAAAACGAGTGAAGAACACTTAAAAGTCAAATAAAGAAAATGTCTGATGACCGCTAATGCTTGGGTCCAACTGGTGTGGAAGGAATACACAAATGTATTCACTATTAATCAGAAGGAAAAAAAAACAGTTTATACCTCAGAATGTCTCCTATGTATCTTGCTAAAAAAAAGAACTTTACACATATGCCTTCTATATTTGATTAATTTTTAGATAAAAAGAAAATATAAAGTTAAAAATGTGTCTAGTGAGTGCTCTGTAGTACATTTTCCATTATTTTTATTTCAGCTTATAGGTGATGTGGATGTGATGGAATAATTTTTTATTCATAACTATGGTAAAACTAAGTAAACTCGCTCAATCAATATTTTATTAACTAGAAAGCCGAGTATGGCGGAGCTTTTGATTTTTATGGTATGAACATGCTGGTAATGAAAGTCTCTAGCATGACGAGTTTACATAAATGAAGACACTGGGGACCTCCACACTCTGTGTCTGTTACTTAGCAATATGACAAGATGCAGTGTTGTTGAGCCCCCAGTGATTTGTTCTTGTTTTTCGTTTCGACTAATTAATGTCACTATATTTTTCAAAGGTTTCCTTCATAGTAATACATGGTGTGCTCACCGTCTTGTTAATTTTCTTGCATATTAAACTCTGTGCAAGTTTTAAAGTATTAAATAATTTGATTTATATAGATGTTGAGAGTATGTGTGTATAGATATATAGATATGAATAAGATACTGTATATTAGGCATACATACATTCTGTAAGTTTAAGGTAATATTTTGCCTTTGAGGTATTTACTCCTAGGATTAGCTTTATGTTAAAAACAAGTAGTCAGCAGGTGAGTAAATCACTTCATAAAAAATATCCACAACATCTTTTAGGATTAACATTTAAGAAACTGCTACTATGCGGGTGGCTGCATCAGTTAAGTTTATCAGTCAGGCTTATCATGAGACAAATAATCTTATTGGTATCATGCTGTGTACCAGGCATATAAGATAATTATAAGAGATATTGATATATAACACCCAGACTGAATGTAACCTGTTGTTTAAAAATGTGTGACAAGGGCTTTTTTTTGTGTTTGTTAAAAAAGCAAGTGAACCATGAGGGCATTTGGAACTAGAGACACTGGGCAGTTTCTGTATGTAATATCTTAACTGTTTAGAGTCTTTAAAAGGTGCCATGTTTTTCTTTTTGAACCTTTCAATGTCTGCAGTGGGGACCTGCCAAGTGTTGCTACTTTGGTACTGGCTGAGTGTGGTGCAGTGTAGTATTCAATATTCATTCATCATTAATGCTAACTAGTCAAGTACACTGTTGAGAATTTGCTGACTAATTGGCACAGTCCAAATTCAAAAAAATAGTGGTTGATAATGCTCCTCACATGGAACTGACGCTTTAGCCATCTTCACATTGGTCCAGTGCTACTGTGTCACCAGCAGCTACTGTTTTAGAGTCGTCAGGGGCTCGCAGACCTAGCACTGAGAATGCTTAACTCACTTTTTTTCTGGTTTCAGTACCTTTTTTTCTAAGGAGTAGTGGGGTTTTGGAGCCAGCTGTGATGTTATACCAACATAACAAAATATTGTTAACTACAGTTTCTTCAAGTTTTAATTACTTGCTCTAAACTGGGCTGTTAAAAAGAATTTTCAAGACTACTTGCTGAAGAGACATTTTAAAGTTGACAACCTGCAAACAAGAAACACTTGCGTCTCACACCTTGCCTCCTTCATCTTTGTTGTCATGTTACATTCAGCAGCAAGCAATAGTTATGTGGTTCACTTTGACAGAACAAAAGCTTTTAATTTTGTCACTAATTGCACATTGTAATGCGTAGTTTAAAGGAACTGCTGCACTGCTTGGTTGTACCTGGCAGATACTGTATTAAGTCACTACAGGAAAGAAAATCAGTTATTGACAAAGTATAGACCTATTAGCAGGATGGCTGTTTCCATGAGCGAGAAATCAGAGAGCAAAGAAAGATTGTTATACCTGCTAATCTACTATGCCTGTGTGAAAATATTCCAGTTATCTTTGCCTCTATTTGTGTAAGATGAAGTGCTTCTGTGCCTTCATGATGCACGTAGGAGTTACCGCTGATTGTCAGTTATTCTCAAAGTTATTGAATGGTTGTGTCGTGTGTGCTTGCAAAAGCAGTTCAGCTTAAGATCCTTTCTTGTATGGATAGCCTGCAGTCATCAATCCCAAATGAAATTTTAACTATTAACTACTTTTAGGTTTACATTGCCAGCTAATACTGTAGGAGAATTTCTTCATTGCCAATGTATTTTTAAGTATTCACAGGTAATTTGCACCATAGACCAGCAAGCCAGCGCACTTGTCAGAGTATCTATACAAATTGAGCATTCTATCTAAATAATTTTGACTTAGGAATCATTCGGTTCAGTACTGTGTAAGGTACACAGAAGAGCTGAACAATGTTGTAGTATCCCAAGGAAATGAACAGTTTGAATGATTCAACCATACATTGCATGACGCACTGCTAACAGTGTCAGCTGCACCAGCAGCTTTTACAGACAACATTCGTGTATAACACTACTGTTCATTGCACAAATGGCTTATGTACTTATTACCTAACATTCTAATAATGAGGAGAGGGTCATACTAACACCACAACAGAGTAGGTGTCAGAACATTAACTCTGTCTTTCTTATCATTATGTCCTGGAACAAGAATTACAACACAGTAGTAAGGTGACACATTGTGTTCCAGGAGAAGGTTATCTGGTGTACCTGACAAATCATCAAGAGTATTTGCAGAGTAGGATACAAAATGCAGCTTTTGCTTACAGCTGGTTTTACTGTCCCTGAGTGAAAAAGTTCTGTTTATTCAGAAATCCCTGTTAAAAAAAGTCCATCCAATCCATGAATTACACATTTTAACTCTTTGTGGGCTGAATATTTTTGCAGAAAAACATAGTTTCTGAAAAGCAATGGTTTCACACAGAAATCAACATAAAACATCTGTTGCTGTGTTCTGCGGCTGCCATATTGCCAAGAATGTGCGGCAGACTTGCTGCCAGGCTGTCTTCGTGTGGCTGGGGCGGCAGCAGCAGTCACGGTCACAGTGCATTGCAATCTGATTTCTACCTCTTACCATTGTTAAGTGGCATTCCTCCTGGTGAACGTTGCCGTAGGCGTGTCAGCTACACGATTAGCTGGGGACCAGTCAACTCAAGCTGGAACCTCACATTCATTTTCGATCACTTGTATCAAAATCGGAGTCCGACAAGTCATAGTCCAGTTCAGAGATAATAGGCAAAACGTTGTCCACAGAGTATTTTGCTTTACGTGTTCGCTTTGATCTCTCGCCATTATGTCAGTGCCAGTCTTGTTCACGTTTGCACCTTACTACTCACACAAACACAGGAAATCTCGGTCAAATCAATGAAGCTAACTTACCTTCTAACAACGAGAGTCCAACTAAAACATAACAGTTTGTTTTGGCACAGTTTACAGTTGATTACCATCGTCAACTCCTCCTTTTGACAAAAAACGACATCAGCCCTAAAAGAGTTAAATTGCACAAACCATATAGCAAGAAGACAAGTTATTAGCCTTATTTAACTAGGGATAATCCACTTCCCAGAAAGTGTGTAAACTTGTCAACACACTTTGATCTAGAAGATTTTGCTGAAGTGGGCATTATTTTATTTGAAGAGGATCCTGTTACTTGATCTTTGGACCAGGTTAATCAGAGAAACTATGGAGTAAAGTTTTCAAATATTGTCTTATGTCTTATTATAACATGGACCACGAGTGGCTAATAAGGGCTGTAATATGAGTTTAAGGGATGGTAGCATGCTGGGAAAGACAGAGAAAAAGGCAGATGGAGTTTCTTGAAAGTGCTAAGCTACCAAGTGCTGCTCTTGGATTTGTACTGTGACACCAAGTGTCTGTAGGTGGACTGAATCCTTGAACATACAATTCTGCTGTTTTATGTCCCAATTAATGTGTTCCACTGGTCATAGCGCCTTCAGTTTTGTTGCAGACAGATATTAAAATGACTTCCTTAAAGTTATCAGATATGTCAGTTTTATTTACTCCTTTAAAAAGCAGCTATGCAGCAATTTCTTCAACACTAACTTAACATTCTTGGCTCCTCTGACCATTCACTCCTTAACCAGATCTTTACCGTGATGTGATTCTATATCTAGAGTAGACTGCTGTCTTTTAGCAAGGAATCTTTTTTTCCTGTTTATTGATTTCTTGCTCTGTCATTTAATTTATTTATCTTTTATATTTTATTTGATAATTACCACTGTTGATACAGTATTTGCTTTTACCTGGTGTTAATTACTGGCTTTCTTTTTCTGTGTCTTATTTTTTTCTGTATCATTTTTTTGAATATTTGGAAAGCATTTCAAGCTTGAAAAAGGTGTCTGATGAATAAAATACTTCATTATCATTACTGTTGGAAAGTAATAATATATGCTTTAAAAATTATGCATTGCAGCAGGGGCTGGGTGGTCTTGTGGCATGCAGGTTTTTTATTTTTCTCTCCAGCCCTCTGAAGTTTTTTTTCTGTCCTTCTGGCAATCGGACCTTACTTTACTCTTTGTTACTTAGTATTGCCTAATCTTATTTTTACATTTTTATTTTTTTTTATAAACTTTTCTTTCTTCATCTTGTAAAGCACTTTGAGCTACATCATTTGTATGAAAACATGGTATATAAATAAATGTTGTTGTTATTGAATATTGTAATTATTCAGGAAAAGAGTATTAAGTCAAACTATTTCACATCTGGAAAGTATGAAGTATTTTTATTAGTTCTGAAACTGTTCCTTTTTGCAATCCTGAGCATACTGCATAACACATAAATAACAGAAACGTGTTTAAGACCCCAGAAAAGTCATTTTCATCAGATTGTGGGAATGTGTGAAAATTTGAACTCTGTATTTGTTACAAATGTTGTTCATGGAGAAAGGTGCTTTATAATATCGTATGTGCTGCTTATGTAAAATTGAGATATATGTATATGCCCTTTTTCACTTAAAAAATTATCTTCTATAAAACTCTAAAGAAATCAAAACTAAGACCTAAGCCAATTCTTCCACCAGGCCACAGAACACTAATATAAATAAGCAATTGATTAAACTACATGTTTTTGTAAAAGAAAAGGAAAATGAGTAACACTTTTATTTTTTGCTTTCAGAGGCATGTTGTGGAGACGTATTTTGGATTTGACGAAGAATCAGTGGATTCTGAAACGTCGTCCCTAACTTCCTACACCACTGACCGAACAGACAGAACACCAGCTACACCAGAAGAAGATCTGGATGAAGTAAGGAACTTATAAGTAAAGCACATATACTGTATATACAATACTGGTATGGTAGCATATGCCTTTAGTCATTTGGATCCCACACTTTGAAGTATTACACTGTTACAATTCCTAGAGCTGTCCAAATCAACACTCTAGGCTTTCGTATTTAAGCAAGCTCTTAAACTTGTTTAGTTATCTTTTAAATTGTTAATGAAATTTACATTTTTAGCATGGTGAATGAGATTTGTTTGGTAGATTGCAAATTCTTGTTTTTTTGCAGTATTTTATCAAGAAAAATGTCTCTGAGACTTTTATGTAAATGGGGATTGAAACAAAAACTTTGTTTTACGTAAAATGTTTTCTTTTTTTTTTTTCTTTTTTTTTACATTTTGGATACTTTGTTTACTTTTCTAAAATAAGAAAACACTTTTGTTCCTGTCTGCTTTGTAGGTTGCAGTTCTTTAATTTTATATGTGATGGTTTTTCTTACCATAATTTGGAAAAGTATAATGTAAACATGTGTCCAGACTCAAAGTGTTTGGCTGGTTGTTCTCTGTTTTTAGACTTACGGCTGGGTGACTTTTTTTCAATTACATTTTTTAATTCGAGTTAATGTTTTAAAATGATATTCAAACAAAATCTTTTTTTTTTTTTTTTTTACCCCCCGAGATGGTATAGTTAAGCAGTTAAGCAAACACTTTAGTTTGTTGAGCTGGTCCTGTGTATACAGTCAAAACATAAATGCAAAGTATATGACACGTGGCACTTCTTGTATGAACGAGCTAGTTTCAAAGCCGATGGACTGGAATTGGATTGGATATGAAACATCAGATGTCAAAGAAAAAAATATAAAATTTGAAGTTTGCAAAAATGACAATACAATAACAATGGCTGTTGAAAATGGCAGAACGTCCAGTTTATTTCAGCGCTAAAAACATTAACGGCAGAATGAATCCAGTACAAAAAAGCATGGGATAAAAACAAAAAAAAAGGCCAGTCTGGTCCCCAACTGATGGCTTTGGTGTATTTTTCACCCTGCTCCGGCATGCACCACACAAGACGTGCTTCCCATCATATATCCCGTTTGACTTATCTGATGCCAGAAGTAGAATATGCCACAGTGGCAGGCTACAGTGGGGACAAGAATGATAGAAAATGGCAGTCGGAGGGCTATCAGTGTTCACTGGGATGAAGTGACTTCTTTATAGGCAGGTCACTCTGGAGACCTGTGGTCCTAGCCAACCTGTGGCTTAGGTGACCTAGGCTATACCACAACTGTATTGCCCTGCATCGGCCACATAGAAAGTTTTTTTTTTTTTCTTTTCCATACGCTATGTACTTGTGTTTAGGCAGTCAGAGTGAAATGGTTATATTTAGGTGGGAGTTGTTTGATTGGTTCACTCTTATAGAGTGTCATTTTTTTGGTAGCTGTTTATTATGGGTAGTGTTGATCAATGAATTTTGCCAAAACTTTATTTGCAGCGAATTTGCTGCATTTGTGTTCGCCCTTGTTTGTCAAATTATTTACTGATAATTCAGCCGGTTTGAGGTCAGCGCAACATCCCCTGAAACTGTGACAGCCAACATTAGATGGGACTGCCCCCCGGGTATACAATACTGGTCAGTTGCATTACAGACTCAGTGGGGCTTAGTTATCTGTTCTACCACCATCTACATATTGCAAGTTCTCAAAATTTTATTTTTCTAAAACATATACAACATAAATAATGAGTCTTCTCTGCTTGTTGCCAAATGTGAAGGTCAATCTTCGAGTTTCAAGTCCGTATACTGTAAGAGAAGGAGGCGTGTGCCCTATGCATGCATAATTAGACACTTAGAGATACTAAAACAAACTCTATGAAATAATAATAAAAGATTTATTACTGTTTACAAGACATTTCTGTCTTTTTGATAGATGAAAAAGTGCAAAGCATCAGCATAGAGAGTTTGGAGAGCCTTCAGCGCAACTTCAAAAAATAGAATGAGCCTGCAGTTTCACTCATGACACAGCACTTTGAATTTTCTGCCTTTAAAAGACCTACATATTTTTTCTGACTTTTGACTATGATTTTGGCATTTCTGCTTTCTTTTGATGAAGTATATGATCGTGCGTCTCTGACTGTGTTCTTTCTTCTTTGAGCTAATGGAGACACGATGCTGCAGTGGTTGGCACTGCTGGCGCACAGCTCAGGTCACCTTTTTGACCACAATAATCTCTCCAGTATAGTTGGCAGATGTTTACCTAGCCCTCGTGAACCCTTTCAAGATGATTGCACCATTATATTCAAGTCAAATCTAGTTCAGTTAGTCCTTCCCCATTTACTTTAATGTTTTTTGGCAAATTAAGCAATATTCACAAACACTTCTGTGATTTCACGGAAACCGTGGCGTTTGCTCAATTACTAAGTCTGGGTCGGCAGATGGACAGCAACCTTCAAATGTGATAAGTGACTGATAGCTTGTGTCATGTGCCTACCAATTAGATTCTCCATGAGGGGCAATTTGTTGTATGTGAGAAACAAAAAAGGGCTAGGACTGCTATACTTGTTTCTCAATTTAAAAAAAAAACAATAATAATGAAAAAGCGTTCCTCAATTGTCCTATACTATATGTGAAGTCCATTACATTTTCCCTAGCAGCAGGAGTTTTGAGTTTTTGTTGTTGTTTGCCTCTGGAGGATGGCATTTATGAAACAGCATACAGAAGATTTTGAGAGTGGCATCAGCACTCACACAAGTTACCTTGGCAAAACAATTTAAAATGAGATCATTCTTTCCATAAGTAAGAAGGTTATTTAGCATATTGAGTGAAATCAAGCTGTCCAAATATTATTTATTATTTTGGATTGCACACCTGATGTTAGCCATAAGACGCAAACCACACTAAATATAAGAATGATCACAGTTGAGGAAGTACCTATGATTAAAGAGCACATCTTTCCAGCAACAGAGACAAAAGGAGACATTTCATCGTCTTTTTCTCTGGACAGACTTGAGGAGCTAAATATTCCTCTTAAATATTGCGTAGAGCATGACAATGGTGCCAAAATGAAGGGGAAGCATAAAGGTGTGCAGGCCAGACTCCTGCAAAAAGAATCCCCATGTTTTCTTTGTGCGATGTGTTAGCATATGTAGCTAGAAAGTCAAGAGATGGAGAGCAAAAGTATGTCTGAGGCCCCAGAACTGTCAAGGCCCGCCCTGCCTGTAGTTATAGTAGAGGGAAGAAGCTGACTTGTAAGTTCTGCAAGCTACAAGAAAAAGAAAGTAAGGTACAAAGGATGTATAAGGAAGAACTGTGAGGGATGCAAAAATAGAAAAGGTTTTAAAGAAAACTACAGGGTGTAAGGACAGGTCCCAGTATGTAATGTGAAAGGCCTTTTGAGGAGGCCACAGGGAAGAAGAATGAAGGCTGCAGATGACTTTTGTGAGGTGCATACTTGACTAAAGAATGGCCCAGTATGTGATTAGTGAACTTGTTGACGAAACTGAGATCTTTATAATCACATATTGTTAGCCACATTACTCTGAGGTATTGGTGATTAAACATTAGTGCACCAGTTAACATACAGTAGCAAGACATTGAATAGGCAGTGCATCTTTAGTAACAGTATACATGACAATATTTAAACAAACATTAAATAAATATTGGAGTAAAATGAACATTAATGTGGTCTTCTGTAAACAGTTATTCAGAAAGGTTACACACAAACTGACCACTAACTCACTTTAACTCATTGTTTACATGCAAAAAGTACACTTTGCATTTTTGTATAAAATAAACTATGATGTCCTTTTAACTTCCACATTTTTTTGCTAGAAAGACTAGCATGACAACATGGTACTCTTCTGTGCGGCCTCTGCATGCGGCCGCTGTGCTGAATACGCACTCTGAAGCACAGCTGGGAGTGTTTGATTTACACGGAGGAGTAGCGCCATTGTTTATGCAACGGAGTACTGAAAGGTTATAGTGCCTCACATACTACATTAAATGTGATGAAATATAATGTTCAAATCATTTCTAATGAGATTAAAGAAAGTAAAGTAATTAAAGAAAGCAGACTTCATGGTGAGTTTAATAATTGAAGGTATGAAAGAGGCCCATTTGCCCAACCTGTCCCTGAATGAGCAGCACGGAATAAAACTGATTCACAGGAAGAAATAAATGAAGACACCCCAGCTGAATGTTTTAAACGTTTAACTGGTTACAGAAAAGTTTTAACCTGTACGACAAAATAAGCGCCACATACTTAGCTCAAACGCAACAGTTTACAGGTTATTCATTAATATTTCTAAAATTTAGAACTAAGATACATGCAAGTGCAAGATGAAAAATTTCAAGAGGTATTTTGTGGTTTTTCTGTCCCCATTTTATACAAAGCCAGCGGATTTCCTGACGCCACTCCAGCAGCCCTCTTTGCCAGTTAAGCATTCTGGTGAAAGCTCTGACACTTCTGAAGCTGCCATCTTATTAACATCTGGAGTGGATGGAAATGGGGTTGTAACTTGTCACACGATAAACTGCTAGTGAATTTGTAATGTAGGCTGTAGCAGTAGAGTGTTGTACCGTGTTAGCCATAGATTGATAAAGGGGAAAGCAGGGTGAAATGACACTTTTTACCCCTTGCCTGATGAAGGGGCCTTAGCTGCCTCAAAAGTTTGCATTTGTAATCTATTTAGTTAGCCAATAAAAGGTGTCATTTCACCCTAATGTAGGCTGTAGAATTGATACCATGAACAATAAGTTAAAATGTTAAAATTGATACTTATCAATATCTTGATATTTTCAACAGCCCTACTTGAAGTATATTTTCTACCTTAAGCACAGCTTCCAAGTATAGTTTTTCTATAAATTAGTGAAGAAAGGATAAATCTTTGCTTTATTTCTGAATGCCGTATTAGTTTTTAACCATACATGAATTATAAATATTGAATATATTTCATTTTAGGATTGTTTAATGTTCTTCATTTTAATCTATGCCATCATGCTTTACAGTATGCATTGCAGGTTTGTTGAAATCTGTGCTGATATTTATATATATATATATATATATATTTTTTTTTTTCCAGGGTATTTCAAGAGAGGAGTCTGAGCTTAGATTTAGACAGCTTACAAGAGAGTACCAGGCACTTCAAAGAGCATACGCTCTTCTTCAGGAGCAAGTAGGAGGAACTCTAGATGCTGAGCGAGAGTCAAGGGTAAGCATTTGTGGATTAACATCCTAAGAGGTCCCAAAGAGATACAGAGACAGTATGTGTAATACTGTCATTATAATCCACATACCGGATATCACGTAGACCTTTCTTAAAGAGTACTATGAGAGCATAAATCTTCCCTAAATATAGTGTTCTTTATATAACCTTTAAATCTTTAGGGTTAGCAGCTGCTGCTGTGAAGTAGTTGTATTCTTACACAGGAACAATAAGACTGAGCACGTGTTCATTTTTAAGCCATAGGCAGTGTCATGTTTTTGGAATATCACCTTTGAAACTGACAATGAAGCACTTGTCATCTGAAAATGTCAAATCCTCCCCCTAATTTTAAATGGGCATGTCAGGATTTGAGTTTGCTGATTCTATTTGAATTTTTTATTTGTCTTTTTCTTTTGAACCATGCATGCAAAAGTAAATACTGGATACTACTTGGCTGTCTGTCTACTTTTTAGTGCCATTCATGTCTACTGCACCTATATATCTGTCTACAGTAGGTAGATGCCATCCAGCATATTTATTGCATTTTCTTTATTCTTGAATAGGTTAAACAAGATTCTTTTATCATGACTGGGAAAATAATGAAAATCAAAATTGGCGCTCTAATGTGTGAAATGTATATGGCTTGATGGAGCACCAAAAACACATAATGTCCTGAGAAAGATTTCCAAGAGGCATTGTAAAATTCCAGTTTTTTTACCCTGGTCAGAATGTTTTTCAATTAAATTAGGCAACGCAGGCTTGTTTTACCATCTTACCCCTCAAATTGTGGGCACATTATATATTTGAGTATGATTTATAAAATGCAGTTTGAATAAAATACAGGATACTGCATATTTCATGCCTGATCAGTAATGGTTTTATTGATATGTTTTGGTTTCAGAACTATTAAGCAAATTTTATTTTTTATTATTATTAAATTTCATGATTGTTTTTTGCAGTACCAGTATGCATACATTTATTGTCACTCTGCTCCCATGTGATCGTTTCGCTTTTTGTGTCTAGTGTTGCAAATGGTGGCCTCTTCATTTTTTTACATTACTTTTCATTTTGTGAGAAACTTTGCAAAGTTTGGTACATTTGAATTAAAAACAGCAGGTTTTGAAGGCATTTTAATTTGAGATATTCACAGTACTTTTCAACCTGTGAAACACCAAACCTTGGTTTAATTCTGATGTGCTTTCATCGGTGAATGCAAACAGAAAAGAGTTCCCAGCTTCCCAAAATAAACTCCATACGGCAATACTAAAATTTTAATCTTGTATCACACCTGACTCCTACCTGATCACAATCTCTCAGGCCTGAAATATCAATAAGTGGGAGATTAGGAATGGGCAATAAACTAGACAGTGGAAAAGTTCACAAGTTGTCACAAGTACAATCTAAATTTTTATTTGTGCTTATTAAGTCAGTAACACATACTGTAATGAAAAAATATACATACAGAGCAATAGTTGAAAATGTACACTTTAAAAAAAAAAAAAAAAAAAAAAAAGTGGGAAAATTTTAATATATCATGCAATCTACAATGGAATAAAATATTAACATTTAATAGTCATTGTGGTAATTTATATCAATCCACCATTCTCAATGTATTTGGTTGTTCATGGCATAAAAATTGGGCAATTTAATGTGGGGCACTGGTAGAGCCAGCCTGTCTACCTCAAGATCACTTTGCAATGCCTGCTACTTGCATATCAGTGGAGCGTGAGAGGTACATCCACAAACAAACTGGGAGAAAATGCAAACTCCACAGCAGCAGTGAGAGGGTCATGATTTGTAGTTCATAAATAGCATTTCAGCCTACAGGAAGTGTCACGCGTTTAGATTTTAGCATTGCCATATGGAGTTTATTTAGGGTGCCACCTGAGGTACTCATTTTTGTTTTCATTCGTCTGTGCAACTACTCCATTAAACAGCCTGATCGGTGTTAATTATTGTACAAGTTACACAGTGCTGTGGATAGTTCATCTTTTAAGATGTTCAAAGACAAATCAGAGACAGAGATGACGACATGCACTGATCTGTGAAATAGATACAGAAAATGCAGTGCACCTAAGGGAGTATGGATCAGTTCTTTGGATAGGTGCCTTTTGAAGCACCTCACATTGCCCAAAGCACCATGTCAGTGGTTTGTTGTTGTTCAGCCATTACATTACCTTGTTTATTTTAAGCACTTTAACTAGAGTGGTTTTCCTGAAATCTACTGGTACAACATACAGGATAAGTGAGATTTTGGCTATTTCTGTAAAAACAGGAGTTAGATAATTTATGAATGTTTAGAAATAACTTCTGGACCAGATCATTAATAAAGTGTTACCACAGTTTGATCTTGCACACAAATTCAGCAATGGCCTAAAATCCCTGGTTTTGTATAAGAAAGAAGGGGTGGACTGCTAGACTTGAAGTATATTGTTGACACACACTCGCCTTCCACTCTAAATAACTCATTATTCTGTTGACTCTGGGTTTTAATTTATTGTAGATTTTATGATTTAAGATGCCCATAGAAAAAGATTTTAGTTATAGATGTGTTGGTACTTCACATTTTATACATCCTGAAACAGGATAATTGAATCATTAAAATCAGGGGATACAGATTCACTAACGCAGGGGGCCATGAATCCAAATTACAACATGCCTGTTCCAGCAATTTAATTGGGGAAACCAATAGGATTGGTGGCACTTAACAACCCTGGCAAAACCCTTTTTCAACCAAATAAGAGCAACCTTTGCTTAGGGTATAAAGTACAGTATTTTGGCACTGCTTTCTGAGGGTTCACTAGGATCGATTCAAAACCATTGTATCTTCATCAGTGTTTGCATTTTATTAAATTATATACGGTTTGATAATATTAATAATAATAATAATTCTTTACATTTATGTAGTGCTTTTCTTACTACTCAAAGTGCTCCATGCAGGGAAAAAAACTCCAGTGTTTGTGTTGGTTAGTGAATTGTTTGTTTTTAATGTTCATAACCATACTCTTAAATGATGACTGCGACACAACTCCAGGTTACATTTTGTTGTCTCCACAGACACGAGAGCAGCTGCAGGCAGATTTAATAAGGTGCCAGGGGAAAATTGAAGACCTTGAGAAATCTCTGGCGGAAACAGGACAGGTAAAAGAAACGGAAAATAAACTCCTTGATGAGATCAGTTTTGTCTTGCTCTGCATTGCCATTGTGGGTCTATGTTTCTTTTGTCATTTTGTGGACTTTATCTGCCTTTGGCATTTTGATTTTTATTAGGCAATCGGGCATTTCACCCACAGGGTGATTTAACCATTGCACATACTGTATATATATATATATATATATACAATATAGAGTATCTATACAGGTTTCAGCCCCATTTTATGGACTGTAATGAAGCTCTGTAGAATGAGAATCCTAGTGTAATATCCTAACAGTGTCACTTTATTAGTGAGACAAAATCTGCTGAGGCAACATTGAATGAAATTGTTTGAAAAGTGTTACATTTTTGCCAAGGATGTAGTTTAAACTTTGGATCTAAGTTTCATTGATTAAGAAAGCAGAACTAACACATTTTTTAGGTATGTATTCAATGTACATTTTATAAAGCACAACTTTGTTAGCAGTTCCATTCAGAAGACTAATGATGCTGTTGGAGTCATTTGTTTAAACAAGAATTTTTTCAGTACTTTTTTTTGTTTTGTTTTTTTCTGCCTCTTGCCATCTCAAATTGCTACTTAAGAGCATTTTGCTTGAAATTTATGAACCCAGAATAGACCAACACATTCTATTTCATTAGATTATGGTATGGTATAAATGTATTATAAATACATATTTGTGTGTCATATCTGTGTGTTCATAATTACCATATACTGTACCCATGCATTATATTGCATTTATGTATGTGTGATTAAAATTAAAATAACACATATTTAATATTCAGGGGTGTGGAAATCAAATTTGTTTCTACTTGTCCACGGACAAGTAAACTTAGAAAATCCACTTGTCCGCCAGTTATATTCACTTGCCCATAAACAAATAACAAAAGTGAAAAATAGTTTATTTTTTCTGATCTCTTTTATTGATACCAAAACTGCCTTCCATTTCAAAACTGAAAAAAGTTCTTTCAGGAAGTAGTATTTTGCCACCTTGCTCTAGAACATTATATAAAAGATTCCCTTATCATTTTAACTCACCAATAAATAATGCCTTCATTATAGCTACACTAGTTCTGTTTCACATATTACAGTTACATAACAGAACACTGTCCTGATTCATTTTCTGCCATGTTCTTCAGCTTTTGCCTTGCATCATCTTCTCCCCCAAGAATCTTTACCATCTCAGACAGCATGGGCTGAATGCTGTTCATTTCTGCTTGAGCTGAACTGCATGGTTCCTGGACTGATGGTCCTGCAGAAGTGGATGCTGATAAATTTTCAGGTTTTTTATGAGTGATGTTCCTGTTGCTAGATGACAGCCAGAATTCCACAGCTGGTCGTGGGTCTTCTAAAGAAGCAGTATTGAACAGCCTAGCATAACGCTCAACCTCCGAGCGTTCAACTTTAGAAAATGCTTTTTCAATTGAACCAACTTTTTTCTTACTTTTAGACTCATGCTTTGACATACAGGCAATGTGTTTCGCAGACAGCTGATGCGACAGTAGTGTGTCTTTTCTGTCGACTTTCTTGCCGGTAAATAATGTGGATGTTTTGTCGGAAATAAGTAGATACTGACGGCAGATTTAGCAAAAAATGGAGTCAGTGTCGTCTGCATTTACCCATGGAAACTCTTTGAGCCATTGCGATTGAATAGACCGCTTTCGTTTTTTTTATCATACTCACGGTTCCTTTCAGCTTTTGTTTTTCTTTTCTTGCCCTCATTTTCAGGTTTTTCAGGGCCTGTTGTGCCAGTTTTAATCAAGAAACGATCCATTTCTCATCCGCGATGCTACTTGCTTCAGTTTCAGCAACACGCATATAGTGAGAAAAATGTGCTTACCGCAGTGCATTATGGGTTACGCAGGTAATTCCTAATGACATATTCGAAATTCCGCAAGATTGTACATTTCCAAAGAAGTAAATATTACCAATGTTGTTGGGAAAAAATAATCACGCCTAAGTGAAGATTTTTATAGATATTTCATAACATTTGGAAACCGTTAGAATGTTTTCTTCTTTATTTTTTTTTTTGAATTTTTATTAATTTTATTGCAATATATACAAATCAATCAATTTTTTACAAAAAGAAAAATTGAATTAAGGACAAATCGATCCCCACCCCTGAGAGAGAGAGCAAGGCAAACAGCGTGAAATTTAAGGCTTGTAAACATACCTAAATTAATAAATTTGATAAGCCAATAGAGATAAATGCAGAAGACAAATAAATACGGAAATAATTGCTTCCACTGTGCTTTAAGAGCTTATTTTAAAATATTACTGATTAGATCCTGCCATGTTTTGAAAAAAGTCTGTACAAATCCTCTAACTGAGTATTTGATTTTTTCCAATTTCAAATAGTATAACACATCGGTTTCCCACTGACTTAAAAGAAGAGAGTTTGGGTTCTTCCAGTTTAGCAGAATAAGTCTGCGTGCCAAAAGTGTAGTGAATGCAATCACAATTTGTTTGTCTTTCTCCACTTTAAACCCATCTGGAAGAACCTCAAACACAGCTGTTAATGGGTTAGGAGGGATTGTGAGACCAAGGCTGTCTGAAAGGTAATTAAAATTTTTTGTCCAGAATAATGTTAATTTGGTGCAGAACATGTGACCCAGTAAGGCTGGGACTTGGTTGCAGCGTTCGCAGGTTTTCTTCTTTATATTTAATAAACTGACAGTGTGAAACCAACTTGTTTTATATGAAAAATTCTCTAATCAAAAACGATCTATAGAAGGCTCATCAATATTGATGCTGTCACTCAATAAATTTCTTAACTGCTCAATATATCACAACCTACGCGAAATCGCAAATTTCAGCAAAGATTAACTGCCTAACAAGCTTTATGTGGAGAAAACATTTGCATTGTCAGTAAAATGACCGGAATTTTTATGTAGAAACAATACATTTTATCAATAATATATAAAAGTTATCGATTATAATGAAAAAGCATCAGATTACATCATAATGTTGGCATGAAAAAAAAAATGACCGCACCTTCAAGCGTGTAAATAGTAGGGTAAAATACTTATGTAAGCCTGAAAGAGTGCTTCCCCTTTGAAAAATCAGCCGTCATTTTGTAAACAATATTGAAGACCAATTTGAGACATGAAGAACATGCCTAAGTAGACTGTTTCCGCATGAAGTACGTACCCAAATGTTTAAAATTTGAAAGTAGTGGTAAAAATGTGCCCTGCACAGCACATATAATTCTTTTTTCTTCAGAAAGTTGCACTTGTCCGCGGACAACTGAAACCAGAAAAACACGCTTGTCAGACGGTCAATTTACCCGTTTCGGACGAGTCGGGCGTTGGATTTCTGCACCCTTGAATTTTGTAATATTCAACTTCATTTTGCCTAAGCACTGTGGAAATATTTACATACTAAAGAAGAAAAAAGAAAAGGGGCAAGCTCATCTGTGAATATTTATGTATTTTACTGTATTTTCTTTTAAAGCAGAAGAAAAGCACAGGTTTTGTATTCTGTAAAATCAAACAAACAAATTAAACTCTGTTGAGGCACAACTTTATATCCAGGTACAGATTAACATTTATAGCACAAATTTTTTTTTTTTTTTTTTTAATTACTGTAGTTTGTTACTTGTAAAGTAGTCTAAATAATCACTACTTGTTTAATCTAATAAGTTTTGTTTTTCATTTTTATATAAATTTTAATCATAAGAATTTCCATTTTTATGTGTTTGTATTATTTATATGGTCTCTGTATCCATTTGTATATATGCCTGCTGTCTTCCCTAAATACCTTTACATAATTGTCAGCATTTGCCTTTTAGATCAATAAAACTATTTCCTTTAAACATATTTTCTGGTTGACTCTTAGCAAATACACCATTATAAAATACACTCAAGTATTCTCAGAATATCACAAACTAAATGTAGTTTATTATTGTTTTATTCACAAAAGTAGTTGTCTTTGTCTTTGTAGTTAGGTCGTCTTTATAGTAACTGCAATATTTTAACTTGTATTCAGAATATTAAAGTTTGATGTAATTTTTCAGAAAACAAACTACCACAAGGATATTTAAAAAAAAATCACACAATATGACTATTCAAAATAAAAAATAATATGGCATTACAGGATAATTTAAATATATGATATAGCACAGAGAAATATAAATTGGCAACAACCTCAAAAGATATAAATAATCCAAATTATACAGTGTATACAAATAGATAACAAGAGTTCATAATCAGGAAATTAAATGTGTTCCTCAAAAATTGCATCTTTAGTCATTTCTACAGCATTAAATATTGTATTGGGACATTTGCTTTTTTGGAAAAAAAATTTATTTTATAGAGAAACACATCCCTCAACACATTTTTTTATTATGACAAATATGTATTATATTATTCATTTAGTGCAGATATCCACTGTTAACCATCATAACAAATCATGTGTGTTTTGTATTTTTCTGTATTCTGACTACAGGACTCTAAATGGGTGGAGGAAAAGCAATACCTTATAAGAACAAATCAAGAGCTTTTGGAAAAGGTACACAAACAGCAAAAATTACAATTTGTTATTACTCATAATAATGCAAATAGATTATAAAAATCAATATTAGTTATATTTTTCCCAACTAGCAAATGATCATCGAGTATTAACAACTCAGGATGGACCATCTTTGCTGAGATCAAATTTTATAATACAAACTATACCCACCACTGTAGATTGAAACTAATGATACTGAATCTATGAATGAATAATGGCAGGCAGCATTCAGATCCCACTACTGACACTGTGTGACCATGAGCCAGTCACTTCCCCTGACTTTACTCCAACTGGAAAAACAAAATAGATGTAACCACTTGTGTCTGTACTGATGTAAGTTGCCTTGGATAAAGTTAATATTAATAATAATAAGACACAAAGCTACCCAGGATAATTTGATTTCTTTTAGCATTTTAGTTAGAAGCTGTGTTGACCAGACTATACCATGATATGCTGTACAATACCTGTGCAAAGCAAAACATAAGGCTGCATAATTCTACGCACAACCAGGCTCTTCTTTCATAATTAGGTGCATCACCAGTACTTAATGTGACAAAAGATTAAAAAGAGTGTTTATGATGCGTCTATAGAATAACTCAAGTATATTTTGAAAGTTATAAACCTCCTATAAATTAACCAGAAATTTCCTGCAGGATTTACAATTGTTTTTAATTTGTAAATTGTAAAAGCCCCAGTAGGCAAGCAGCATATTTAAGAAAGCAACTAGTATGAAGTCCAAAAGGTAGTACAAGGACTTCTTCAGGCAATCATTCTACCAAGTTAAAACACTGTGTTTCTATTCCAGAAATGTTTTTACATGAAAGTGGAAATGTTAAATATTCTTTGAAAATATCCCTTTGCCATTCCATTTACCATCCAAGTGAAGAACCATCTGAGAAAACCCCAGTAATCCAACCTGAAAGGAAACAAATACAGTTTTATGGCAGTGCAGATGCTGATAACTTGTATAGAAAAAATAAAATATTTTGAAAAACATAAAAGAGGCAAACCAAGGAAACATTATTAGCATTTTTTATATAGATGCTTTTAATGTATGCAGGATTGTTTTTATGACTCAGAATAATTTGTTTTAATATGTTAAAAATGTTTTAGATCCAGAAACTGGAATCGGGTGAGAACCAGCTGCGGACTGAGATGCAGGATGTCAAGGACCAAAACGAGCTTCTAGAGTTCAGAGTGTTGGAACTTGAAGTAAGAGACTCCATCGCTAAACTAGGAACGGACATTGTACTGGATGCAAAACGGACAGCTTATGTTTAGCAACACATATTGAGGCACAAAAAATCTTTTTGTTCTTTTGATTTTTTTTTATTTATGTGCATATTTATGAAAGCTCAAAGAAAAGTATATTCTTACTGCCTTAATATGTCTACTTTGTATACACCTGCCTCCACAGTGCCAGTTCTATTTTTATAAAGAGATGTAAATTATGCTGTAATATGTTAAATATGACTTTGTTGTTCAAATAAAAATTAAATGTTGCAAATACCAGCATACTTAGACTTAATCATACAATTTCTGCTTTTGACCATTTATTGAAATACATACTTTCTAGCCAGCTGCATCTTCCAGTTTCAGTTTTTTTATTAGAATATTTAAAATTTTATTTGTGAATTAAAATTCAAAGCTTAGTTTTCTTGTAATTTCCAACAGCTGCTGTTTTATGCTGTACTCAAAGGTTTGTAATCACAAGACATACAAGTTAATGCTGTTACTTCAACAAAGGTATTTTACGAGTGATTAAAAGAGTTTTTATGTTTTGATTTTTTGGCATATCGTGTTGCTTGGTTGGGAAAATATAAGTGTTCATTGCAAAACCAGTACAGTTTTTCATGAGCAACACATTTTCTGTAGAATTTGGTTTGATGTTGACAAATGTTCTGATTTTTATTTTTGGTATGTTTCCCTATTGTTTGTTTCCTGTTGTTTTTAACTCTGTCCTTCATTTAACATTTTGATACCTTTTCAGTTCTGCAGTCCATCTCATCCAGATTCTCCACTCCATCACATAAAAGCATTCTTGATATATATAGTTTTTTGTTATTATTATTTGACACGGTTAATTTCAACAACTCCCTGCATGCTTTTTGATAATGTAAGTATCTGAATCCTTTTGTTTTGTATTTTGCATGCTAGATTGGAATGTTTTGTTGTACAACAGGAGTGTGTGTGTGTGTGTGTGTGTGTGTGTGTGTGTGTGTGTATGGCTAGTGCATGTCGGCTTAATACCTAATTTGCCTAATTCTTGAATTCTTTAATTCATCCAGTTTCATCCCCCTAAGAAATCCAAAGTTTTCAGTTACCAACCCTGAAGAAATAATCACTTTAAATGTATATTTATTGAATAGGCAGCTCCATAGTTGTAGAAAAATGCAGTACTATAGTAGAAAAGGATAAAGAAAATAAACCTTAACTACAAATATGTCAATATTTGATTTGCAGGAGCGTGAACGAAGGTCACCAGCTTTCAATCTTCATATTACAGCCTTCTCAGAGAACAATGGAAGTGCTCTCCAACTTCACTGCCACCAGGAGGGCATAAAGGTTAGACTATATAATCTATATTTTTACAAGAAGACCTTGTATTAAAATCAGGTAGACTTCATTCTGCGTCTCCTGAAAAGGGATACATTTGCTACACTCCAAAAATATTAGATCATGTTTTCTATTTTTCAATTGTTGAGTCTTCCCCGGCAGATCCTTAGGCAATTTAAAATTAGGAGAACAATATACAATAACTCACACACATTGTTAATGGTCTATCTTCGTTAATCTTTTGTAACTGTCCAAACCCTTGTCTAGATCTTATTGATCTGGTAGGGCAATAACTGTGCTTCAGAGCTCAAAGGGTAAGGGTAATCTTTCTGGGAAATTAACTTTTTACAATTTATGCCTTTGATCATATTACAATTATTTTTCTCTGCAGACCATAGATGTAGACAGGAATGTGGAATTGGCTGTAAATCAGCAGTGTTTAACTCTCATTGCCTACGTTGACACCACTGATTAATACAGTTTATTCTGGTGATCAATTCAAGTCCCTATACTGATCTATAATGATCAATTCCCTATACTGTCAGTCCTGAGCAGGATCACAGACATCCTCAAATACCTTAAAGCTGTTCCCTAAGAAAAGCCAAAGCAGTTTACTTTTGTCTAGGAGAAAATAACAACTTAAGATTTTGAAGGACAATTCATCTTTTTCTATAATTGGTAGATCTCCTTTGCACAAATAAGAGGCAAAAATAATATCAGCTTTAAAGTATAAAAATGCCTCTCAATACCTGAGGACAGAACTCATTTAGGATTAAATTTACATTGTTATTGTACATATAAAAGCCACAGACAAGAGATCGAAAAAAGTGCTTTTTGATGGCCTTAGTAACCAACGTCCTTATTAGAATATGCTGGAGGGTTTTCACTGTAAGTACTGAATGCAACAAACTGTGTAGTACAAAGGCCATAGGCTCCCAGTATTTATACAGTATATTGAATAAAATATGGAGAAGCACTTGTTTGTATTCATTAATCAGATGTAGATTGAACTTGAATAATATTGTATATTTAAACATATCTTTGAAAAAGACAGTGACCTGTTTTACTGTTTAATGACTACTACAGCATCATTATTTCCTCTTAAAATATTGTTTGATCATCAGTTAAAATCTAGTTTCCAGCACCTTGCATACTGTAACTCAGGCTGAAGGGTATTATCCTATTGTGAACCTTTTTCTTAAAGATTTAACTCACTTATCTAATTCCTGTTTTGCCTTGCAAATAATTTTTTCTTATGTTAACCTGATTTTAATTCTATGTTTTACAGTATTTCCGACTCTATCTTTTTAATCTTCTTCACCTTTTCTTCTGTTGTAGTGATTGACTTACACTCACTGGATAAGATATGAGTTTTTTTTCCCCCAAGGCATTTCCTTTGCCTTTCAACAATATTCTTCATATTGTTTTGTGTATCTCTAATTAAGTTCAACACAGAGTGGACATTTTTCCCAGCACTATTCTGAGATGTTGAAAGATTAACAGAAAGATTTGAGGCCACTGCATTAGCTTTCTTTGCAATGTAACCAATCCCTTTTTCCTTTTGCTTTAGCAATAGATGTCACTGTGCCCATCCTTGCCTAAGTGTAACTTTGGCCTTAATTCTTAAACAGATTTGCACATTTTTCTGAACCAGCATCTTCCTACTTATTGGCTTCTGTCACCAATGCTATACAACACAAAGATCAAGGTTTACCTTGCTTCATCGTAAGTTCAACACAGTCACAGAAATGTGTGGAAACTTTGCCAGCATCCTCAAAATGCTTTGAAGTTAATGGGAAGGGAGAAACTTAACTGGCTTTGAGTGGATGTTACTGGTGAAAAAGTGACCCAGAATGCAGTATCTGCCAACTGTGTTGGACTGATTGTTGTGGCCAAATATGTGATCTGAGTCGTGACATTGCAGTACTAACCACCTTGCCTCATATAGCAAAAAAAATATGATATCCACAAACAAACTACAACAAATAGCCCCAAACTAGCAATAAATTAAAAAAAAAAACATACTGGTCATAGAGTTCCAGTCTTGGTGCATACATTAACTCTGTGACAAATTGGTAGCTTGGGACTGGCTCACTCCATTGTTTGGAGCTGTGGCTCAGGCGCAGTTGGAATGTTTTTTGTTTTTTTTGTTTTCGATGTATCTGTGCAGATGCTTTACACTTTTTTCCTCCATCAAGATGATAGGAACACTTTGTAAATAATAATAAATCTTTGTATTATTATTACTATTTCACAGGGTCTCATGTACAGTATTTTTTGATGAAAGGAGCAGGAGGGCTTCTTTAAGGCTTGTTTTCACTCATAACTGTGTCACATGGCTAATTATGCAAGAAACTAAGAGATCTTTCTTATATTCATCCAAATTTATAGAACATGATTTATTGTATATTTATGTATAGCAAAAAATTAAAAGATTTAGCAACACCTTATAAAGTATTGTCTTAATTAGGTTCTTTTTAGAACATTAGAACAATCTAGATGAGAAAAGGCCATTCAGCCCAACAAAGTTTGTCTGTCCTATCCAAATAATTCTTCTAAAAAAACATGAAATGTAGTTTTGAAGGTTCCTAAATTCCTATTGCCTACCACATTACTTGGTAACTTATTCACTGTGTCTATGGTTGTCTGTGTAAAGAAAAAAAATACTTCCTGATATTTGTGTGAAATTTACCCTTAACAAGCTCCAATTGTGTTTCAGTGTTGCTGATGAACTTATTTTAAAATAAGTCTCAATCCACTGTACTAATTTCCTTCATAATTTTAAACACTTCCATCATGCCACCTCTTAATCTTCTTTTGCTTAAACTGTATAGACTCAACTCTTTTAATCTTTCCTCATAATTATCCCCTATAGCCCTGGAATGAGCCTAGTTGCTTTTTTCTGGACCTTTACTAGTGCTGCTATGTCCTTTTTGTAGCCTGGAGACCCAAGCTGTGCAGGGTACTCCAGATGAGACCTCACCAGTGTGTTATAAAGCTTCAGCATAACCTCCTCGAGCTTGCACTCTGCACATCGTGCTATATAACCTAACATTCTGTTTGCCTATTTAATGGTTTCTGAACACACTTTGACAGTTGATATTGTAGAGTCCCTCACGACTCTTGAATCCTTCTCATAAGATGTACTTTTGATTTTTGTAGGCTAATTCTACAGTACTGCCTTGTAAAATAGAATTAATTTCCACTTAAAATAAAGATTTAATAAATTAAATAACGGTGCGGTCAGAATGCTTTAGTATATGGATAATTTGACAAATATTTATTTTTTTTTATTTTATAGAAGGGGTTTGGTTTAGTCCTTATTTCTATGGTAGTTTAGTATATTGTCTGTCTTGTCTTTTCAGGATGTTGTCATTCCTGACCTCATGAAGAAACTGGACATACTGGGAGATAATGGCGTAAGTCCCACCTATTTACTTTACTTAATTATACAACACCTTTAATATTAATTCTTAATGCTTGTGATAGATCGCACCTTTATTCTTGTTTTCATTACAACTATCAGCTTTCTTATCCTTGTTATTGCTTCCATATTAGAACTACACTAGGTTTTAAGGAGGGAATTGAACCACTGGATTAGACAACATGTCATTGTAGAGTGCATACAAACACAGTCATGCATGTATTCGTTTCTTGATTTAAGGGCCACTTGAAGCAACCAGATAACCTGACAGCACGTCTCAAGAACAATCTTAAAGTAAGGCAAACAAATAGTGATTATGCAAAAAAACACTTAGTAACTATAAATAAACATGTAAGCTGTTTGTATGTTTTGTTTGATTGCTTGTTAGATAGCCAATCATGAAAAAACAGCTGCAATGACTTTCACCAAATTTTGCATATGCATTGCCATTGATCCAACTTAAAATATAGACTATATGGCATATCGGGAAAAAGGGTTCTAAAGGGAGGTGTGCAACCCAAAACCCAGCATTGATATGGGGACTACAATTTCCATGATGCAGCAGGAATGGGCTGGGCCTATAAGAGGGCATTGTCATCAGTGCACAGAAACATTTGCACTAGCCAATGTGAGATCTCCTCTAACCCCACAGGTACAGTGTTTTCTTCTAATATGGATTAGTTTGAGTAAAGCTTTTGTTTGAAATTATGTCCTTTTGTCTCATCGTGGGTTGTGTCTACCCATTTTGAATTTATAAAAGAAAGTTTTTTCCATATATCCCTAGGCAATGACAAGTACTTTAGCTAGTTTGTAATAAGTCTATAAGTATGTAACTGTTACTCCTAGCAATTATAGTTTTATTGTGCGCAAGCTTATTTATAGCACATGCAATAAATGTTTGCATTATTGGTAGAGATCACTATTTGTTAAACATTACTGAGAAGTTTTACAAAACCTTGCTTTGATCTATGTGGTCAGTAGCCTCACTTCAGTGGTCCGCAGCCAGACAGCAGGCAATTCATCAAAGGCTAGACAGCAACACATTTTTCAGCATATCAAGTAAAATTTAATTATAATTATACTTTGTTTAGCTTGTGTCTTTAACATTCTTTAATGCATTGTATTGCATGCAGTCTTTGTCAATTGCCTGCAGTTCACTGGATTAATAATAAATGGGTCAAGTCACAGTCACTGTGCTTGAGGGCATAATAAAATTTAAAAATTAATTTAAAAAATAATTTCTACTTAATTTAACCAAACACATTTTGATCATAATATTTTGATATTTTTATGATATGCAAATATTTGGCTTGCTCTAACATTTAGTATCATTTAGTATTCATTAGTGGGATTATAAATTAAATTTGAGTCATGGGAGTTTCTTTCAAATTTACACACTAATACAAGATACTAATGTACTGCTGGATCCTATCAGAGTTAATAATTTTGTTTGAGACAGTAAGGTTTACAAGAATAACACTATGAAGACTATAAAGCCATATTATACTTGTAGGTGGGATTTTTTAGAAGGGTTTTTAAATGGTTACTATATTGTGCTTAAATGATTAAATTGTTGTGCTGGGTAAGCACATCTAATAGAATTTCCATATAGCCAGCAAGTAAATATTATTAAGTAATAGTAATATTACTTTTCAAAGAGAACATGTGTCATGACTCAGCTGGCACACAATAAATAAAAAAAACAAGCTTTGCCAGTGACCATTAACAGTTTATGATGACGTTGAAGTGAAAATGCTGTATGATGCAAACCCTATGCCACTAAAACCCAACAGAACAGAAGATATCATTTTCCATGTGTAGCAGATGAAAGCCAGAAAAAGTTCTTAACATTACCTTGACATTAAATTGCTCAATGGAGCTTTGAAATGCTGTAAAACAGTAGCAAAAAACACCAGGGGCAAACAGTAAGTTCAAGAGGAGAAAACAAAACAGGGTAATTGTAAGTTTAAAACAATGGCCAAAAACAGTTTGTCTCGACAGCTTTGGTGCTGTTTCCATACAATGGTCATTGTACCGCCACACATCAATGCACGCATACAGCAGTCCTACTAGGTGTGAGCACGCTAATGCCATCCAGTATGCGTGACTGCCAGTTACCATTTACCATGAATTCACTGTGATGTGGATAAAAATAGGAAACATGAAGAATGTAATTTTTAACTGTGACTCCTCTGTGAGTCTGTGATGAGTTTAAAGTAATTTAAGACCCATTTCTTTGTTGGCTAATTGTATGTACACTGAATTAATTATGGTAAGTCCTTAACAACAAATTATATACATAAAATATATTTTGTTCTTAAGTGGAAGGGATGGTAACTGATACATTTTGATATTAATTCAAAGTGTGGCTGAGCTATGAATAAATACACAGCAAATTTCTAACACATTTTGGGTGGAAAAATATAAATATATCCATTTAAAGTTATTTTTGCAATGTTTAGAATGCCTCTTCCTCGATTCTCTTGTTAAACATATACTAAGTAGATATTAAAATGTGGTTTGAGAAGAAGTAATGAGATTTTTATTATATATTTTATTCATATTTACAGTAAATAAATTAGAATAGCATTCTTTTGATAACTCTTTATGTTAAACTGTCGAAAATCTGACATAAACCTAACTAAATACACTTTGGTGGCATAGGTCTGTGTTCTAATAAGCCATGTGCTATATTGTATCACTAGTCTTTAAATTCCTGATTCATGTTGTTGCAGTTTACAGTGTTCAATGAGGAAAAAATAATTATATTAGCAGAAAAGGATGAAGGACACAGCTTTCACTGCATTCATATAGTGAACAAATAGCATGCAAGATCGGCCCTGTTACATCATATTCCTGCATCACCTCCCACAACACTGGCTGAGGGATATTGTCATATACATTTTCCAAATCTACAAATCACATGTACACTGGGTTATAACACTCTAATTCACCCTCCAATAACTGCACCATAAAGAAGAACTGGTCTGCTGTTCCAAGCCAGGATGAAATCTATATTTTTCCTTCTTTGTCTTTAGCATGACCAATGAATGGATTCTTCCCACCAGCACCCTGGCATATATCTTACCTGTAGGTGGAGTACACTCTTTTGTCACCTTTCTTAAATATGGGGACGACCACTCCAGTCTGCCATTCCAAGACTGCTTTACCCACCTTTTATGTAAAACTGAATAGACACATTAACCATGCTATTCCTATAATATTCAGTGCTACCAACATCTCTGGCTGAATTTCATCTTACCACCAACCTTGCCACCATGGTGTCCTTGTTGTCCATAGTGAATTTGACAACAATGATGGGATCCCCTACCTGAAGTGAGAGCATGTTCACCAGACTGAGGATTTCTTCAAAACATTTCTTCCACCAATCAGCAGTTTCTCCAGAAGAGTTTAGCACCTCTCAAACCCTGCTTAACACAGTCTGGGCAAGGTCACACTGTCCCCTCCTGTGGCATAGAACAGTTTTCCAGAATAGCCTCAAAGCCATCCGATACTCTTTCTCAATGGTCTCTCCAAACCCCTCCCTTGTATGTGCTTTTGCTTCCACAACCTCTTTTGCAGCAATACGCTTAGCCTGTCAGTACTTCCCAACCAAATCTGGAGACCCCACAGACGGCATTTCTCTGGATGCCTCCTTCTTCAGGCTGACAGCTTCCCTCATCTCCAGTATCTGTCACTGAGTCCCAGAGATTCCCCGACTGCCGAAAGACCACAGCTTTTAGTAGCTGCTTCCACAGCTGAGGTCTTGAACAGGGTCCATTTGGACTCGATCTCTCTGACCTCACTCTGCACTTGGGAGAAATTCTTTTGGAGGTTAGAGCTGAACTCATCATGAATGCAGGCATCATTCAGACATTTTCAGGAAAGCTTAACTGTTCATCTAGAGTCCCCGGTCTATCTAGCCTATGCCCCTTGCTATAAATCCAATTCACTACCAAGTGGTGGTGATCAGTTGACAGCTCTGCCCCTAATTAAAGTATCCAAAGCAGGTCAAATGACACAACAAGAATGTCATTCATTAACCTTTGGCCCAAGATGCTCTGGTACCAGGTACACTTATTAGCCTCCTTGCGTTTGAACATGGTGTTTGTTATGGACAATCTGTGCCTAGCAAAGAAATCCAATAATAATTCACCATTTTGGTTCATATCCAGTCGGCTGTTCCTTCCAATTGGGCCCCTCCAGCTACACCCATCATGAGCACCCAATAAGGCCACTGAGTTAGTGAACCGGAACCCTTTCAAGCACCTTCTATACAGTAAATGGACTGCATACCCTAAAAGCTGTTTGTTGCATATGCATGAAAAACAATCAAGAGTTTTTCTCTCTGCAGCTCATGGACATATTGAGGCAACCTTCATGTCTACCGGAGAAAACTACAATTGCACAGACCTCATCCGGGAGCTTCTATGCATCCCCACACCCCCGAACAATTATTTTGCTTCTGGAGCCCATGCTATGTGTGGTGGTGATACCAACTATATCTTACTGGTACTTTTTCACCTCCCACACCAGCTCAGGCTCTTTCCCTCCCAGAGAGGTAATGTTCCAAGTTCCCAAAGCCAGTCTCGATTGCCAGGATCTAGTCCATTTAAGAGTTTCCTGGTTTCTTACCTTCACCCTTTCTTATTGCAGGTAGTGAACCCACAGCATGGCTCCACATTACCATATTAGGCTGAACCTGGCTGGGTTATGTGGACTGCCCGACCAATGCTTGGCATTAAATCAAATTTGTTTACTCTCATTACTTGTGCAAGTTAAGGGGTAGCCTTATTGTTTTATGAAGATAATAATGTTCCTCATGCCACCTCTTATAGTGACCTTCAGCATGCACTTGAATGATCTTCTGCCGAGTGTAAATTAGCTGTGATAGTTCTGAGGTTATGGTTTTCTCTCGGATCAACTGCCCTTCCTGGATGAGTTCAACTATCTCTGGCTCTTGTTCTCAAATAATGGAAAAAAGGAATGTGAGATCAACAAGTGGATTGGAGCAACGGCAGCTGTTCTGCTTGTGCTGTACCATTCAATTCTGAAGCAGGAGCTTAGTCTAAAGACAAAGCTTTTGGTTTTATCACTTGATCTACATCCCTGTTCTCATCTATAGTGATGAACAGTAAGTAATGACTGAAAGAATGATATGGTGAGTACAAGGGATATAAATAAGGTTTCTTCACAAGGTGGCTGGGTTTGACACTCTGTAATATGGTGTGAAGCTCAGCAATTTGTAAGAGCCTCAGAACAGAGTTGCTGCTTCTCTGGATCAAGTGGAACCAGTTGAAATAGTTCAACATGTCAAAAGGATACAACTCCAGGCATTTCCTACTGGGTGGAGACCCTGCAGCAGACCCAGAACACTTTGGAGAAATTTGGCTGGTTTCAGAACACCTTGGAATTCCCCAGGAAGTGCTGGATTCTCTAGCTGGGGACAAGTAAGCCTTGGCTAAGCTGCTTTGCCTGCTGCCAACAGGACCCTTACCAGGAAAAGCAGTTAAGAAAATGAGATGAGATAAAATGAGGATGAAGGAGAAATCAATATTTATTTTCTTCTAATATCTAAAATTCATTTCTTAAGGTCTAATAGTTACAGTAGTCATTTGATGTTCTTTATATTATTTTGTTTAATATAGTTCTTGTAGTATTTTTGGAATAATTGCTAAAGTAGCTTTGAGTCCACTGTTACTTTACACCATGCCCACCACTATGTTTTTAAGAATGTTTTTTTTTTTTCTTTTCTGTTTCTGGTACCTTTTATTGGTTTGACTCCATCATCCATTTTCATGCTTTTCATGTAGTCCATTTTCTTGTGCTCAGTCCTTTGTGACTTGCTTTACTTTGCATTATGCTTCAGATCTTCTGTGTATTTCCATCAGTGACTATAGAAAAATACTGTCAAAATATTCAGGGTAAACAGTACAACAGTAGGCATTAGAGTACAGTTTCGGAGAATGTCATCTTATTTGTTCAACAAGAAGCACATCAAGTTATCAGAGCTTGTTTCTTTAATTTAAATTCTATTTATTTTTGTTTCTAAAATGCTTGTATATACATTTTATTGCAAGATGAAGATTTATTGCTGGCTTATGTAAAACTGCATTTTAATCTTTGTCTGGTGGAATACTAGACTGACCTTCATGAAACTGAGACTAAATAGGTTTGTAGTAAAGGGAAATTACAGTTGTAATTTACCTAAACTGTTTAATTTGACAGATCACAGTGCAGCTGCCTTATGTTTAATTCAGTTTGTGCCACCATAGCCTCATCTGCATCATTTCAAAGCACACACATCCATCAGTTTATTTAATGACAGAACCCACCCAAATAATGTTCTTGTTTATCTTTCTTCATTTTTATTATATTACTTTCAGTCATTGTTGTGCTTCCCATATTCCCCTGTGATACTCGGGCATTCATCTTCATCAAGATGCCAATGATGTGAACAATTTTGCAGTGTTATTTGTATAAATGCCAGTAACATCTGCAGTGTCATCGCACAAACAATTTAAAAAAAGGGGGAAAACAAGGTAATGGTCATCATAAACCTCTTTGGAATGGTGAATTATTTTGTTGATTAAGAAAATGACAGTGCCTTGAAACTACTAAACTTGGATGGTAGTTTCCATTTTTGAAAACAGGTGCAAGAATGTGTGTTTTAATTCCTGAGGTCTTACATTACTCCGCTTCACAGGAAAAACTGAGCTGAAATACTTTAATGCAGACTCTGTCCAACAGTTGGATCAAATATCCAGGTGGAGCAATGAAGAACGTGTCATGGACATGAAACAATGGAACAACACATTGTCCTTGCATAGATATTAGAGGGTCATGGCAGTTTGACAACTTTTTTTTTTTAGTCAAGTTTGAGTCTTGTCTCCTTCTTCATGAAAACCATGAAGAAGAAATATTTCAAGGGGCAGTTCAAATTTGGAGAGTATCCAGTTAGTAAACACAAGGCCTGTATCTCCTGTTGTTGGCAGATAATGGTGTATTCTTTGCCTTTTGCCTCACTAGATTGTCCTCTGAAATGCACACTAGAGTTGTTCACAGCTGAGCATTAGCCCCCTGAATAATCTGAGGTCATGATTCTATCTTGAAAGAGTATGGCCTATTCCCTGCAAAAAAGAGGTGAGCATCAGCACCAGGTGGAGAAGTTAAGATTCTTTGTGGTCTTGTTGATGAGTAAGGGTGATTGTGAGAAATCATTTTAGTGGTGGCAGTTTTGTAAGAATTTTAACATTCTGTGATGATAAAAAAATAACTCGGTTCTAAGATAAAGTTTTTGATTTAACAGTCTTTCTACATCTTTGTTACATACTGAAAAATCTGGATAATGACTGAAAGAATAAAATTGGCAGTACATTTCACCTTACTGTTTGCATGGAGTTGGCTACATGCCAGCTCTAAACTAGCCTGTAATAAGCGGGTTTATATGTGTTCATAAAAGTGAGCTTAAATGAACTGGTACCCTGCCAAATATTGGCTGCCAAGCTGGGAAAGTTGAGCAGCAGGTTAGGGTGATAAAGGATAATGATGGAAATGTACTCACAAGTGAGGAGAGTGTGTTGAGCTAATGGAAAGAGTACTTTGAGAGGTTGATCAGTGAAGAGAATGAGGGGAGAGAAGGTTACGTGATGGGGAGAGAAAGATCCAGGAAGTGCAACGGATTAGCAAGAAGGAAGTAAGGACAGCTATGAAGAGGATGAAGAATGGAAAGGTTGTTGATCAAGATGACATTCCTGTGGAAGCAAGGAGGTGTCAAAGAGAGACGGCAGTGCAGCTTTTAACCAAATTGTTTAATGCGATCTTGGAAAGTGAGTGGATACCTGAGGAGGGGAGAAAAAGTGTACTGGTACTGATTTTTAAGTATAAGGGAGATGTAACTACAGTGGGATGAAATTGGTAAGCCATAGCATGAAGTTATAGGTAAGAGTAGTGGAAGCTTGGTAAAGAAATGAGGTGATGATAGTGAGCAACAGTATGATTTCATGCTGGGAAAGAGCACTATAGATGTGATGTTTGCTCTGATGGTATTGATGCAGAAGTATAGAGAAGGACAGAAGGAGTTGCTTCGTGTCTCTGTGGACTTGCAGAAAGCATATGACAGAGTGAGGAGGAGTTGTGGCACTATATGAGGACGCTGGGAGTGGCAGAGAAGTATGTAAGAGTGGTACATGTTATGTATGAGGGAAGTGTGACAGTGGTGAGATATGCGGTAGGAGTGATGGATGAGCATAAAGTTGAGGTGAGATTACAACAGGGATCAGCTCTGAGCCCTTTCTTATTTGCAGTGGTGATGGACAGGTTGACAGGCGAGATTAGACAGGAGTCCCCGTGGACTATGATGTTTGCGGATGACATTGTGATCTGTAACAAGACAGGTTGAGGAGGCCCTGGAGAGGTGGAGATATGCTGTGGAGAGGAGAGGATAGGTGGTCAGTAGGAACAAGACTGAATACATGTGTGTAAATGAGAGAGAGGTCAGTGGAATGGTGAGGATGCAGGTAGTAGCGCTGGAAAAGGTGGATGAGTTTAAATACCTGGAATCAACAGTACAGAGTAACTGGGAGTGTGGAAGAGAGGTGAAAAAGAGAGTGCAGGCAGGGTGGAGTGGCTGAGGAAGAGAGTGTCAGCAGTGATTTGTAACAGATTGATACCAGGAAGAGTGAAAGGAAAGATCTACAGTACATGACGGTAATGCTGGTATATTGGTAGATGGATGCTAGGGATGGAGCTGCCAGGCAAGAGGAAAAGAGGAAGAACCAAGAAGAGGTGGTGGGCGTGACAGAGTAAGATACAGAGGACAGGAAGTTCTAATACGAGTGCAGCCAAAAGAAGAAAGAATTCTTCAATTGCCTTAGTTTTTGGGACGGACAATATATATAAATAAACTTTAACACTAGAATTACCGAAGCCTATGAAAAAACTCATAATTCCGGCCCACTGTAAATCCCTTCGCACCTCTCCATCAATGTTTTTGTTTTGTAAATGTATTGAGCAGCAGGCAGCCTGCTGTCCCATCTCCCCTCTTGATGGAGCTCAGCTCAACCCAAGGCTCCTTATCTGCATGTGAGGTGCCTGGGGTTGAATAGGGTAAATAATACAGTATATCGTTATTTGGAATACATGCATTTCATATGTGTTCTGTATCTACAAAGATTTGGGTAAGTGAAGGATGAAAGGAAATGTGAGACAAGAAATGCTGAACACATACCAAAAGCAGAAATACTAATAACGATGTGAAGTCTTTAGTGCAAATATCAAATAAACATGTGCGCTTGGTGGCCAGCTCAAGGAATAGTTGTGGCTACTGCAAACATTTTTTTCATTTAAGAAATATGGAGGAAGCTCTTGGAAACCTTTACAGCTTTTTTTTTTAGCCTTCCCCAGATCTGAATCTTGATACAGTCCTGTCTCTAAACTCTGTAGGCAATTTCTTCACCCCCATGGCCTGTTTTTTGCCCTGTAATGCTCCTATCGACTGTGGGACCTTATATAGACAGATGTGTGCCTTCCCTAATCATGTGCGCTCATTTGAACTGACTACAGGAGGGTGGTAGAAATAAAGTGTAGAAATTAGGGTTAGAGTTAGGTGTAGAAACTTCTCAACAATGATCATTAGAAGGGGATGCATCTAAGCTAAATACTTGTGTATTACTTGTGTAAATGTGATATTTCAGTTTTTTATTTGGAATACATTTTCAAATGTTAATATTTTTACTTGGTCTTTCTGGGGTATTGAATCTTATTTGATTTGGGGAGCAAATTAATTTAAATGATTTTAGCACAAGGCTCTAATGTAGCAAAGTGTAAAAAAGTGAAGGAGTCTGAATACTTCCTGAATCTGCTGTATGCATCATTTGGCTACTAAAAAAATATAGATTTTTAATTACATTGTGTAATGCCTATTGCATTCTTTACCTTAAAGGTTGAAAAGTTAGGGATTTGAAATGCCTGGGAAATCTCACAATCATTGATATCTCTGATTGCAGAACCTGCGAAATGAAGAACAAGTTGCTGTGATACAAGCCGTAACTGTACTGTCACTATGTGAAAAGGTAAAGCCTTGATTCCGAAGAGCAATTTTGGCCTAATTTATTCTTTATAAGTGTATTGTTGCTGTTAATCTGTTCCGGATTGTCTGAACATTTCTTAACTCGATTTAAAAAAGTTGTCCAGAAACTTCTTTACTTTGGCTCCTTTGTTTCTTTTCTTTATGCCAAGAGCAAACCTGGATTATGCTAATGTACAGTGCAGCCAAAAACTATTTGTACACTATGAAAAAATGGCCAAATGTGGAAATAAAATTGAGGATATTGAAGAGCAAACTTTAAAAATACAAGTACTTGTGTGTTATGTACAGAAACAAGAAAAACATTTATTCAAAACATATTTTCAAATTATGTATTTTATTGTCTTCAAACAATTATTTGTCCACCTGGCCATTCATACTGTAGAGTTGAACAAATATGTCACAATGGAAGGAGTTCCCAGTGACAACTGAGATCACTGAACACAACACAACACAGCACAGCAAGTGTTCAAAAGATACAGGTATTTAGGTGCCCTTCGTATCTACAAGTAGCCTTGGTGGTCATTCTCTATGCAAGCATTTGTAAGGTTAGTTGAGTTTCCCAACATGGCTAAAACTGCTGAAATACCCAATTCATTGAGGGAAAGAGTCATAAAATTGCACAATCCGTCTTTCTGTTCAAGAAATTGTCACCAGACTTTTGATATGAAGCACATTGCCATGCCCCACATCATTCATAAATTCAATAAGTCTGGTGAAACCATTAGTTTGGAGGGGAGAGGAAAAAAAAGAATGACCAGTTCAAGGACAGACATGTACATCAAAGAGCTTTCCATGAAAAAACAAACGTTGTCTGCTCCACAAATTGCAAGGCATGTCAAGAAGGCTACTGGAATTCAGGTTTTCACACAAGCAATAAAGAAAAGGCTGAACAAATCTGGGCTGCATTTAAGGGCTCCTTGTAAGAAGCCATTTATAAGTAAAAAGACTAGCCTATCTGCTTCTGGAAATCAATTTTATGGTCTGATGAATCCATCAGATGGTCATCAGAGAATGTGGCGCTACTCTAAGGAGGAGTACAGTCCCCAGTGCCTAAATCCAACTGTCAAGCATGGAGGTTGGTACATGTTAGTTTGGGATTACATGGCAGCCCCCGGTGTTGGCAACTTGCATTTTATTGAAGGCATCATGAATTCTCATATGCTGGCAAACTGCTTGAGCCTCGCTACATTTTTCAGCCAAAAAACATCCCTAAGCACACTGCAAAGTGTGTAAAAGCCATCCGCTTCCAAAAAAGGTGAAAGGCCCCACAAAGTCCAGATCTCAATCCTATTGAGCACCTCTGGGGAGAGATGAAAAGGAAATGTCCAGCCGACCCACCAAACCACAAACACAATTTTAAGGACATGGTCTAGCACACATGGGAGAGCCTTGACCCAACAATTTGCAACACCTTAATTGAAAGCATGCCCAGGAGGCGGCTGCTGCTGATAAAGTAGGGCCTAACAAATGCTGAGCAAGACTTTGAGAAAACTCCAATGGCCAGGTGTACAAATACAGTGGAACCTTGGTTCACGAGAATGATCCGTTCCAGAAAGTGACTCGTGAACAGAAATGCTCATATTCCACATCAAATTTTCCCATAAGAAATAATGCAAATTTATTGAATCCGTTCCACAACTCAGAAGTTTTCATAAACATGCATTGTATATAGTGACAGGTACCCCTTACCCTTGACAAACTCTTGAAAGTCCTTGATGTGTCTCTCGGGGGCTGTTTTATCTGAGCCTGCGCCTTCGCCATGCTTTATGACACTGTGAATACTTCTTTTTTTAAACTTCTTAAACCCCCCCCCCCGCTCGCTTCAAATGATTCTGCTTCTGAATCGCTCGTTCCAGGGATTTTCTTAGTGAGATCAGTATGCAACTCCATTGCTTCTTCACATATGATTGCCTCGGATACGCTATCGCCCGATAACTGTTTCTGGTTTATCCATGTGACGATGTGGGTTCGGCTCCACGCTCCCATCACTGTTTGGAAGCCCTTGAACCCAACACCGTCGGTAATGTCACCGATGAGCTAGACAGTGGAGGCAACAACATAGCAAGGGGATGGTATAAATGTGCAAAGTGCTTTTATTTAAAATCCAGCAAATCAAAAACAGTGTTCAATAAAGTGCAGTGCTTCATAATTAGTTCAATAAATAATCCGATAAAATGTGGAGGTTAAAAACAATAGAAAAAAAAAAAACAATCCTTTTAAAACGAGGTTAAAATGTTCCTTAGGAAGCAGACTTTAAAAACAACAAGAAGCTCGGTGCCTTCCTTTAACTGGTGACTCCCCTGCTTCTCCCTGTCCAGGCTTCACAACAGGGGAGCCACTCTACCTACAGCTGACCTTCTTTCCATTCCACAACTGATCTGGAGTCGTCCCGATCCCTGGCTTCGGTTCTGCTCCCTCCAGACCGCGGCTTGGGAATTCCTCTCACGATCAAGGCTCTCACGTGGAGGACACCACATCCCAAATCCTGACTCCCGCTGCCATCCGCGGCCCCATGCGGAGTCACCCGTCTCCTTCTTTGGTCACTCCCGCTACATGCTTGCTCAGCGGGAGCGACAACAACTACTACGCCCTGGGTGTCGGCCTAACACCCAGGCTGTCTGCTCAGCTGCCTACGTGCGCTCGCTCGCCCACTTCCTGCTGCACCGACCTGCTCTCTCGCTTCCTGTAACCTCCGTCCTTTTTTTCTCTCTCTCGTTCTTTTTTTTTTTCCTTTTCCCCCCCTCCAACCGACTCGTGCTTCTTTTATATAGCGAGGGGCCATAGCAGCTGCAGCACATTAGCCACAGGAACAATCACGGATGTGGGCAGTTCCTCACCTGTGCACTCGGTAAGAAATGCCCACACCACAGATCGCCCCGCGGCTTGCTACGACTACTACGCTCCCTCACGAAGCCGCAAACGCGGTGATTATTTATTTAAAAACTGGCCCTTGCTGAGAGCGCTGTGGACCCGCTATACCACAATCCACACTACAGCTTTTCAACATCATCCATTTTTGATGATCTCTTTTGTCAGTCCTATAGTTATTTTCACAAACTTCTTCATAGGTGGATCCTTTAATGCTTTCTTTGGCACCCCATGCTGGTCATATACTTTTGTAACTCAACAGTAAAATACGCAAAAAACTGCTAACGTGTTTGCAATAAAATAGCTTGTGTATTTATTCAGTGAAGAACAGACTCAGACTGACTCAAGATTCCTTGGTCTAACCGATGCTGCACAAACCATACATGTTTCAAAACACTTGCATTCCGAGTAACTACTTATGTACGGAGACAATTTCATGATGGAAAAATGCTTGCATACTAGATTACTCGAGAAGAGAGGTGCTTGTGAACAGAACTTTCAATGTAATTGTTTTGAAGGCAATACATTTCATAATTTGTGATTTGAATAAAAGTTTTTCTTGTTTCTTTATATAGCACACAAGTAATTGTAACGTTTTAGACAGTTTTTAAAGTTTGTTCTTCAATATGCTTTATTTCATTTCCATTTTTGAACTTTTTAACAATGTACAAATAATTTTTGGCTGTACAATATAAACACACATACCCCCCCCAATTGTTTATCTGCATAAAGAGGGGTGTGTGTGTGTGTCCTTTACAGAATACTTGAATAGAGTTAAGTTAGACTCGTGTGCTTGTCCCAGTTACGAGCTATGGCCATGAGATATCCTCTCCACAGAATTATCCTTTGTCACAGAACAGATCTCCTAAGAGTTACTGCACTCTGCCACTGTGTGGCGATTTTATTAAGACTGATGTAAGTAACATTTATATGTATTTTTTACATTCAATATACACCATAAGCTGCTGGGTAAACTGGCCAACATGCCATGTGGTAACTTAAATTATGTAATTGCATTATAAAATCCATATGGTATATTTCAATAATGAAAATATGAGAACATATACCACTTTACCTCTTGATCTGGGTGATTTCTCATCTAAATTAATCTTATACAAAATACAAACTTATTTTGCTGAAATAATTATTTTAACATTGGCACAGTGGCTTGCACTGCCACTTCATGACTCGTGTCCTAGATTCGCACTCTCTAAACTAAACTTTAGGTGGAGTTTGGGTTTTCTGTTTGTAAGAGTACAAATTTGTTATCATATTAATAAGTGTGTGTGTGTGAGAGAGTTAGTAATGCCACCATTCCAAATTTATGGTTGGTACGGCCCATTCCTTATAAGAAGTGGTAAATGAATTTGGAAAAAATGATATCTAGCTTCTCAATGAGCCTGAGGAATTAGATTTTCTTATAACTATTAAAAATGTCTTGTTTTAGGCTAATTATCTGATTATAAAAATGCTTTTCCAGTGATAGTTCAAACTTAAATATATTAGTTAGTTACTTTTGGATTGAGATAGTGAGAAATAATTAGGTAGTATTTTTTGTTATTCATGCAAAATAGAATGGTTTGTTATTCAGTAAAATGTGTGCACATATGGCATGTCTAACAAATGAATAAAAGCATTTTCTTCTCTGTTTACCATATACAATAAAATAATCTGCTTTTTGTTTTGGGTCTGCCAATTTGTACAGTGGTTAAAGCAAATTGATAGCACAGAGGCTGCCCTTACTCAGAAGATGCTGGACCTAGAGAATGAGAAGGTAGAAAGGTCATTTTACATTTTTGTAATTGTTCATTTATATATATTAAAGGCATTTGCATAAAATAATGACCAAATAATATGAGGGGAAGTCAGGCTAAAGTTAGAAAATGTGATTTATTAGAAAATGGAACGAACCTTAACAGAACTGATAATGTCATTTCTCAGTGTAGTCCCCACCCTTCTCAATGCACTTGCGTCACCTGCCTGGAAGTGCCTGGATTCCAGCAGAATAAAAGGTTTTGTCTTGTCCCAGCAACCCCTTGTGCACCTGAGTTATTGTGGCACACCACATGCCGAGGGGTACTGCAGTCACTAGTGCAAGTTACTGTGACTTGCTGGAGACCAATGTGAAGGCTGCTATTCGATCCAATTGGCGGGGACTGCTGTCTCAAGGAGTCCTTTTGCTGCAAGACAATGCCCTCCTGCCCACACACTGCTAAGAACATCAAGGCTTGTTTGGAGAAGTTTGAGGTATTGCCACATCCTCCATATTCACCAGATCTGGCACCGTGTTATTTCCATCATTTTGGACTGCTAAAAAAACATCTGGGTGATCGTCGATTCAAGACCGATGATCACGTGAAGAAAGCGGTGCACGAGTGGTTGTGAGGACAAGACAAAACGTTTTATTCTGCTGGAATCCAGGCACTTCCAGGCAGGTGGTGCAAGTGTATTGAGAAGGGTGGAGACTACACTGAGAAATGACATTATCAGTTCTGTTAAGATTCATCCCATTTTCTAACTTTAGCTTGACTCCCCCTTGTAGTTTAAAGGTATGCTTTTTGTTAAGAGAAAGAGCATCTATCTTTTGTTTTACAAATGTATGATTTAGTATTCCATCATTTAACCTCTGTCTTTAAGGTTCTTATAAAGATTGGAAAACACAGCCCCCCGTTTGGAAACAGCAAATCTCTCATTTTGGCAGAGGATAATGGCCTCAGATATTGAGTTGCTGATTTTCATAAAACTTGCATTACCTTCAGCTGCAAACTGCTTCAGTGCTTACCAGAGATTATATTAAAAATTATAACACTTTTTACGTTTTGATGTGCAGTATTTTGCAAAATATCGACAAACAGGAGATACAAGATGTATCCTTGTTAAATTCATATCAACATCTAAAAGGAATGTGACTTAATGCAAAGAATATGCACACATCTCTTTCACTGCAAATACACAGCTCTAATAATGTCCATTAGTGGTCACAGGAACCTATATTCTCATAGCACATCCTACATACAGTATATGTGCATGTGAAACACATACACATCATTGCTAGGTCATTCATCTGCTGTTTATAAACAGAATTCAGATGCAGAAAGAGAAATCTGAAGTTCATATACCAGTCAGAATCAACTTCCAAAGGGCTTTTCCTAGAAAAGTGCAATTCCTCAATAGCAGCAGTATAACTTCTATACCCCTCTCTTTTAGAATGCAAATAAACACCTCAGTTGACCAATCCAGAAATGCTGCCTGTTTTTTCCCTATGGAGTAGGATGCTTCCTGCAAACAACTTAAAAAGAAATCTCAACAAAGAATATATTATTCCAAATATATATTCATTCTATATTCTCAATATACTGAGGGTATATGAGACTAAACTTACCTGTTTAATTCTACAGCAATACACCAGAAAGAAAACCCACCCACAAACTATAAAAGTTTGTTTTCCTTTAAACCTTGTACCAAAGCAAATTCCTCTAGATTGACTGTATTGCAATAAAAAAGTATCTGTCTATTAAAAGTTTAAAGTTTCTCAGTAGGAGTACAATCAGTATACAGTAGGTTGTATTTCAAGCATGCGCATCGTGAATATGCCAAAACCTCTGTAGAGCTTCCCCAAGGATGACATCCCAGAGTAGAAAACACAGTGAGATCGCCCTGATCAAGGTGCAGGGGTTTCAGGGACACTGTATTGATACTTCTGTCTAGGTGCTACTTTTGGAGCTCCCTTATAATCAAACTCAATATCCACTGCATAAAATTGCCACCTGATTTTTTTTTTTTTTTTTTTTTACAGTGGCTTTTGTCAGACCTTTTTGTCGCTTATTCTAGCATAGAAAGAAGAGAAATGTATATTGCAGAGAATCTTTATGCTTCTTTTGTTTGCTTGGTGTAAAGGAAAATCAAATGTGAAATATTCAGTTGTGAATTGCTATTGCTACAAAAATTATAACATTAAAACCGTTTTGCTGAGAACAGGCAGCTTATCAATCCTGTTCACCTAATTTTTCCAAAAACATAACGTTGAATTTTGAAAGTACTTAAAGTAATACTGTCTACTACACTACTTTGTAATTTTTTTCAATGTGCCTGTAGTCATTTGCATGAAGAAAAAGTTTCAAATGTTTGTGTGCAATCAGCCATTAACAAGTTTCCTTTTGTGTCCTCATGTTCTTGTGGAAGAATGTCATTTAAAGTAATAACTGAAATTCACAATACTAATTCCTTTCAAAATTTTAAAAACTTAAGTTGTGTCATCTCTTAATCTCCTTTTGCTTAACTGAAAGGGTTCAACTCCTTTAATCCTTTTTCATACAGTACCTCTGTAATTGGGGGAAGCTGCATGAGCACTTTAGTTAGGAATCAGATATGATTTGTGTCAGAGTTCATGACTCCACCATCACAAAAAAAATTAACCAAAATAAAATCCAAGGAGAAGCTACTTTTCCCTAAGAAATACATGGGGTCTCTGCGTCAAGTTTGCATGTTTTCTTAAACGATGGTATACAGATCAATTCTTCTATAGGAAAATTGTTTGTCTGACATATTATTTCTGGAGAAAGGCACTGTATTGTAAATTAACATCCTCATTTCAGTAGTGAAATAAGTTGATGGGGTCATGAAAAGGAAATGATTTTTGCTCTTTATGAGGGTGTTCTTCAGGAGAAAGGTAGGCTAGCTGAAGCACAGCTGGGTCATGCATCAAGGCAATCATCCAAAACATACAAGTAAGTCTAAATTTGAATGGTTAAAGGTACAATTTAACATATTGGATTGGTCTAGATCTAAACATCCTTCTGAAGTGAGCTGTTCTTTCACAAAGATGAACTTACAAATATGACTGAGCTGCAGCAGTTTTGCAAGAATAAGAAGGACAGCATTCCCCCAAAGCACCATAAGACACTGTAAGACAGTACTCAAGTGCCATAAAAATGCCCAAGAGAAGTCAGTTACCTTTTCACATGGGGTATTGAGGGGATTGCCTATATTTTTTTTTAAATAAATTAATACATTTTAGAATGCGTTTTAATTATTTACTTTTGGCTGAAGATGTAACAACATTCAAGGAGATATTGTGGCACTCGCAACAAAGAGACCAAGGTTTGCATCCCTGTTGCTTCCTGTGTGGCAATTGCATGTTCTCCCCCTGTTTGCATGGGTTTCCTCTGGGTGCTCCAGTTTCCTCTCAGAGTCCAAGGACAAGGCACACATTGTCTTGCAATGGATTGGCAAACTGTCCAGTGATTGTTCCTGCCTTGCATTCGATGCTTGCTGGGATATAAGCAGTTTATGAAATGGATGAATGGATGGACGAATGTGATAACAATCATTGTTATAATTTTAAGCTGCAGGAATTGTGTTAGACAGAAAACGCAGTCAATCACATTCTTCAGAGTTAGTTTTGTATAGCACTTGTATAGTTTACAGTGTCACAAAACAGTAGTCTAGTACAATTCCATATTACATAACAAAAAGTATGGCCATATATTCAGTGTTTAATGAAGTTAATAAAATAATATGTCAAATGATTGCTTTGGTTTATCTGCTTTATCCAGAAAATTGCTTGCAAATTCTGTCTTGCTACCTTTGTGCCCTTTAGAGCTCTTCCACCAGCTTTGGCACATTTATCCTGGTAAATAAATGACAGTGTGCTTGATCTCTGCCAGGATCTGTTCAGCAAACAGAAAGGATATTTAGAAGAAGAACTGGACTACAGGAAGCAAGCACTGGACCAGGCCTATATGGTATGAATTCCACACATGGAAAAAACTTTTTTTTTTATTTTGGAATTGGTGAAAACACAAATGCAGTGTTATTAGCTGAGATGTTTTTACCTCTTTTGTGTAGACGTATGTTATAATGATGAACTTGCAAACTAACATAATATATAACAGAATGGGAATACAGTTTGCGTAAACTCTTTTGGCTTAAATATGTGGGCATTTTTTTTTTTTTAGCTAGAGAAACAGTAACAAACAACTTCATGTACTGATTTTGTCAGGTTCAGAGTACACATGGCATGTAGAATGTGTAACATATTAAATTAATTTGAGGAAGATGCACCTTGTTGTTAAAACCTGACTTTGATGATTTTAACCATGTCCCATAGGCTTTAACTTTAGGTTTTGTTTTCATTATGTTTGCATTTGTGACTCACTTTTGCATTTTGTAAGATGGGATACTGCATCTTTTACAACAGCAAATTGTTAAATGTAATGGACATACTGTATAACAAAATGAAGTGAGTTAGACCTAATATTTCCCCACTGTTTATAAAATAAACCTAACCTAAGATTCTGCTCTTGAAGAGACAGCATTTTTACCGTGAAATAAACCCTTCAGCTTTAACCAGAAGAAAAACAATTAAACTGCCTTGCTTTCTAAAGGTTTGTGCACAAATCCCAACCAAACAGCCGAGTGGACAGAATTGTGTGTGTTCATTCTTTTGCTTCCCTCCACACGCTTTGTTGTATGGGAACAATGTTGGGTGGGCTGTATTTTTCGTCATGTGTTATGCTTTTGGTTTGCAAGATTGTGTACACATTTTAACAAATCATTTCCTTGGTTCTTTTTGACATTCTGGCATGACCTTGTATTATATACAGTAGCTCATTGTTTCTCATGATATTAGTTCACAAAGCTGGAAGTAATTGTTCACTTTTTTATTTTCCAAATTTTCAAATTTGCAAGAATTAGCTTTATTACTTTGTATACCCTCTGTTGCAGCTCTTGGATTTATTTGGTTTGGCTTGCACCTCAATGTGAATGTTTCTATGTAATTTAAATTATCCCAGAAAATCCAGGAGTTGGAGGCCACACTGTATAATGCACTGCAACAAGATCCAAGCAACAGAGTGAGTGAATCTTTGACAGAGAAGCAAAAGGAGGACCTGAGAATAGCTGTGGAAAAGCTGAGGAGACAAATACTGAGGCAGAGCCGGGAATTTGACAGTCAGATCTTACAGGAGCGCATGGAGCTGCTGCAGCAAGCGCAGCAGGTAAGCTGAATGTGCACATGAGCAGAAGCATGGGCAACAACTTAGGAGTGTACTTGAAACTGGGGGAGCAGGTAAGTCTAAAAGGTGTGCATTCCAATTAACTGGGACAGCTGTAGGTAAAGAGATGGAATCCCATAAAAGATGCAGTATCCCTTTTGGCTGTGTGCACTCGCATCACTTGCATGTAACCACTTACGCTGTTCACTGTCTTACTCTGATAAAATTGAGTGGCTTGAGCCAAATTAGTTTCATTAACTTCACAAGTAAAGGCTGTTTATTTTTATTTGCAATGTATATAAATCAGTCAAAATCACATTATACATGCTTAAATGAATGTGTACGTTTTTGCAGTGGCATAATACTGGGTAAACAGTAAGAAGCATAGAATACCGTAGAGAAGTAGTTTTGCCTAATATTCCCTAATAATGTAATGGCACAGATTCTATGAGCCTCTGCTAATTTTTGTAAATTCAAATGCACATTATCAGTAGTCCAAACTGTATCAATTAGAACCTACCCAAGCAAAACGATGAAACCATTCCCCTTTCATCACAGCTTTATTATAAGAATGAGGAGTACTGCAGATTTTAAAAGAAACTTGATACCAAGAATACCCTTCAGACATTTTAAACAAGCTATTTTACTATACCAAACCAGTAAGACAAGAGAACACTAGCAAAATCTTTGATCTATCTATCTATCTATCGTCCAGTGCCTTTCATATCTGACTGTCTATCCAGTTGTTTTAAATGAGGTATAAGGTAACCTTAAAATGAACATCTGAACTTTGCCAACAGCTTGGTAAACTGGGTAAGTCAGTACTACTACAGTAGGTCTGTATGTTAATTTTCTTGGCATGGTATGAGTGCTTGTTTGAGATGAGTGCCCAACAATAGACTGACAACCTGCCTTTTACCCACCACAGGATATGTGTTAGCCCATTGAGAATCCTGCATTTCCATAAGTGGTTTTAGAAAATGAATTATTCCATAAACGTTCTAAATATGGATTATTACTCTGTCTTCAAGTAGATTGTCTTTACATCAATATGAAATCTTTCAGCAGTCCTGGAGTACACTGTCCATATGTTTGTTTTATTACATTCAAAAATGCTGCCATTGATACTAAAGAATAGTAATTCTGCTTCAGCTTGTTTGTTTCTAAAAGAGGTGAACTTATACTTTTCTCAACAATGCCACTTTAGCTATTATTGTCTTCACAACGAATGTTAGTTGACATTGAACAACATTGTATGATGGACTGCATATAAAAGGCACTAGCACCTCAGAAAACTGTGAACTTTTTTTTAAGAATAACAATATCCATTCTTGATCACCTTATCTTGTTTTCTGATGTGCTGTTTTCTCTCTGACTAGCTGTCTTTCCTTCATAAATTATTATTATATTAACTTTTTCTCCTGAATCAAGTTACTTTGTATACTACAATCCAGTCCAAAGTTGGGAAAAAAAACACTCTTCAAGGTTATAACACGATTATGCCGTTCTCAGCCGGTCAAGAAGAAAACTTCACCACAGCAAGAGAAATTGTACTGTCATCTTTCTTCCAGATATTTTACTGCTAATTTATTTAACTACCATTATCAGTGTATGTAGAAATTAATATAATTTAAAAATAATTCCCAATAAATAGAGGTGGCGCAAAAGTAACAAATGGCTAAGCAGTGGTGACGTTTTCTTCCGTTCATTATCCCTAAATCTCTAAAGTGTGACAGTTTTTTTTTTAATGCATTTTTTAGGCTATTACAATGTGGATGGAGCTATCAGCCCGATTTTAAATTAACTGCTTCTATTGCAATTTTAAAAGAAATGTGTACAACTACTATATCTTTTATATTTTCTTTGTAATAGAGTTATTACATACAATCCATCCATTTCCAGTAGGTAACGTCAGTAGCTTACTGTTGTAGCAGTTTAGGCTTCTGCAGTATATGTTTTACAATTCTACATTTGACCTAGGGACAATAACATTTACTCTGTAAATCTGATATTTGTTAATATACAGAACTCAACTGAATTACTCACCCTCATAGATGGTCAAGTTCTAGAAAAGAAAGATCTCTGCAAGAAAACAAGCTTATTGTAGAGGTTCACTTGGCAGTTTTTAGTCAGCTGAATAACAGAGAGATGCTGTACAATAGTGGATTTTTTTATCAGGTATTATTGTGTCTGAGACAAGATCAAAAACTGACCATCCTAATTAAAGGTCCAACAGTACTGTGTTTTAGAAAGCTTAGACTAAAAGGTCTTTTGAGGTATGTGTGTGTTTTTCTTAGTTAGAAGGAGGCAGTAACTGTAATTAGGATGGGGTCACATGTGCATAAGCGGCTTTCTATCCCTTTCTAATACAGTGATTATTTGTTTTAACCTCATATAACTTATACTGCTGCTAAGCATTAAATTGTTTATGCACTTTATGAAGAAAATGCAAACATGCACTTTACTCTGGATTTACAAATGTATTGAAAAGCTACAGAAAATTATACAACTTTTACATTTTGCCCTGCTTGAGTTTAGTTTTACAACATATAAGTACAGTTTTATCTGTAATTGGACTTGTCAGGTTTAGGAGAGGATTTGTTTTTTTGCCATCTTTGCTGGCTTAAACTAAATGTGTAACATATTGTACAAATAATGGTGTTTTTTTGTAAGTATGTAATCTTCTAGAGAGAAGTATGGACTAAGCCCTTTGAAAATCGTATTCACATTTTAACAAAGCAATTCAGATATGTTTTGCTTAATATTGGAACATCAAAGTAACAACTCAAGAATATATTACCTAATTTAAAATAAAAAGAAAAACTTTTTGAAATGAAAAAAATAAATTAGTTTTCATTTATTCAGTATCAGCATTATAGAACTTTGTTTTGAGCTAAAATAAAGAATTCCTAACAAAATTAATAAAAGGAGGTATGGTATTTCACGTGCCATGCGTTACTACTTTAAAGGAAAAGTTCCAAGTGTAGTGTAAAAATGACTTAAACGTAGTAATAAAATAAAAGCACTTACCTTTTTAAGGCCGCTGTGCTATTTATTACGGGCCTCAAAGAATAGCATGTGCGCGGATTGTGCCTGCGTCAGCCGCTATTAGAAAAAAGGAAATGGCGTGATGTGGGATTAGATAGGAGTGTAGTACCCTGGTATAAAAGGGACTTCTTGCCTCTAGGGGTCTCTCGTATGACTCGGTCATGGGGAGAGTTGAGTTTGGTATAGATGTTGTTAACAGAATACCAAGCATAGCAGCTTGCGCCTTATTTTGTATATATTTTCTTTTTGTATGTATGTATATAGATATCTCGTGGCTATAGTATTATCTTGGTGGAGGATTTTATATAGTAAAAGTTTGTTGTGTACTTTTTTCTTTCCTGTACATACACTGCTTTTTCTTCATGTAAATATTTTTGCAGTCATGGAAAGGACTGTGTTTTGTGTAGTTTCTTCCTGGTTGTATTTTTATTTATGAAGACTACTGATTTTTTTTACATGCGTTTTTGTTTTTGATTATTTTAATTTTAGGACTGGTAAAAACCACCGTAAATAGTATTCACTCTTTTTTGATTGGGGCATTGCTTTTTGTTTTTGTGCACCTGTAAATAAAACCCACTATTATTTTTGTAAATGCCATACTTCAGTAATGTTCAGAATTGTTAGTTTACCAATAAATGGATCAGTAACTTAACTTTCAGAAAATAAGACACAAATTACATTTCAAAAGGGGAGATGTATTTTTTCAGCAGTCCATTTAAATGACAAAAATGTTAAGTGGACTGTATTAAGTAAATTCTTTTATTTTTTACTTACTTTAACATTGACATAAGATTATATTGAATAATGCTTCTTAAGCCTTATGTGAAAGTGTGACTTCCTCAAGAAGGCATTTTAAAATATTAGGAAAACTTTGACAAGAACAACTTTCATCCAAACAAAGATAACCTTATTCATCCAAAGTCTAGTTTGGAAGGTCTCTAGAAGCCTATTGTCTGCCATATTACTTGATAATTTACTGTCTTTGTGGTTCTCTGTGTGAAAAAAAGATTTCTAATAATATGAAATCTAAAAATAACCTGTCATATGTGTGCCAATATTCTTGTTGCTGTGATCCGCAGTACTAATTAGTTTTATCATTTTAAACACTCCAGTCATGTCACCTCTTAATCTCAATCTGCTTAAACTGAAAAGGTTCAGCTCCTTCAATCTCTCCTGATAATTCATACCTCTTAGTCCCTGAATCAGCCTAGTTACTCTTCTCTGGACTTTCTTTATTGCAACTATGTCTTTATTGTATGGTGGAGGCCAAACCTGCAAGCAGTAGTTCCGATGAGGCCTCGGCAGTGTGTTATAAAGGATAACATATTCATTGCAGAACCTTCTTTGACTTGTAATAATCAAAAAATAAAAAGAAAATAAAGCTAACATGCAAATTAATTCCTTATTCCCTGTGAAGAAGAACTTCACAGCTTTTTTTTACTTTTTCCCCAGCAGGTTATTTCTCAAAAAAAATGTTTTAACATATATAATTAGGCTTTTAGTTACTTTTCGAGCATCAATGTTCACACTGAGCAGTGATGCCTCATTTACTGTGTGATGCTGGAGAACTAAGGAATGAGTTTAGCTTGGGTACCTAAAAGCTTGGGTTTGCACCTTGCATTTGTTTTCTTCAGGTCCGGCATTTCTTCTAGCAGCGGTGGTCTGGGAAATACTCAGATGTGCTGCAGTGAGTCAGATGTTCAGCATGGTTTAAGTTGTAGATGGCAGGTTTGTGTAGGAAATCATAAGGTACAACAAACATATGCCATGATGCAGGTAGGAGCAGGTACACAGTTTGTGCATGTGTGGAATACCTGAGATTTAAAATAAGGCACATACATGTAGGGTGACACTAAAACATAGCGCTGTATCACTTGGAACCTACAAATGATATGTGACTCGACTCATTCAGTCAAAGTCATCTTGGGGGCTTCAGACTAACTTGGCTTTTAGTGGCTTTGGCTGCTTACAGTGGTGGGTGGTGGCTGCAGTACTATCTCTTCTTAAAGAGTGTGATAAGTGAGAAAGAGAGGTAGGGAAATGCAGTGTTACGAAGTCTGCCTGTTCATACTGTTCCACTTGTCCTCGGTCTTGATACCTGATGCCCATGACCAAATACCTATAAGGAAACGTACTGTATTGTCACGGTCCTCAGTTTTAAGAGCTGAGTTCCCTTTAAACATACATTTAGTTCCACTTTAGCTCCACTTAAAAGTGAAGTGGATCATGGACATACTTCTAAAAAGTCTAACTAAGTTTAGTCTTGGTCCATATTTACTTATGAACACAGAACAGACCTTCATTGGGCTGGCACTTGATCCTTTATAGGGAATTACAGTGCTGGCTGGTCAACACTTGTGACAGCATTAGTTCATATTGGATAACTCCTGACATGTCACATGCCATGCATTTAACTAAAAAAAAAAAAAAAAAAAAGTAAGCCATACAGTCAAGACTTTTTAGGATAATTTATGCTTGTTGATGTGAAGGGAATGCAGAAAGAACTGCATTTACATTAGGAAGTTTTTCTTTACACAGAGAACCATAGACACTTGGAATAAGCTGCCAAGTAGTGTGGTAGACAGTAGGACTTTAGGAACTTTTAAAACTCGACTTGATGTTTTTTCAGAAGTATTAAGTGGATAGGACTGGGGGGCTTTGTTGGGCTGAATGACCTGTTCTCGTCTAGATTGTTCTAATGTTCAAGAAAATGAGTAAGCAGGAGGTGTACTGGGGAATGTTCTTACAATAGGCAGTTAAAACAAATCACACAATCAAACTGACATTAAAAGTCGTAGTCAATGAATGTGTTATCCTTTAAAGCATTCTATGATCCGTACATTGCTGTATTAAAGAAATAATAATGAACACCAAACTTTTTACTTACATTCTTTTACTTTTTATTGCTGAGTTTTATTCTTCTAGTTGTTCCACACTTTGTGTAGCTTGTGTATCAAGGCTTAAAGGACTATACTATGGTTTGAAAGAGGATGTCCTAGCCAGTACTGCAAATATTTGAAAGCTTCATAGAACTTGTAGAAATAAAAGAATCTGTATCAAATTACCCACAAGGATGATGGTTATAGTTAACATACAAATTATTATTTTAGGCCTGTTTAAATTACTCTCTACAGTTCACATCATACCTAAACTGCAATCTGAAACATCCACACACATTATACACTGCATTATGTTTTGTTCTTATTATGTCTAAAAAGCACAAATGTCATGATTCTGAATTTTTACTTCTTGAAAGCCATTATAATCATTTTTATTTTGATACCCTTTTGGAGAGTAGTTTTTTAAGGTGCTTCATTTTGCATTTTGTCTCATCTTGAGTCATTTTTGTGTACAATTGTATTATGATGCCTATTGTCACTGTCTGAATCGTATGTAGAATGACAGTATTATAGTTCATGTATCCAGTCTTTAAATTAACAGTGTCTTTTCACTTAAGCTGCAAAAAACAAATACTGGGTGAGCCAAAAAGAAGTACCATGTTTCAACATTCTACAAAAACACTACAAGATAAAATAAATTTCATTATGGCACAAAAAAGGGTATACAAAATAGATTTTTTTCATGATGTTTTAATAATAATGTCCTCATGGTAGTGGCCATCATTAGCGATATACTCTTCAAGACGATTTCTGAACGCCCTCATGACTCATTTGGCCATTTCAAGGGGTGGCGATTTTGTGGCGAACCGCATCCTTGAGGGCTTCAGGGTTTTGAGGTTGGTGTGTGTATACCTTCGACTTGAAGAAGAAATCACATGGAGCGAGATCAGGCGAATGTGAAGGTCTCCTGACATCACCATGCAGGGAGATCAGCGTCCCCGGAAACATCTCCCACAAAACTTTCATGGATGTCTGCACTGTATGAGCTGTTGCTCCATCTTGTTGAAACCAAACATCCACCACGGCCATTTTTACCAGTTGGGGCCGCAAAATGTTCTCTAGCATTTCAATGTAATTTTCTGAAGTGATGGTGACTGTTGTGTCCCCCCCCCCCCCCCCCTCAAAAAAGAAAGGACGTACAATGTCAAATTCTGCTACAGCGCACCAAACTATAACACACAGGTGTCTCTGATGAAGTTTATGAGGGTTGGTTTCAGCCTAATAGTGAAAGGTTTGCTTATTTACACAACCATTCAAATGGAAATGTGTCTCGTTGCTACATATGACAATGGCATCTCTGTGAACGGTTTACAGATTGTTAGCAGACAACTCTATATGGCTCTCCCAGTCTCTTTCAGTGAGTTCCTTCACTACCACAATTTTGTATGGATGGAAATTAAGGTCCTCATGCAAAATCCACCTCAAAGTCATGTTGGAAATGTCTTAAGGCAGAAGCATGTTTGCACGCTGAACGTCTAGGAGAGTGCAAAATTGACGCCCCTAACAGGTTGGATGTTTTCAGGCGTTCATACAATCCAAGGACAGCCTGGAGATTTTCTGTTCAATGATGTACCCGTCTCTCTAAATTTAGCCACCCACTGAAGAATTGTTCTCCGATTTGGGACGTACTTTTAGGAGGAATGCTGAAGTGTGTTTGGAAGGCGCGTCACACAGTGATGATGAATTTGTTGTTTTTGAAGAACGCTTTGACAGCGAAAGCAGGTACGCACCAAACAAAGGCATGTTGCAGACTGAAAGCTACAAGGGATCACCTATCGAAGGACCCCCAACCCACTTGGCTGCCTCTACCTCGCTCAATGACCTTGAGAAATGTGGCACTTCATTTTGGCTCACCCTGTATGATTAAGAAAAGTTCTGAATGTATTAGGTTGGTTTTTGGACTTAGCATTTAAAACACACTAAGAATAAATAATGTTTTAGTTCAGTATTTTTAGGTTCTAAAAAGATTCCTTGGTTTTGACCTCAGCCTGTGCTTTAACTATGATTTGAATTCTCCTTTGTCCGTTCTATTTGGGAATTTTAAGATATCATACCATAAACAATTTGCTAGCTAAGTGTCAAATTTTAAAACAATAACACTCAGAACTCATTCTGAGTTTATATATCTGCAGTCTGGTTATTTGGATGGATACCTACCAGGTAACACTTGTGGTTGTTTGACCAGTCAGCAAACCTCCTCCACACCCTCAGTTGCGAGAAGCAGATCATAGACATGTTGAGCTGATGAGCTCCAAATAGGGTGAAACACATGTTGTGTACTCTTCGTATTAATTGACAGGTACCCTCTAAATAAATAAATATATATATATATATATATATATATATATATATATATATATATATAAATGTGTGTATATAATGATACTCATTAAGTAAGTTTAGAAATTCATAGTATAAAATGCCATTGTAAAGGACGATCTGAACTATAGCAACAAAAAAAAAAATTATTGACTTCACCAGGACAGCTGCAAATTTATTAATGGTCTCCTAATACTGAAATATTTAAATTAATAGAGCATGTGGACTTGTGATTAATAACCTAGCAGTGACCTGACCACTGAGTAACTACTGAAACTATCCAGAAGTCTTATTAAACTAATATTTAATTCATTCTTACATAGCAAACTTAGAAGACTAGTATCTGCAATTTATGATACTTTGGAAAAACATTAAATAATACATTAAAAATAATTAAGAAAAAATGTTAATAATAATTATAACAACAGTAAATTCAGTAGTCTAGCCAGACAGAGGTACAGGACTGCTACCTCGTAGTTCCACAGTCCCAGATGTAAATCCCAGCCTGGTAACTGGGTTAATTTTGAATATTCTTCATATACTTGCACAGGGATTATTATTAACCCCCCCCCCCCCCCCAACCCAATGTGGTAGTTTGTTCACATGCTGAAGATGTTCATCTAAAATTTATATGCCAGTTTATACTGACCCGTATGAGTGTGTGGCAGTGTGGGGCCCAGACTGGGCCCAGAGATGAACAGACTTCCTGTCTATGGTTAAATACTGCCTTGTATATAAGAGAGAGGATGATTTGGGTGCCTCAATAGGTGAACCCTGCATAAGAGTGACTCTGCATTCAAGATGTGTGATATCGTGGAGAGGATAATAGCCTATTCAAGCGGTGCGAAAATAATATTCTCCAACTTGTTTGATCCTTTTCATGGTTTTGGGAGAGGAGTCAGGGTTAGAGCTCTCATGCTACAACTTTATGGTTGTCTGTACATCCATGTGACTCTGTAATCTATGGAAGGAGATTTAGAAGGCGGGACATTTAGAGTTTGTCATTAAATATCTATTATAGGATAAGGATTTTAATTTTGCAGTTTTCCATTTTGCTGTTACCCACAAACATGTTTTTTTATTTGTCTTTAAACCTGCCAGCCCATTTTTTTGTTCCCGTTTTTTCTGGGATAGGATTGCGAAGAGCCAAAGCCTAACCCATTAGAAGTGGGCAAAAGGCAGAAACCCTTTACTTTGTGTATATACGTTAAATAATTAAAGAACAATAGCCACATTTGTTGTTAAAATCAGTTCTTCTATTAGTGTGTCAGAATAAAATAGTCACTCATGTAACCTCTGAAAGAAACCATTCTGAATTTCTGTAAATTAGCCAAGATTTTTCCCTAAATACCTAAATTCAAGTTAAAATGCATCTTTATGATGAAATTCATATTTGCTTGTCTCCTTTAAACCAATGTAAGTAGTATAAGTATAAATAAGAGACAATGAACATAGCACAATACATCCATCCATCCATTATCCAACCCGCTATATCCTAACTACAGGGTCACTGGGGTCTGCTGGAGCCAATCCCAGCTAACACAGGGCGCAAGGCAGGAAACAAACCCCAGGCAGGGCACCAGCCCACCGCAGTAGCACAATACATTTAAAATAAAATCACTCAATATCCAGTGTCTTGCAAAAGTGTAAAAAGTGTTTCAAATGACCAAGGCTCAGATTTGGTCCTAATGTGTCATTGTTTTATAAATCTTAAGAAGAAAAAAAGCATTCACTTCCTGTGTTGTGGAAGCATTGTGTGTACACAGGTAAAAAAAACAAATGGATAATTATAATTACATTATAACTGTCCTCCTTCAGTGAATCATTTAAACAGTTCCCACATTTTCTGGATAAAGCTTCAAAAGTAAGAGATTTTCCTTCAGGTTATGAATCTGAAATATAACTGGTAAAATGAAGACCAGAGGACATTCCAGGAAAGGAAGCAATAAAATGATGCAATTTTATGATATTACAAAAAATATACAAAGTAGTATCAAAGTGTTTGGATGTCTCAGTGGATACTGTTCATTCAGAAATTAGGAAGTGAAAGCTACATCAAACCATTTAGATGCTGCCTTAAACATCTTTCCTTAAACTGGGAGACTTGCAAGAAAAGCCACAGAGAGGCCAACAATCACTTTAATGAAAGCTACAGAATTCAGTAGCTGAGATTGGAGTAAAACAACTCTAGTTGAGAATATTGAAAGCTCTGACTAATGTAGGCCTGTGTGGGAGACACAAAAGATGCTATTACTCAAATAGAACCATGTGAAGGCATATCTGGAGTTTGCCAAAAGTCATGAGAGTGATCTAGTTGTGATGTAGGAAATGTTTGCCAGTCCAATATAGAACTTTTTGGGCCAAAGTTTAAAGTCCTTTGTGGTGCAAGTGTAATACTACCCATACCTCTCAAAGTACCAAAACTACCATGAAGTGTTAGGGCTGATAGGATTATGCTGTAGGGCTGCTTTTCATCAGCAGAAACTGGGCATCTGTTTAAAATAGAATGAAGAACCTGTCTCTGTCTGTGAAAATTCAGTGGTTCCAAACACAAAGGAACCTTGACTTGACGGTAGAAGTGGTGTTAAATTAGCCCAGTCAAGGCCCTGATCTCAATCCAGTTAAGAATTTGAAACCTGTGGCACACTGCCATCATCTGGCTAACCTGGAGCAACTCTGTTTCACACCATGGGCCAGAAGCACTCCTGAACAGTGTGCACAGTTGGTCCACCCTTAAAAACAAAAGACTAAGGGCCAATTCACTCTTGAGCACTGTACATGACCAGCATTTATTTTTTTCGAAGTTTTTAATTTTTTTTTTTTTTCTTAGCAGTTTTCAGCCATTTTTGCCCGTTTTTCATGCATTTTTCAAGCATTTTTCCACCATTTTTAAAAAAGTGTCTTGCAGGGAAAATATTATCAACATCACTTCCATTTTGTAGATTGTGAGGTATGGTCGGGTTGTGAAGTGATTGTTGTGTTTCAAGAATGTCTTCTTTGACTTTTAATCCTGGTGATCACAATACTAAAGAGCATGTGTTATCAGTGTTGTGATCGCACATCATGGGTTCACCTTGTCCTGCAAGAAAGGGAGTCAAGGACAATTCTGGACTCTCTATGGAAAACTTAAGCAGCATCCTGAAAAATTCCAGAATTACACACAGGTGTTAATAAGCACATAAGTAGTGATATGTGGGGTGAAAAAATTGCAATATTTTGCAAAGAATTGCCTGCTTCTGTTGGTGCAACATCATGCAAGTGCTTAATCTAGTAATGTTTGAACAACTGGTGAGGAAGCGGTAATTGTTCACAGTGGTAATCAACCCAAAAGGATTACATTACCTTGCATTCATATACATCTAATCCTGCATATGCTTGGAGGGTAACTTTAATATCCCCAGTTTTTGGTCACCGGCAGCCAGTGATTATCACAGCAGTACTGGGTGTATGGCAAGAAGTGTTCTGGGCGGTGCATCATTCCTTTTCAGTGCTCAATCATACAGCCAATCAAAAAGGAGTGTGCTGTGTGCCTTCCAGCAACAGAAGCATGTCATTAAAGTATCTGTTTAGATTTCATTCAGTTGTTTGATAAAAATATGCTGAAAGAGTGTGATCTAGTGGCACAGTGGGGAATATTCACCTGGGAGCTCAGATTGGGGATGTACTTTGTTTACTTGACAAAGGACTCAAAATATTTTGTTAAGAAGTATTACTGATACATTTCCATTATTCAGTGTTTAAAAAAGGTAATCATATTCAGTTAAACACACTTAGTAATTTTTTTTTTTTTTGTAGTTTTGCACTGATCGGATGGCATCCAATTTTGTTGTACAATGACAATAAGGATATTCATTCATCAATCCAGAAATGAACGGGCAAAACATGCCAAACCCATACAGTTTTAGTGCTGTGAGGCAGGAATGAAAGCTGTGCACTACCCATCTACCTAAATGTTAAAACATCTGTACTAAGCTTTAACCTGATCATAAATAAATGTATACAGTAATTATAGCTTTTAATTATTGTCACTTTATTGCAAAATACATGACTTTTCCCTCAATAGCTGCCACTAGATGGCTGAAGCATGTGCTTCTGCTGCATTTTTAATTTTTTTTTTTTTTTTGCTTCAATGAGTTGCTACTTTAAGGAAGAGGCGGTGACTCTTTTTTTGTTTTCTTTTACCAACATTTTGTAGGAGCATTTCCATTGAGGGTTTTGGCTGAAAACACTCTAAAAATAATGCATGCAGGAGCTTTCTATAGTGGTCACTGCTAGAACGATTAGGTTTTAATTGTGTCACTGAAAGCACTGACAAGTAACTTTTTAAGCGGTTTTAGGAATGTTCTGGTGTAGTTGCTAAAATGCTACAAAAATGTTTAGGTCTGAATGGGCACTAAAAGCTATTATCACTGCAAAAATGTATTTAAATAATAGGAAAGTGTGAGGATTGATTAATTACACAAACAGCATATTTTCTGTTTTTCTAAGATTTTTTTTATAATATAAAACAATGTCTTATTAAGGAGAGAAAAAAAATAAAAAAATCACAGAACAGAATATTTCAGCATTGATTTTTTTTTTTTATTATTCTGATAAAAATAGAGATTGAAAACTCTAAACATAAAATGCTCACACACTAGTCTGGCTGTTGACTTGCTTTATGACTTTTGGTTAAAACTGTCCTGAAGTCTCGCACTGTGCCTGTGAGTGCAGGTCAAGTCAAATTTATTTATACAGCACATTTAAGACCATTAATTAAACGTTGACTGAATGCTTTACCACAATAAAGCCAAGCAGTAAGCAAGAAAAAATTATTGAGAATAAAAGAGAAATTAAATGAACACAAACTAGACAGAATGCCTGTTGACATACAAGCGTAAAATCAAAAATGAGCATGCAATTAGAGAATAGCACAAGTTAAAAATAACCCTTCAATGTGATCTGAAAAACAAGCACAAAATGTTTTTAAAATTATCAGTATTGAGGACTGACATTATTACAGTCGAAAGAATGTTTCAGAGCCGAAGACCAACTAACACAAAGGCATGGTCAACCCCAAGCTTCAAACAAGTTTACAGAACAGATAGTAATGGTTAGTCTGACAATCAGAGTAAAGGCAGAGGAGATCAGTAAGATATGTAAAGCTTTAAAGACAAACAGAGTCTTAAAATCCTCTGTATCTCACTGGATACATATAGAGAACTGCAGTATGACAGGCGGCATGAAACAAATGTATGAATAATGAAGACAAAAACAGCTTAACGTTAGTGATGTCCCCGAGTTGAAAAAGCTGCTTTTAACTTTAGCAATTATATGCTTGTTAAATTTAATATCAGGATCAAAACTGATTCCAAGATTTCTTATGTGAGACCTGATATACATGATTAGTGAACCAAACACACTTATATACTGTTAATGGGTGCTGAGCAGGCTCCTGTCAATCATGGAGAATCCACTGAACAGTATCATCTCCAGACAGAGGAGCAGCTTCAGCGACAGACTGCAGTCACTGTCCTGCTCCACTGACAGACTGAGGAGATCGTTCCTCCCCAACACTATGCGACTCTTCAATTTCACCCGGGGGGGTAAACGGTAACATTATACAAAATTAATCTCTGTCTTGGGATTAGTAAAGTATCTATCTATCTATCTATCTATTGAAAATGAAAGGGAAAAAAATAAACTATTTTTGAAATTGTTTAGCTTGTTTAGTAACATACTATACTGTACAAAGAGAAAATGGGTGACAAGATGGACGCTTGAAGTTCCTTGCAGGTAATGGAGTGTGTAGGATAAAGATATAACAAAATTGACCATAAATGTCCAGCCATAAACCATTCAGGACAGTGCAGCAAATAGCAACCATTTGCTCAGGCCTATTAAAAAGAATATTATGACTTACTGTGTCAAAAGCAGCAATCAGTTCCCTCAGAATTAACATAGCATGCATCTCTGAATCAACAGCTAGTAACAGCATATTTGTTACTCTCAGGAGGGCAGATTTGGTACCATGGTATGTTCAGAACCCAGACTCAAACTTATCAAGAGTGCCATTCTAAAGCAGAAGGAGCAAACTGGAGATAGGCTGAAAACTACTGCAAAGTGAAGGGCCTAGATTTGCTTTTTTGAGCAGAGTTTGAACCATTGTATGTTTGTAAGAAGGTAAAACAGAACCAATTAATTTAAGCACTTCTTTAAAATAATGAGCAAGCATAATATCAAGGGAAAATGAAGTCAACGTCATTTAAGAGGCAAAGTTGGTAAGGGAAAGACTGGCTGAAGCTGACTAAAGACAGCAGTGTGCATGTTAAGAACACGTTGACCATGATCAATAAGCAAATATTATACCTGATATTTTAATTCTTACTAAGGAAAAAATGTAAAAAGTCTTAACAAGGCCCAACATCACTGAGATTCACAAGTTGATTTGTACAGCATTGAAAATGGAATGCAAGATCTGTGACAGAATTTAGAAATTTTGAAAGAGAAATCTGTTTGCAGCATCTTTACAGCCCCATTGTATATTAATCAGACAGCCTCTCAAACTGTCATTGAATATTTGTAGACCGTCCTTCCAATTGCTGTGGGCCTTCCTACAGGAATGGGTCATACCTTTTTAGCCACTACTATATTATTATCTTGTGTGTTCCTGTTTTAAGAGAAACTACAGAGTTTAGGAAATCAGAAACCAGGCAAAACACTATGAGCGGTATTATGCTTTTGTGTGGGTGAAGCGAAAGAAGTGAGAAAGAAGCCATAAGTACCAAAGAGAAAGTTAAGAATGGTATAGAAATGTAGGAGAAACTGAGCCTAATAAAAGTGTTATAAGAATGCTCCTAAGGAAAACTGATTCAGAGGTTCCACAATTTAGCCCACTTTGATCCCAACAGAACCACTCTGGAAGATTACAAGTGGCTGAATGCAGTACCCTTACTGGAATTCATTTTACCTAAAAGAACACCTTTATTTGAAATGAATAATATAATAGATAAGGCAAAATCCAGCTCAGCTCTGGGCAGATTGTTTTTACAAGGTATATAGGAAATAACCTTCAACTGGGTATACTTTGTATAATCCTGAGAAAAGAGCAAATTCCAACAGTCTGAGGGTGGCTTCATTTCCAATGAGAGAGACTCGCTCTGATTTCCCAGTTTAGATTACGATCTTTGCTTAACATTTAGGAATATTGTTCTCAGTACTATTAAATACACTGATGAGACACATAATCCTGATACATATTTCAGCACATCAGTACAAAAAAAGTGTATCCATGGACTATAAGTTTGTATGGAGCATATTTATTCTATACAGTTAATTTTGGAAGCTGAAAAAGGTAAATCATAATAATAATATAGACCTTGAAAAAGTTTATGGCTCAGTATGTCACAATTTACTGAAAACGTTCTTAAGGTTAATCATGTGCTAGATTCAAACTGAAGAATCATAAGCAGTTACAGTACCTTGAAAATATGAAGTTCCAATCCTCAGTAGGAAACCAACTGACACCATGATAGAAGCTTCAAAAGATTATTGTTAACAAGTTGCGCAACCTAAGTAGTCCTCCTCTTAATGGGTATAACTTTTGCAGCCAGTGCTGCAGCAAATGATAAAGTACCCAGGCTGAACTTGGGTATTTATGTCCTAGCATTTGTAGTGTTCCTTTATTTCTTTACAAATACAACTGAAACTCATATTTGATTAGGAAGGGACGTGTGTCAAGAAAAGTCTAGCCTAAAGATCCAAAGGAAAACTAACCCATGTGATAATTGACAAGCCTATTAAATGCCTAGGAAAATGCTTAGACATATTTTAGAAAGCTAAAGCAAGTATCAAATAAACCAAGCATCAAGTTTAGACAGGCCTGAATGTGATTGACCAATCACAGGCTTACAGTGTAAGTTTAAGGTGTGGAATTTACCAGCTTTGTGACCCCTAACGCTATATGACACTCCTGGAGAGCACTATCAATAAATATCTTTATAGGTGGCTTGAAATCCCTTCAAGGTTTATGTTATGTCAGTTATTGAAGAATGTGAAGTCACCAAAGCAAGGTTCATTGTACTGTAAGTCCCTCATGACAACAAGGAAAGCAAGAAATATTACAAGAACTGGTCATAAATTAATAGCTTAGCAAAGCAATTTAGATTGCAGCACAAGGACAGAGTTGGGACTATGTCAGGTAAGTGCTAAGGCCTGGTCCCCACTAAGTCATTAAGATTGTTGAGATCAAGCAAGGTGGCAGAAAGGCATGATTTAGGAGGAGGTGTGAGCTACAAAGGAGGATTCTTGGCATGCTGGGGCAGTCCTGAGCACAAAGGTTGGAAACATCCAGTGACAGGAGGAACTTAGCTGAGGGTGCTGGGTGAAAGTTTATGGCAGCCATGGGATGATTTGCAAGCAGCAGCAACATTTATTTTATTAGCACATTTTCTTACAAAACACATAGCTTAAAGAGCTTTATAGGATGTTAAAGAAAAATAAGTAAAAAGAAAAATAAAGCAGAAATATGCATATGAATGACAAAGAAAAATGGAAAGCCAAAATGATTAACAATAAGTCAATTTGCACTTAATACATTTAAACAAGTAACAGGTAGAGTACTTAAACACAGATTAATTAGCTAAAAGATTTTTTTAGGTCTCAAATGATTATAACAAGTTCAGTGCTATGGTTAGATGGCCGTGGAGGACAGAAAAAATAAAAACGCCAGCTGGTGAGATGTTGAGGAAAGTAAACATGCAAAGGGTTCAAAGGGGCGTTCTAACAAACATAAATGTGTTCAAGCAGTTCCTTACTGTTTTTATACTTCACCCTAGAAGATTCAAACCCAGGTGTCCACACTCATGCCAACATCACAGGCGGTTACAACAGTAATTTCATCAGGTAGTCATGATGCACAGAAAAGAAAATAGACAAAAGGAGAGGTTATGAATGATGACACATCCAAATGTATGTGATAACACAAAATATAAGAAGTGGCACTAAAAACTAGCTTTGAGAAAGCCAAATTAAAGATGTGGATTTTTAGGAGTGTTTTAAAATGTTCTCTATTTTAAGGTGTGTAACAGCAGTACTGCGGTGGGTTGGCACCCTGCCCGGGATTGGTTCCTGCCTTGTGCCCTGTGTTGGCTGGGATTGGCTCCAGCAGACCCCCGTGACCCTGTGTTTGGATTCAGCGGGTTGGAAAATGGATGGATGGATGGATGGTAACAGCAGTAGGCCACCTCACCACTCCTTTCATACTTAACTCTTTGAATAATAAACAAACCAGTGTTTGAGGATCTAAAATTACAACTGGGAATATAAGGGGACAGGCACTCCAAAATGTATGAAGGAACAAGATTATTCTGAGCTTTATATACCATTAACAGTATTTTAAATTCTTACTAACGAATATATGTAACCAGTGTAATGATGCTATGACTGGTGTTAAAATGGCTAAATAAATAAAGTTGTATTGACTTACCAAATTCCTGATGCAGAGATGAGGAAAAGAAGCTTCAGTGATGTAAAAGTCTAGTGCAGCCGTGTAGGTATCAGAGGAGTACGGTAAATTAGGTAGGAGGTAACATTGCAGACTGGCATCCAGTGCAGTAAGACAGTGCTGTGTAAGACAAATAATAAAGAATTATTCACTTTAGTATTACAGGCTATGAATCCACAGGACAAAAGGTAAGATCTAATGTATGCCCATATTCATGAGTGGGACCTGTAACATCCCGAATAAGGTTGAAGCATTCAATCAGATTTTAAAATTCAAAAATCAAGGGCTTAGGAGGACAGCTAGAAAATCAGAAAGCTTTTCAGTCAGTTCCTGGTATGTGTTAGATGGTTTGTGCACAAAAGCACAAAGAAGAACTGGCTTAAGGCAATATCACATTAGGTAACTTTTCAAGCAGTTTTCAATTGTAGCCTTCATTTACATAATTTTAGTGAGGCAGTCAGCGGTGCACTCCTGTGAAACCGATTGTCTAATGTGATATGCCCAGTGACTGAGGCCAGCTTGTCCACAACTTGCTCGATACAATCAAACCGGTTTCATTATGTATTTAGTTATAGGGTGGGGTCTGTTTGTACGAGAGCTGACAACCAATGAATGCTCATCTGGAAGTACAGTGCATAGAATGCAGCAATAGGGAATTAAGAATACATGTGGTTTGATCCACCATAGAGGTACAAATATCAATAGGAGTACACAAAGTGGAAACAGAAGAAATACAGTATGAGCAAAGCCGAAACACGTAATAAACACAAACAGGGAACGCTAATGGTCCTGTACCGTCTCGTAAATGAAGGAGACAGAAGTGACTATGCTGGACTGATGGTTTCTTTAATCACTCCGTTTGCCTTTGAATGGAGTGCGTGCTACAGTAAATACACCAGGATCAAAAAGCAACTGTGTTCAATTAATATTCTGCACTACCTTCATGACCCATTGTCTTGGTACCAAAACATCCTCCGAGAGCAACTTCTCCCATCCATCCAAGAACGGTTTGGTGATGAACAATTCCAGCATGATGGAGCACCAAGCCACAAAGCAAAAGTGATAACTAAGTGGCTCGGGGAACAAAACCTCGAAATTACTAGAGTGGCCAAGATGAGCTTCCTCAGTGATAATGTGAATGGTGTCGAAAGTAGAGCAGCAAAGCAATGATTGTTAAAGGTGTGGTCACATGGCATCCCACGACCAGATGGGAGAAGGAAGAGGCCTGTTGTTAGTCAGTGTTTTCTTTGGCCATGTTTACCTTCCTTGTCTGTCTGTTTGCCTGCCTGTCAAGCTCAAGGATTCACTGTGGTGCATACATTACAAATCTGTAAGACAAACAGTGCTAGCCTTTATTCAGATGACATTCCCTTCCCCATGCTTTAAATTTTTATCTTATAATCTGTCCTCATGTTATTTTAGGCACTAGGCAGCACAAAGGGCTTGTTTTGTAACAATATATATGTGGGAGTGTACACGCTGATGCAATAGAAAAAATAATAAGTGAAAATTTATTTCTTGCTATAAAATTACGGAGCACTCTAGCAACCAGTTTTGGCAGTTCAGCTTATGTCACACATGTCACATAAGATCTGAAATATTTTGTTTAATAACTTGTTTAATTCCAGAGAATTAATGTTCACCTATTCTCTTTTTTTGTGTGCTCAATGTTATCCTTTCCGTAAATTCTATTGAATTTCTTTTCCACTTCCCACCTTAAAGTGCAATCTTCTGGTATTAATTAAAGTGGCAGAGAGAGCTAATGGCCTAGGTGATTAAAAGCGCCTCCAGAAATATAAATAAAGAAACTGTCATTCTTGTCCAAGTGCCAGGATAACCGGATGGCTAGGCTTCAGCCAAGAGATAGCATTTCAACTCCTTGTGTGCAGAACTTTTCAACAGCAATTTTACGTTTCCCCATCAACCATTTTGACAGGCATTATGTTCTGTTAGAGGAGGCAAGTTGAAACTTGCAAGAGAGACTTAGGCCTGAGCGATACCATTGTGTGCAGAGTTCAGCAAGAGTGGACAGTGGGACTTAAGGTGCATTAGCGTGCGGCACGTGGACATCTTTTACTTTAAGTCACTGAGGGCTTGTGTCACACAGTCCTGCCTTCTGTCTGCAGCAGTGGCAGTCTGGGCATTCTGATCTTCTTGTCCCCTGACAAGACTGTTAAATCTGCTCAAATCTTGGCTCAGAACTCCATGTAATCACCATTGTTCTTGGACCATGTTGTTATAGCAACTGCATTTCCCAGTTCTTACTGTGAAAAGTGGTTTAGTGTGGTGCTTTTTGAATTGCTCAGTTGTTCTGTAAGCCTTGCTGTGCCACCAGTACTTCATGTAAGCGGTGAGTGCTTTTCCCGCACTCGCTATCTTGAATTGATATTGAAACTGAAGCAGGCAGATTTTGCTGTAAGTTCATATAAGATGACATTTTTGGCTCAGGGAGTGTGGCTGGAATCAAGTAACTTTTAAGTTGCTGGGCTTGCCCAAATTTATTCTTTGAATGTGTTTGTTTTCTTCTATTTTGGCAGAGAATAAGAGAGCTGGAAGATAAAATAGAACTTCAAAGAAGACAAATTAAGGAAATAGAAGAAAAGGTAATTTATTTAAATTATTGCTATTATTAAAACTAAAAGTGTCTTTGAATATTCATCAGTTTTGTCTAAAGACTTTTCAGGTTCTTAATCCTGATATCTGCTCATGCAGTTCATGTGTTTGTGTGTGTTGTACTGTGGGCTTCGTCTGATAAGTTCATTCATAGCCCATCTATCTACCTATCCACAAGTGCCCCTTTCTGCTGTTCTGCTGGCACTGTCTGTGTGGAGTTGGCATGTTCTCTCAGACATCTCTGCTTTCCACATACACTTCAAAAGACCTGCAAGTCTCTGAATTGATCTGCCATTCCTGAGACTGGGCACACAAGTGCCTGTGCCTAGCAATTTATTAGTACCCAGTTCTGCCCACATAGATTGTGGCTTTCAACAGTGGAGAAAGCCAGTCCAGAAAATGGATACATAAGGTACTGGACTTTCAACCACAAAGCTGCTGGTTCAGTTCCCACCTCCAATCTGATTTGTGACTCAAGACAAGTAATATACTTATGCTTCTGTTTTTTTTTAATTTTTTTTTAAATAAACTTTTGTCCTAAGTATCTTGACCTGAGGTGGTGTTATATAAAATGAAAATTGTTTGTTTGCTTGATTGGCTTTTAAATTTTCTGTGGCTCCATTTCTCCATTTTATTTCCGTAACAGCTCAGTAGAACTCTATTCAGTTCCCAGCCTGCCTGATACTTGGCAAGTTAACTGGCAACTCTAACTTATCCTGGCTTGGTTGAGTGTCTTGTCATAGACTGATGTGTTAGCCAGGACTACGGGTGTCTGTCCACTAATCAGTTCTGCCTACCTGGGGTCTTGCAAGGACAAAAGCGGGTCCAGCAAATAGATAAAGGATAGCAAATTACAAAGAGGGAACAGAACCCTGCCATGCTAGGTGTAATTTCTCACACTTTGTGTTTCATTGTTACTAATCAAAAATGTAAATCAATGTGTTTAATACATATGAACCTTTGATATCATATGCTTCTGGAATTTAAATGTCACTGTTTTTATGTTTACTTTAATATTGCTGTGCTAAAAAGATTAAAGAATTACCAAGCAGGTGTCTTGTTATACTAATGCTGCCAGAAATAAAAAGGTTACCAGCTAAAATGCAGTTGTAAATGCTGGTTTGATTATACAGAGCAGATTCCCGACTTACAAGGCACTTTGCACTCTTCACAGAGTGTTTCTAAAGTACGACAGTGCAATGCAGCCTTATGACTTCCAGTCTCTTAGCCTGCTGCTCTTGTCATTGTCCACTTACAGTACCTCTGCCATTTAGGAGAGTTAACGCCTTTTGAATGTCTCTGATCTTATGCGTTGGCAGGTACAGCATGGCTGCACTTCAGATAAACAAGAAACTGTACTATAAGCTTATCATTCTCATTTATGTACTTTAGTAACCCAGATGCATTTTTTTTTCTCTCTCTCTCTTGTTTTTCAATTTCTTTCTTTTTTGTATGTGCTTTTTATTTCTCTCTTTATTTTTAGTTTTTGTTTCTCTTTTTATTTTTTTCTTTAGCTTTTATTCTCTGGCCTTGATGGTGCTAAAATGTGCAGAAAACAGGTAAAATCTACACGCTTTCCTCTTTAGTTTCTCCACAATCTAAAAACAGATCTCCTCTGAAGTGTCTGTGCTGTTACGCTGTTTGTCTGCTCAACCAGAGCCAACTGTTGTGGGTGTTAGCTTTCATTTCTTCTTCTTAAAGGGAAAGTTCATCCTTTTTGAGGTATGGGCCTATTATAACATTTGGCAGGGCTTCCCTTGATATCCCAGACTATTCTTGTACTTGTTGGATTGATTATTTTAGAATTTGTAAATAACCTATAGTCACTTACAAATTAACTGTGTTTGAATGCTGTCATTATAGCTCCAAACTTTTTTCTTTTTAAATGTGAACAAAAAATTACAATTGTTATATATATAATATTCTTAACAAGTGAAAGTCTATCATATCCTCTTAGGCCTTATTTACTTCCATACAATGCAAGTCACACACATTATACATTTCAAAATGTAAGAAATGCAAAATTTGACAAAAACTGATATTGACAAATTCTGAGAAAAATGTTGATACTCCATTTAAAACAACTGTTTCTGTCATGAGAAAGATTGGGCAGGATGTATGCTGTAAAGATGAGATTTGACATTTAATGGTTGATAGTTGTTGGTATCTTAAGCTACAAGTCTTTTGGTACAGAAAATATTCACAGTATAAAAGAAAAGCAAGCTATAGACACTGCACCCATTAAACGTTTCAGTGAGCCTGCATGTGTCTGAGGCTAAACTTTCCCTTTAAGTAGTTTAAATGTCTTCCTATAACAGTATGTGACTTCAAAACAATAAGTTTCTCCTGTTCTCTCTGTTAAATGAGCACATTCTATTTTAAAATAAAATAAAAACATAATATTCTCTTTGACGTCAGTGTGGAGATCTAGAATAGAAATATCATTTTGGTTAATTCCAACCTCACATGCAGTAACCATTTAGATAAATCACCTTATCAAGTTCAGGTAAGACTGTAATTTAGCTAATTGTCTGAAATGAAAACTGAAAAAAAACTTAATACACCAGCACTATGGTATAAAAATCATAATTTAAGGTACATTTAATAATAATCAGGCGGCGCAGTGCTAGCACTGCTGTCTTGCAGAATGGAGATGCGTCCCAGGTCCTCTATCTGTTGAGTTTGCATGTTCTCCCCATGTCTCCGGGGGTTTCCTCCCACAGTTCAAAGACATGAAGGTTAGGTGGATGGTAGTACTAAACTGGCCCTAGTTGGGTGTGTTCCCCCTGCGATGAACTGGTGCCCTGTCCAGGGTTTGTTCCTGCCTTGTGGCCTATGCTGGCTGGGATAGGCTCCAGCCCCCTCCACGACCCAGTTCAGGACTAAGTGGGTTAGACAATGACTGACTGGTGATAGAATAATAAATACGATGGCATGGCAATGCATTACCACCTCACCGCTCCAAATCCTAGGCTCAGCACAGTCTGTGTGGAGGCAGCACAGTCTTCCCAAGTTTGTGGGGCTTTTCCTCCAGAATGCCCCCCCATGGCCTGAAGATGTGCATGTTTGGTTGGTTGAAGACTCTAAATTGATAGCTTTTGGGTGAGCGAGCTTATGTGCATGAGAAGGTTCTGTGTCAGATGGGTGGTCATTTCAGGAGCAGCTCCTACTTTGCACCCCACAGGGTAGGCATTGGCCCCAACCCTAAGCTAAGCAGGATTATAAAATAGATGGCTGAAAAGGCAAATAATATCTATAACAAACCGGCTTAACTTCATTTGCCTGCTTGCTGCATTTTGTGTGAAAGGTTTTCTTTGTAATATTTTGTAATCTCTTTCAGGATTACACTGGCAGGCCTGGAGTAAAGTTTTTCTACTTTCTATTTCATGATAGTCATTTTGAAATATAAACTGTAACATGCATATTGCAAAGAGCAGCAGCCAGTGTTGTAATTCTGTTGCTTTTTCTTCTTTTTCATAGGCACAAAATTTAAAACGTGAAGGTGGAGCATTAAAATGGAACAATCAGACGTACTGTATGTATATTGAAGTGTACTGAGTAACAATCAAGAGGGAAAGTATAATGTTAATCTAGTGCTTCTAAAGACAGCATTTTTATAAATTAAATCAAACTCAGAGGAAGAAGCTGAAATTATTATTTCGCTGTTTATGAACTAAAGATACTGTCAAACCAATTATATATTTTTGTACTTTTAATGGAAAACAGTTAAAATAAAAGAATGGAGCATCAAGATCATTTCAGCATAGAACATGTTTGTTTATTTTATGTTATTTCTTTTTTTTTGCAAGTACAAGTAAGTGAGGAGGCATAATTTATAATTTGCACAAATTTAGCAATAGTAATAGGCAAAAATGACAGGCCATCAAGCTAAAAGTAGCTGAAAAAGGAATTTCATTTCACCCATAAAAACGTAAAAGATATAAATGGAAAATGCAGTTAATGAGCATTCAGATCAGCCAAAAGACTTGCAGCAAAACATAAAAGGATATGAATGCATCTTGGTGACAAAAACAGAGGAGGCCAGATTTCTGTGGGAAAAGGCTATAGAGCTGGAACACATGTTACAGCAGTCCCACCTTTACTGCAGTCATCTTCACGGTAAACTCTGCACCATTGACGGGCCAGGACTATCAGACGCCTGCTGCAGTGATGAAGAAAATGACTTTGATCAGTTTCATGTTCAAGAGAAAGTCACCAGTGTTGAAGGTCTGCTAGCCGTCAAAGAAATTGATATAAATGAGCTTCAAAGTAGAATTAGTGAACTAGGAAGGAAGCTCAAACCTGAAGGAGCATTTTTAAGGCAGTATGCCAAAATGGAACAGTGGTACAAGGAAAAAGAAGATTCCAGAAAAAAGCACAAGGAGGAGCTTCAGCACGAGGGAGAGAACCTGGAGGAGAAAGGAAACTTGCTGCTCACTGACATTGCAGAAAAGGATGCAGTGCAGTCCCAGCTTCAGTCCTCCAAGGATCATCTGCTCAAGCAGATGCAAGAAATGGTGGAATCCAACCATCTTTTTATGGCAACAATTGAGCATTTAAAAGTAGAACTAGAAAAAAAGGTGCAGAGTGAGGCAAAACTTAGGAAGCAGTGTTTAAAGCTGAAAAAAAACACCAACGACTGGGAGAGTATTGATGAAAACCAGAGACAGAGGTTTATCAAAATGGAGAATCAACTCCAAACACAAATCAACAGTTTGAGACAGATGCTTCAGGAAAAAGGTGAAGCCTTACTTCTCAGTAAGAGAGCATGTGAGCTGCAACAAGTGAAGCAGAGGCTTTGCCCTGATGAAAGTCACACCACTCTACATGATTGTTATGAACAGCTACAAGGAGCTCTACATGGAGTGATGGAAGATGAAAGCAGTGGCATGGAAGAAGCTTTGATTATACTTCAAACGAAATGTGAAGTGGAAATAAATGGAAGAATCAGAAAAATAGAAGAACTCGAAGATGAATTGGAGAGCAAGAATGAAGAGATGAGGCACCTACAGGACCAACAGAGGATGCTCAAAGAATCCGAATTGAGGCATCAGGAGAAGATCAGGAGTTTGGAGGAGCTGTTGGACAGTGTGCAGGAAGGGATTTGCAAAAACGATAATGATAAGATTGCTCGAATGGATTATCTGCTAAGCATGAGAGAAGAAACTGTGCAGCACCTGCAGTCGAGGTTGGTGAGTCAGGAGGAACTGCTTAGGGAGATGGAGGAAACACAGAGGAGACTGTCTCTGCGCAATGAGCAGCTGGGCACAAAACAGCATGAGTTAACCGATGAGCTTCACCGATGGAAGATAAAGTTTTCAAACTGTGAGCAAATCAACAGAGAAACCAAAGTGGAAAATGAGCAAATGACAGAAAAAATGAATACCTTGGAATCGGAAATTAGAAAATATGAACATCAGCTGAGAGAAAGAGACGGCAAACTTGTAGAGCTAAACTCTCAAAATGAAAAAGAAATTTCTGAGTTAACATCTGAGCTGAAAAGAGTCACTTTAGAGTTTAAAGACAAAGAAGCCGATTGGTATAAAGAGCGACATAAGACCGAGTTACAGCTAAAGATGAAGGAGAAGGAAATTAAAGCTGGTAAAGCAAACAGAGAAAGCTTGACGTTGCAGCTAGAAGAGCTAGAGGCAAGGCTTCGTAAAGTGAAGGCCACCGAAGTAGCGCTGCAGCAGAAGATTGAGGAACTGCACGCTGAGCTGTCTGAGAAAGTTCAGCACATTTTTAGTTTAGAGACAAAGCTATCTAAAGAACATCATCTGTCAAGTCATGCGGCTAATGAGCTGAAGAGTAAAGACACATTGATAAAAAGACTACAAGACCAAGAGAGCCTACTGCAGGCACAAATCCAGGACTTGGAACAGGTATGGGACCTTTTCAGTTTTCCTTAAAATGTAGTTGGACTTTTGTTAAATGTTTGCAGCCCTTATTGTTGTAGGTGACGATGATGATGATTGTAATAGTTAAAATGAGTATTAGATTAAAGTAATTGAGGCGATTGATGAATTTCTTGAAAGGTCAACTGTTAAGGACTCGGTAGCATTAAAAATGATTTTATTTTGAATTCATTAATAAAGTAATTTGACACGTGAACATTGAAAATGTTGAGTTAAGAGACTCCACATTTCAATGTTATAATTAGGCAACAATGTAGACAAAACATTTGCATGTACAGTAGTATCTCTTTTGTCAGTTGAGCAATTTCAGTGATACAAAAACCAAATTCCACTAAAGAGCTGCTTGTAAGTTGAGACACTAACAGTTTCATGCATTCCTGATTGATTTCTCTTCCATCATTAAGCATTTGCTGGTGGAGAGGGAAATAGCATTGCAGGTAACTCCGAGCGATCACTAACAAAGGAACTGGTGATATGAAAATGTCTTGCTGAATCCTATCAAAAGCACAGAAACATTACTATCCAAAGAGTACTAAGGTTTCACATTACAATAGATAAACACAGGATTAAGAAATATAAGACTTACAAATGAAAGAGAACCACTGAGTTACACTTAGTGACGAGTGAAACAGCTCAGTTTCATTTTGCTAATTTGATCTGAATATTCGTTTGATGTGAGATTTAGCAGTTGCCAAATGTTTTTTTTTTTTGTTTAATTTTTTCTTTAAACACAAAATAAACTATTTATTTTTAAAGTCTGTACTTACCTGCCCTTTTTCTTCAGCCATGTAAAACAGGTAGTCCATAGTACATGACTACAATCAGTTCTATTTTATGGCTCTTGTTTTATTGTGTAAGGTCCTATTGTGCCCCTGTTTTTACCGTTTTATACTCTTTATTGTGTAGACCTTAATAAAATGTCTAAAATCCCATACACTTACCACTCTGTTATCAGGTACTTCTGCATTTCATCCCCACTTTCCTTCTACTTATGTAACCTCAAGCAATTAGACAGGAGTTAAGTTGCACATTTAATTATGCATTATTGATAAAAAATATGTCCATAAATATTCAAGAAGCAGAATCTTATAAGAATATTGGGACCAAACCCTTACAGACTAAGTAGCAGTAGATCTTGAGTCCATTGGTGGCTCTTGGCTTATCTTCACCTTAGCTTGCTTTGTTAACACATGCCGATTGAATGGAGTATTGAAACAGGCCAAATGCCAGTCTCAGTATGGCTACTGAGTTAAAGTTGTCTTCATCATAGTCTTCTCTACATGGCCATATGGTGAGGGTGAGAGAGTTAAAGGTGGGGTGACCTAATGTATACTGTTCTTACAATAAAACACAAACCAATGGGGCATTGGAGTACAGAATGACCTCTGATTACAGAACCAATCATAAATAGCCATACTTCAGACCAATAGAATTCAGGTATAACTCATGCCCTTCTTCCTTTGTTTATTCAGTTTATGGCCTTCTTGTAGGCATAGGCTTATAGGCTCCAAGTCCAAAACCATCTACCCTTGCCAAGCTGGTGTGATGCTCCATTCCCTCACCATAAAGTCCTCATCCTGAGTTAGTCCTAAAGACTGCGGGTTGGTTAGGTAAACATCAAAGCACCTCTGTTCTCATCAATAAGTAAAATATGCCTCCTGAAACACTGATATTACATTTGTTTTGTCTGACTTACAAATAAAGAAATACAAAATATGTGTCAACTTATATGCTAGAAATCAGTGCACCACAGCTCTCATTCACATAACTGAAGAGGAGTGCATTGCATTTTTTAAAAATGTGACATGCTGTATGTTTTCCTCTCCGAATGCACCATTGTGCACATTATTGCATTTTCTCACATATTGCATGAGAGCATGCCCCTTGATGTTATCGAGCAACCATCCTTCCTTGTTTATTGATTCCAAATTGAATCAAATGTATTGAGTCTAATGTGTTTGTCTGTAACACATGTTCAAGTTTGAGATCTGCAAGATTCATATGATAATTGGCAAAGCAGGCATCGTAATACCAGAACAACCAGAACACAAATCTCATCAAAATGTTTACATGTTAACAGAAAATGAATCCAGTGATTCATTCATTCATGTGTGATATTGTTATCTGTATAAGAGAGTCTATAAGTTCAGCAAGCTACTGCAAGCTGAGTTGATCCTCTGGTGAGTCTTACCTATTTTTTTTTATTTTTTTGTAATGATTTCTAAGTAGTTAGTTTTATATACTAGAAAGAAATAATTACAACTAACTTTGAAGGAACAGTGATAAAACAGACATAAACCAGTGCTGTGAAGAAGATCTTTTTAGGAGGAGGATGAATGAAAACAGAGGTTGTTGCAATTTATTATGTGCTCAAGCTTGTTGTGGCTTTGTTTACAGCAGAATTTAATACTATTAGATAGAAGTCTGGAGGACACTCACGTAATAACCAGACATAAAGCATGCATGGATAATGTACCAGCCAACTGAGAAGAAATAGAAGTAGCAGCTATAAAAAAGACTTAAAGCAGCTACAAAAGGAAAACCAAATCATTAATTCATCAAAAAAAAAGACAAAGTAAAGAACAAGAACATGAGATGATAAACTAAGAGAATACTTAGGAATAGGAAACTGGAGGGTGACATGACAACCATCATCATGAAACGGGACACATTTACTGTATATAATGGCAGCTGTTGGCAGCCTCTAATAGCGACATATTTGGCATTTTTTGGGGAAAACATTTGTGCCAGGTAACAAGGAATGGCCAAGTGCTGGTCTAGAATAGGGCATACATACAGACAAGCTGTGCTTTCTCAATGTTTTGCACCTGAAAGAGGTGTAGTCCTCTCAGACTGGAAGTCAATAACCAGTTCCTTGTTTTTGCTGATGTTAAGATGCAGACAATTCTCTTTGCACCAAGAATCCAAGTTCTCCACTCGACTCCTATGCTCTCTCTCATCCTCTGTATCAATACACCCCATAAGTAGTGAATCATCTGAGAATTTCTTCAAGTGTATACAGCACTGTTCCTTGTGGTGCTCCAGTGCTACATATATCCGCATCAGAGAAACAGTCCTTGAGTCTCACAAACTGCGGACAGCGTGACATGTAGTCAGTTATCCAGGACACCATAGGCTCTCACCAATCTGCATAACAGGGATGGTTAGGTGTTATTGAAAGCCCTGGAGGAATCAAAAAACATAATCCTCACAGTGCTGCCAGCTTTGCCCAGGTGAGAATAAGCCTTGTGGAGCATATAGATAATTGCATCCTCCACACCACTCTTTGTCCAATCTTTGTCCAATAGACAAACTGCAGTGGATTCAGATAGTCTGCCATAAGAGACCTTATATAGTCCATGACCAGTCTCTTAAAGCTCTTCATCATGTGAGGCATAAGTGCCACTGGTCTGCAGTCATTAGATGAAGAGGTGCCTACCTTCTTTCCAATGGGAATAATGCAGGATGTTTTCCACAGCAGTGGCACTTTCTGAAGCCTTAGGGACAGACTAAGCAAGTGACAGAAGACATTACAAAGTTGATCAGCACAGTCCTTAAGATTCTGAGGACATTGTCTTTGTGGGTACAAGTTTGTCACACAGAAATTAATATAGTCTATGATGTAGTGACAGAGTCCCTTAGTGTCATCCTCGTGTAACTTGCACATCATTTTTCAGTCTGTCATTTTCATGCAGTCATTCAGAGCCATTTCTGCCTATCGGCTCCACTTTTTCACCATTCTGGTGTTAACAGGTTGCCATCTAATAAGAAGCTTGTAGATGAGAATAAGATGAACCAGGTTGTGGTCAGAATGGTCTGAAGTAGTTTATATTTAAAGTTATCTTTAGCAAGTCCAGCTTGTTATTTCCTCGAGTGGAACCCGTCACAAACTGATAGAAATTTGTCATTGGTCCTTCCAATGTCACATGCTTGAAATCTCCACAGAGTCTGAATGAGTCATTATTAAAGTGTTGGTGACAGAATGAATAATTTCCGTTGCTAGGTCCCCATTTGCATGTTACATGACATCTTTAAATTAAATCATCCTTGTTAATGTTTAATCTCCCAGGGAAAATAACGTGGATAAATTCTGACAGCCAGAATTTCAATGTCTGAATTACAAACTGTAGTTTTAACTGCAATATGTTTCCTTTTACACTATCATTCATATAGATGGCTTGTCTCCCTCCTGTCTTTTTTTCTGCACCCTACTGGATTTGTTCGAAGATCTGTTCGGTGAAATCCATCCAGCATTAACACAGTGTCATGTATGTTAGATTTAAGCCAGCTCTCTGTAAAACACAAAATGTCCCACAGTACTTGTATGCTCCATTGCCCACTCTAATTGCAGACAGTTTATCCATCTTATTGACTACAATCAAACATTTCCTCTTACAATGAATGGAAGATAAGCTCTAAATCCTTTTCCTTTCTTTTACTCTGGCATTAGCACGTTGCCCCTCTCTGCCTGTGGACAACCAACTTCTGCAGTGCAGTGCAGTGAAACTGAGCTTCTTAGGTGCTCACGATCAGAGCTGACTACGGGAGTATTTAATACACCCCACTTTCACATTCTCAGTGTCTCTTACTATTTCAGGTGGTGCAGACATAAGACAGCCTGCAGGTCCTCTTCACAACTCCATCCAAGTTTTCAGCCTGTTAGAAGTGTAGTCTTGACATGCCGACACCTCCTGTAGGTCTGTGCGCATTGCAATTCGATAGTAAATTCAAAATCCATTATTCGATTTCTAGTGGCTAATGTCAGTGAAAAGCCAGATCAGTTTTAACTTTAAATAAGACTAGTAACTAATATTTAACTTCAGATTCAAGGCCACAAATGGACCAGTTAAAGAAATATACCACCCAAAAAAATATTTTTTTATATATTTTATTTATTCCATGTACTTTTTAAAGGTGGCAGAGAAAAAGTTTTAATCATGTGTTCATGGACAAACTACATATTGAGGATTCAGATGTATTGGAACCCTGTGGTGACCAATGCTGGACATCATGCAAAAACATCCATGTAAAAATGAAATAAAATTTTCATGTAACTAGTGTCACATGATCCATATGCCTATTATCCATCCCTATGCTTAAAACGTACAAAATGTGTGCATTTTTCGCAAAAATATTAAAATATTACATCCCAAAAACTTGGCATTGAAGATCAAGTGTGTTTGATCAAATGATGCTTTGCAAGGCCAGTGTGACATCACAGAGCTATAGCAACCATGCGCACGACTTTCACACATGCGTACTGTAAGATCAACTGATGCGTACTGATGCACTTTGGGTAATCAAGATGTCATGACCTGATCAGTACTCCAGCCTTCCATTCCACATGTGTTTAAAAAGAAAACATATTTGAGGGATACAGTGGCTGACCATAATGAGAATGTTATCAATATTATCAATGGAACGAGGCAGTCTTATGATGCTGCTTTGTTACACGGATAATGTGTGCCCCAATACTGTAACTCAGGGTGTGCAATGATAGATATACTTTTTTTTTTTACTTATTTGTGGCCATATAATATATATATATGGCTTCTTGTATGGTGTTAACAGTTTGCCCCTGGTTTATCACTCCAGCAACATGAAACAGGTGCCAGTACAGGGTGAGGTGCCTCATAACCTTCTAACTGTTGTTCAACACACAGGCCAAAATACATTTGCTATTCAACTTAGTACTATGTGGACTCCAGGGGGGATCTTGACATTCTGAGGAAATCACCAATATTTGATGAAAAGGCATAGTTCATACCTAAGTTACCCCAACTGGGAATTAAATTAGGGCCCAAGAGCAGTGCAGCACCAACAATAGCCAAGCATATAACATTGTTCGGTGTTACTAGAATATTCCTGAAAGCTCATTCAACTGCTACATATGTTAAAAATTAATTGTTTTGATATATAAATAAAACACATTAGCCTGTTAAATGTTAGGAAGAGTAAAGAGAAGGACTACTACAATCTCATTTAGTTATTTGTAGCTACAGCTCTTTATGAGACCTTTAAGGACAATGTTAATAAAAACACAGATGCCCATAATAATATTTAAAATATGTATATGATTGATCCATTATAAGATATCCATAATGCATTTCAAAGTCTTGTAGGCTGGACACAAGGCAGGAGCCAACCCAGGACGGGGAGTTCAGTCCATTACAGAGAGGCCCAATTTACATTCTCAAATCAAATGCCCACCTTTGTGAACCCCACCTGGACATATGGACATGTGCAAAGACAGCAACCTGAATCCAGTACAGCTGAGATATACTAAATTTCCCTCTAAAGTAAATTAATAGTGAGGCCATTTTTAATTCACATATAAAGTTCAGAACTGAGCATATGGCAATAATGAATAAGAGCTCAAATGAAAGAAAGAGACTTCTGAAGGTAAATTGTTTGCTCTTAAAATATTTAAACATTGCAGCATGTAAGGGCCTGCCAATATGTAAAAAAACAGATAATTTTTTAGTAGGATTTAGATTTGTGCAGTGTTCTAATACAGAGAAGGCAAGCCGCTGAAAGTTCTTTTCAGGGGAAGATGTTTTGTAAAGAAAGTCAATAGGAGCCGTCTACATCAGTAACTGGAGAAGCGATTTCATGTTACGTCTCTCTATTCCCAATAATAGACCAGCTTCTCTGGCGTCATTAATAATAGATTCAGGTATACCAGACAAAGAGGAGTTAGCAGGTTGCTTTCTGGCACAATAAATAAATATCCAAACATATTGAAACAAGCAGAGCAGCATGGCCTTTGAATGGTTAGTACTGCCTCTGACATGGAAACCGAAAATTCAGAGCCATTAGCAGAGCAAAGCAAGGAGTTTTGCTATTATCTAGCAGCTCCTGTATCTGAAGGTGCTGATGTTTTAAGTGTTAGTGTAAAGATTGACACCTCATGGTCTTTCCAGGACTTGGACGTTATGAGAAGTGAAAGGGACAAGGGGCCTGAAGTTCACTTGGAGAACCCGGAGCTGTATGTGCTTCGTAATCAAGTCAAGGAGCTCGAACAGCGCCTCAAAGAAAATGTCTTTAACTGGAATGGAACTGAGACTGCTCTGAGAAGCAGGTAGTAAACCCATACTTATATTTTGGAATTCTAAAAAGAAATTTAGATGTAAAGTTTGCCATGTTTGCACTTTGTGATGGCTTGTTTTTGTAAATTAGCACAGATTTAGTGTATTTAAATGATAATTCTTGTGCAGGTAAGTTTTATATACTTATTTGTTGCAAAAGCTGATATCCATATTTCTGTATGTTGGTGTGTATGAAACGATTTTTTTTGTTTTGCATGTTAGAAATCTATATAGTGTGCAAGTCAGGCTAACTGGCTAATGTGTAAGAAATCCCAATTTCACTGAAGCCGTAGTTAACAATTTAACCCAATAAAAGTGGAATGGAGAGTTAGCACCTGAACACAAAGGCTAGACAGCTGGTGCATTCCGTGGGATGGCATAGACCTGCGCCTGGCCTGCTAATAAAATGACACTGCTTGATACCTTGTGCGCAACTGAATATTACCTTAGAGAATGTACAATGTCAGAAAATAGTCTTTCTTTCTTTCTTTTCTTCCTAACCAGAGTATTTGCATGTTGTTTTGTACATAAGGTCAGATGGTAGTGGATCACTTGTGGGGCTTGACCTGGCAACCTTTTTTATCCATTTGTCAGACTCTTCTTCCACACACATATAGGTTTATACATCACACTGTATGTAACCCAAGGTCGTTCTATGTATTTGTGCTGTGTCTGTATATGTACTGTGAGTAAAATGGGCTTTGGTATGCATTAAAAAATGTCAGACCCATCTTCACTTATTAGTTGCATTTCATCTTGTTCAGTTTGTGAAGATACAATAATAGGGAAAATAAAATATTTATTTTCTTAGTTCAGTAGTCGACATGCAATTACAAAATAATACCAGAGTAAAAGTCAGAATCATCAATACACTAAACAGCAACACAATTCAGTTTTGTTTTCTCGATCAGAAATTCTGCTTTGGCTGTCCTAGCAACCAGAACATTAGATTCTACAAAGAAATGTCCACTTGATGGGCACTAGAAATAATCACATTAGGAGCTGTAATGCATCTTTAAAGGGATTATTTCTCACATGAGGAGTTCACTACTGGCAATTCCCAGTTACTTTCTGCTTTCTTAACCATTTTGTTTTGCACATTTTTTTCTGTCTCACTGTAACAGATTTGTTGACATCTGAATGGCACTGTTCAAAGTTGGTGTCACCCTTTTTTTTATTTAAATGTATTAATTTGCTATTTTGCTATTGGCTATTTGTTATTTGACGTACAGTATGACTCCACTTTATTAGGTACACCTTATTAACACAAATACTCGTCTCCTACAAACAGATATTCAAATGGCTACAACTCTCTGCAATACATACAGCATGCAGACATGGTCAAAAATGTGTTAATATCTTCCCAAACATTAAAGATGCTTGATCTAAGTGACTATGACAAGTCCCTGACATGGTGGTTTCAGAATTTCAGAACCAGCTGCCCCATGACATTTTCACACACTGCAGTCTGTACAGTGCTAAAAAAAAAAACAAAGGAAACACATTTTAATCGGGAAACTTCATACTAGAATGTTATTTAGTCATGATAGTGTGAATCTATTTTCCCTTCAGACTTTTTTTATCATGTAAACCCAAATAGAATACCCCAAATCCCATCTCTAGCCCTGGTATTTTTACTCCAATAAGCCTGGCCACTGTCAGGATTGACTGATATTGTACTTCAGTATTTGTAACCTTAGGCAATTAAAGTACCACAAAAGATAGGAAAGAAAGTTACACTTTATGCCCAAAATATGAACACAGGCATATCCTACATCCTGATTAATAAGCAGTTTATCTTGCATCCAGTATGCTTACCACCAGGTGGCTCTCTGTCTTAGTAAGTTGATTGGGTCTCTGGTCTGCCTTTGCCTCTTCTCCAGCACAGCATCTGGACAGATGTAATTGCAGAGACACAGAGAGAAAGCATGCCTCTGTAAGTCTGAATATATGTTGTGCTCCTTTCCATGGTTCTTGGAGGAGGAAGGGGTGCTCTACTTCCCTTCTGTCATGTTTCAGTGTGCTTCTTCCCCCTGGCTGGGGTTCAAAGCAAAGTTTTATTTTGCTGGTGGCTCAATCTGTCATGAAATTCTTGAGTTCCGAAAGCACAGGTACCAAAATCACTTTCCAAAGTTGCCCACTAGAGGGGTGGAAACACCGTCAAAAACCCTGACTAGAAACCCATAGGGCCATGAGAAACCTTTATAAAATGAAAAGATTTATTTTCACAGAAGCCTGTGCAGGCACAGATTACTGCCTGAAAGGCAAGGAGAAACATAGAAAGCAAAGTCCCAAAACAGAATCCAAAAATTGTGTTCAAAAAACAGAGCAGATGTTCAAAATAACAATAAAACATAGTCCCAATATGAAATCCAGAAAATCATAAGCAATAGCAAAGGACAGAAACACAAGAAAACACTCCACTCCCACGCGTAATCAGTGAGCCACCAGGAACTGTGGGAGACCCTGCCTTAAATAGGATGGAGGGCCGTTCCTGGTGGTTATGGGCAGGTGGACCCACTCCACAAAGCACAAAGGCCCTTCCCCTTTTCCAACATATATAAATAGAAAAGTACATAATAAAGTAAACATTAATACAAATAACTGAAATAAAATTAGACAAAATCAACCCAAGATACAACTTTGAACCCCACCCATGGGGAACATTATGACTGAAAAATTACACCTTCCAGAGGTTCGTAAATTTTGCCTGTCTCTTCCTCTCCAGGCTTTTGTCCGACTGGGGATGGGGTCTTAGATCTAAAATGTCCTCACTGGCCCACTCTTCCTTTCTTCATCACAAATGGCAAAAAACTTATTTATGCTCACATTTCTATAACTAAAATGAAATTACAATATCATACTTTCTGATGGTTGCTTATTTTCTTTTTTAAGTAAATAATTTAAACTCATTGGTAAATGACATTTAGAAAACAATTTTCAAAATAGTCTAATATTAATCGTCATTACAAGTGTCCTGACCCTTTAATTAACAGAATGGCCACATACTCAAGTAACAGCTCTTTACAACAGTGGTGTGCAGAAGATATCTCTGAAAGCATAACACATTAAATCTTGAGGTAGACGGGCTATAGCAGAAGATGATCTTGCTGGGTTCCTCTTCTGTCAGCAAAGAACAGGAACAGTGGATACCTGATCATCGAAGCTGGACGATGAAAAATCAGAAAAACATCACCTGGTCTGACAAATCTTCACTTCTGCTCTTACATAAAGATGTGTCATCCATTAGGTAATCCATTGTGTAAATGATACAGGCTGGTTGTGGAGTACATAAACTTTTCTTTGTACCTGGTATCACTAGCCTGTTTTCAGGTTGCTGAGGCAGGCCACTCAACTCTGCAGTGCTCTTGGTAAAACGTTGCTCATGTTTGTGGATGCATAGCCTGTGGGGTTTGAAGCCCTTTAATACGATTTATTGGTAGTTATGGATTTTAAAGGGTGCAGGAACTTTTACATGTTACTATTTTGGAGAAATTGTCATCATTATCATGAATCACATCACTTAGGTGTGATATGATTTAGCCTGTTGAACAAAAATTGAAAATTCTAAGGGTATTCATTTGCAATTTTTGCTTTCAGTTTTGAACATTGATGTTGATGTCACAATAACTTTTAACACTGTCCTTTGTTAATTAGACTATGTGATAATATGTTGACAAACCTTCACTTTGTTTGTGTTTTTTATGCTGTTATTAATCTGATATTTTATTATCACAAGTACTAATAATCTTATATGTTACAAAAAGCAATGTTCCTCCTTTGCTCTATCACACAAGATTTACCGGAAGCCATCTCCTTCCTTTGCTGTGTTCTAATGCTACCACCACTGCTCTGATCTCCCATAGCTTCTTCTGTGTGGCTCCAATAATCTTTTCTCTGCCTCCTTCACAGCCTGCACTTTCATGATGCTAGTTTTGTCTCATACCACTCACTTGGAGTCAGAACCAACACCATCTGCATTCATGTTCCCCAAATTCTGTAAGCTGGTCCCAGCCAGCATCCTCTCCAAGATTGCCAGCGTCCAGTTACCTATACCTATAGTTGTGTTCTTCAATTGCTTTCTCTCTCTCTTGCTTGTTCACTAACTCACATACACACGACTTCTGCACAGCTTCTCACGATTACCTTCCTCCTTCTGACAGCGTCTTTCTTCCGGGTTCACATAGCCTTACCCCAATTTTCATACCAGAAAGTGTCAACTCTCAGTGTTGTTTGAGAGTCCCTACAATGTTCTGGGATTCCTAAGCATTGTTTTCTAACCCTTTATGGCCATGATGTGCCTTTTTGTTATTTGATATTTTGGCAGGACAATTTCATCATGTCACAAAGTACACATCCTTTGAAGCTGGTTCCAAAAACATGACAACAACTTAAGTTTACACCTATGGCTTACACAGTACTTGGATCTTTGTCCAACAAAGAATCTTTAGGGAATGAAATGAGAGGTTTGCATGATGAATGTGTAGCTAAAAAAAAAAAAAACACAAAACTCCAGAGACGGCATCAGACTGATATTCAAGAGTCAGTAGAGACCTCAGTTCCTAAAGAATATTTCCAGTGCCTTGTCAGATCCATGCATTGAAGTATTGAAGCTGTTATGTGGTCAAAAGTATGTGTATCAAATAAAGAGGATCCCAAGTGCGCTGTCATTAACAGTTCAGATCCCTGTTTAAAAAGTTATGTTTGTTTAAAGGGACTGAGATTCTAAATAGTGGATATTAAAATGTGTACACACACTTAACTATATAAAGTGCGGAAACAAACCACTTCTAACAATATTTATTGTATGGCTTGTTTAAGAGGCATGAGGTAGATTGGTGCCCTGTTAAGGAAAAGTTCATGCCTTGTGACTTATGCTTGCTGGGGTAGGGTCCAGCTCCCCACATCCCTGTTCAGGATCAGTTACTGAGATCACTACTGGCTTAATTTTCATTTAAGGCTGGGTTTATACTTCACGTGATGTGACGTGTATTGTTTATACTTGTGTGTGTACTTTATGCAAATCTGGTAGATTCCACCAGGTGGCAGTGTGAGATATCAACACAGTGAGAAAAGGTTTCATTATTTAAATTAACTTAACAATTTACCTGTAAAATGTAATATACATACTTTAATTCATTTCATAATGAAAGTGATATCTATACTAATAAACGGCAAAGCCCTCACTCACTCACTGACTCACTCACTCACTCACTCACTCACTCACTCACTCATCACTAATTCTCCAACTTCCCGTGTAGGTAGAAGGCTGAAATTTGGCAGGCTTATTCCTTAAAGCTTCCTTACAAAAGTTGGGCAGGTTTCATTTCGAAATTCTACGCGTAATGGTCATAACTGGAAGCTGTTTTTCTCCATTTACTGTAATGGAGTTCAGCTGGAGGGGCGGAGTTCGTATGACATCATCACGCCTCTCACGTAATCACGCATTACGTAGAAAGCCAGGAAGAGCTACAAAACGCGCTTTAGAAAACATGCATTATATAATTAAGAAGGCAGCGAAACAATTAGAAGCGAGCGAGTGACATATAAAACCATATTCAGCGGCTCACGTGAACTGACGCAGTGCGCAGACAAAAAGTAACAGTTCCAAAGAGTGCTGAACAAAAACTGAATTACACTGCTACGCTCAAATAGATAAACCACACGCCGTGGCGTGATACTAAAGCATTCGACTGTAGCGCCCACGTCCGAGGTTCGATTCCCGAGAGGGGATGCACTAAGTATGTACGCGCGCTTCTCGATTTATTTTAACCTCGCATCCCCTTAGTTTGAGACGTATGAAAACGCATGCGGTTAACGCAGAAAGACAG
>JANRMT010062808.1:40063338-40077003 GCA_026402145.1 Polypterus bichir lapradei | reverse complement strand
TCAGTCAGTCAGTCAGTCAGTCAGTCAGTGAGTGAGTGAGTGAGTGAGGGCTTTGCCGTTTATTAGTATAGATATAGATTATTTAATGAAGTTAAAGTTTTATCTGTATAATATAATAAACATATTTTGCTGCATTTCATCTTAAAAATTATATCGTCATCATATGTAAATACGCGCTTTATAAAGTGGCTCAGGTTGTGCAATATTATAACTAGTGCAAGTTTACAGTGGGTTGATTGTACTTATAAGTACAGATAGTTCTACAAGGAGCACTTGATTGATTGTGTTTAGAGCTCTTGGGATGAAACTCTTTCTGAATCGCGAGGTCCATACAGGAAAGGTTTGAAGCGTTTGCTGTGTAAGAAACAGTTCAAATAGGAAGCATGGCTGAGGCAGTGTGTGCTTGAAGCTGTATACCGATAATTCTCTTTCCGATCAGCTGCTCCGAGTGGTGCAGTGAGAGTAATATGGAAAAAGATGATCCGCTGTGGCAACCCCTAATGGGAGCAGCTGAAAGGAGAAGAAGGCGCAGTGAGCGTAACAACGCTAAAGCAGCTATGGTATTTAGAATAGTTTGACCATTCCGTGGACCATTATATTGTTACTGGTTAATTACAATCAGATGCATCAAACTAATAAACAATATGCGGTTAATTTCAGTGTATTTATAAAGCCGCGTTAGGAAAAGAAAGGATAACCAAACAGGAACAGCAGCACTGCTTTGACGCTAGGTGCTGCCAGTCTGCAAAATCGAGCAGAGAACTTGCATACGACAGGGTATGAGGTACCGTGGAAATGTGCGTGGCTTTATGCCAAGTTTAGGTTTTATAAATCGCGATTTGAACGTGGAAACGTTCTTACGCAACATTTCTGTGTGTATACACCGTTTATACATGAGGCCCCTGGTGGTTTGGTTACTTTTGCATAAAGGATCATTCTTATTAAATACTTTGTTTAGTTTATCGCATGCATTGTCACCCAGGTGACAGAGTGACACAAATATTACCACTTTTCTCTCACAAGTCCATTGTTCTGAGATCAAATACCACAACCAAATGTTGTCTGTATGGAGTTTTCAGATTCTTCCCATGTCTGCTGAGTTTTCCCCCAGTGTCCTAAAGGATGTACATAGGGTAATCTGTGAATCTAAACTGGCACCAGTATCAGTGAGTGGGTGATTGCATCTCTAAGTGACCTGTGAGGGACTGGTATCATGTCCAGTTTTTCCTACTTTGCATCCAGCATTTCTTGGATTGAATTTGTCAGGTTTATATCACTTCCTTAAGACAATACTTTTTAAAAATAAATCTAAGGATTACCTTTGATTAAAGAAATGTTTAATAATATAAAATTAATCATTTTAAACAACTTCATTAAGGCTTCAAGAACTGCCAAACAGTCTTGTTTAGAGCATTCACATTAAAGATTTTGTTTAACTACTGTCATGAAAACTCCATTTTAGAGATAACTGATATGTACCCAAAGCCATCTATAAAACAAAGGTGGTAGGCGACATTGTACATTTGATTTTAAAGTGTCTTTGTGACAGAGACACATTGACTCGGTTGTTGGAGGAGACTCACAGGGGTCTGGAGAGAGGTACAGTATAGAAAACAAAGGTGTTGGGGTGCTTTGGTATGGTACTTAATAGCTTTGGCAAGCTGGTGAGCCCGTCCTACCAGAGGTTTTAGCATTTCAGTGAAGGCACAGAAAATATTCCAAAACACATCTGAATATCTTTTGGGGGGGCATGTTCTCCTTGTACAACTATTTTATTCTTTGGTGTCTCGTAGGTGTAGTAAGAGCAAGGTTTGCTCAGTAATTTTTATGGCCACCATGCAGTTCTGCCTACTACCAACTCAGTAAACTTCTTTGAGCAGGTGAGCCCATTGCTACTGATATTGTCAGCAGGACAACACTGAATCACTGCTGCTGTTGGGCCTTAATGAAGAGGTGACCTAACCTAAGTTCCCAGTAAAGAGAGTCTCTGCAAATCACTTTGCATCCCAAGGTTCTAAATGTCAGTCAGTTTGCATTCTACTGCTCCTTCTGTCGGATACTGATGGGTAAACTGCACTATTTTCTATATGATAACTATCTAGGCCGCCACAGGCAAGTAACATGGATTTTCTTAAGTGGGCTTTCCTCCTTTATCAACAGTAAACTGATGAGTCAGGATGTTATCTCATACACATAAAGCAATATTACTATTAATAATAATAATGACCCTATAAACCTGTCACTACTACACAGACACAGTTTATCTATATTACTAATGACTTATGTGACAGGTGTCAGGTCACACTTACAGGTAATCTAACTTAGACACCATTTAAATATCCGACTACGCCACCCAGTTTTATCAAGAGACTGGGAACTCCTGACATTTACCAATAATAGCACACAGGTTTCTTTAAATTGGGCGGTGAGTAAACACACAATGAAAGACACAACAGTAATTTCAGGAAAAGCAACAGTAACTTCTATTACACCAGACAATCATAAGTACATTAAAAAGATAAATGAACATAAACCAAATCTAACAGTATCATGAAGAAAATTTCTTTTTTAGAAAGGAAAGCACACAGTCCACACTCTAAAAGTCCATTAAAAACAAGAATTGGATGATACAACCTTTAGTGGTGCAAAAGTCCAGTTTGTTCTCAGTGTTACCCCAACACTTAATTGTTCAACTGTCCACGGATGCACTGTTGTTCACCGGACACTCGTTTCCCAAGAGAAGTTTTTGTCAAAATCGTGGAATCCCTATCGCCGTCTCTTCGTTGTTCCTTTTTTTCCTCTCTGAGCTCCTTGTATTGCTGTGACCTAGGCACGCCTTATTTCTTGTCTGCCAGCTTTGCGTGGTCCTTTCATGCGGCTTCCCTCTCTCGCTGGACCCACAACCGGCGTCTCCTTGTAGAGCTGTCTCTTCCTCCCTGGAAGTATTGCCGTCCTTGTGCCTCACGTCATGCCAGCCACATACCCTTGTCAGCCTGCGAGCCCCTGTGCTCTGTCCAAGTGTCTTGGCTGTGTTCTCAGTGGACTGTCCCCCTCTGCCTTCTGCTGCCAGGAGTTTTTATCTACTTCAGTCCCTGTCATTATCAGTTCTGGACAATCAGATTAAACAATGGTACATCTGCATTTCCTGGGTTTAACAATTAATGAAAACACAAGTTAACAAAATCTATTGTTACCAACCATTAATGAGTACAGATCTGCTGATTAGTAGCCAATATTGTCAAACATGTTAATTGCCAAGTCTGGTAAATACAGACATCCTCCAAGGAAGTAGCAGTTCTGTTATCACAACTTGGTATTGTTTGTAATCTGAACCAGCCAAACTTCAAAATGGTGACTCCTTTGCAATACAGCAAATACCTACAATCTGCAAACAGCCATTTAACTTCTCACCCCCAGTGCCAACAATGGGTGCCTATTGCCTGTTCATCTGCTGGGTTTTAAATGTAATATTGACATGTTTATTTTCCTAAGAGAGAAATGGAATGACTCAGTGTACAAAAAATGTCCCCCTCTGACACTTACACTAGGGGAGATCAGCCAAGAAATAAACTTTGCTCCTAAAGCAATAATTGTATTAACAGTCATTTTCAGAGTTTGCCCATTAAATGAAGCTCCTCATCCAGATACCAGCTTTCTAGGCTTTTTTCAGTACTGTTTTTACCTCATGTATTTTGAGTTTTGAGCTTTTTATTTATGTATCTTCTTCTTTCGGCTGCTCCCATTAGGGGTTGCCACAGCGGATCATCCAAAATTCTTCTCCGCATATTGATTTAGCAAAATTTTACACCGGATACCCTTCCTGACGTAACCCTCCCCATTTATCTGGGCTTGGGACCAGCACAAAGAAATACACTGGTTTGTGCATCGACTGTGGCTGGGTTAGCTTTTTATTTATGTATACTGGAGTAATTTTAGAAAGTAAAAATATGTGCTTTTTAAGCTCATTGTTATAAACATTACCTATTGTTTTTTGTTTTAATTTACTGTTGCACTTTTTATTTACATAATAGTAAATCTTTGATTTTGCCGATACAAAATTATCAAAATGTCAATCACCCTGTATAAACTTTATATTTGCTGAATTATAATAAAATGTTGAATAGTTTAAACTCTTTTTTATTTCTTCATCCATTTTCAAAATTAATTTAATCTCAAAAAAATATTATCTCCCATATGGGATATGGGTTTTGTCTTTTTTTTTGTTTTGTCTATAGTTCTTTGAGCAGAACTAGTATATTCCATTTTCAGTAATAAACAAAAAATGTGCAAGAGTACTGCACGCATAAATTGAGGTAAGATAAAACAAAATAAAACAAATCTAAAAATGATGGCTGGTATGGTTTATTGTTCTACATGTGTGGTGAGTGGAGCAACTAATTGTTGCTTTCCTTCAGTTTCTGTTGTTTATTTGACTACGTGTGATTAAGATCATGAAATTACAACACAGATTTCATGAAACTCATATGCATGTTGCAGTTGAATTGTGCAGTGCTGTTCTTTTGATATTCTGTTTTTAACATATCAATACACTCAAGATGCATTCTGATTCTGTTTTTTTTATTTCAGGATACCATAAAGACTTATCAGTTACAACGACTCTATGACACAATCACAGAGTTTGTGGTAAGCAAACAACAGATTCCCTTTTCAATGTGTACTTGTTACTGCACAGACCAATGTGATGATTTAAAGTATATACCAAGGTGCTAAACAATATTGTTGTCATTGTTAAAACAATATATACCAGTACATATATGAAAAAGTTGGAGTAGAATGTTTAGCAAGACAATAAACACAATAAAGTAAAACGGATAAAGAAATCTGTGAGATTATGGAAAAGAACCATAAATAAAGAATGAGACATAGCATTGTTTAAAGGTGGAAGTTCAGGTTTTAATTGATGGATTCATTACAGCACTTATCAGGGCTAATGTCAACAGCACAAACCATATTTCTTTTCTTTGTTGGCAATAAAAAAAAAAAGATGTACGCAAACTACCACTTAGTAAACCTAACCTCCTCCCACACCTCCCCTTTTCATGCCTTCAGTAGACTATGTGAACGAATTTTCTTATGATTTTTAATATCAGTAGCTCTAAATTAAGTCATAATGTCAGTTTGCATTTTCATATGTAGCAAGTAATTAAATATTGATGGGCGACTTCCAATGTGGACATCTTATTTAGCAGCGAAGTGTGGGCTGTCAACACAGGCTCTGGCAGCTGTTGTAATGTAATGAGCCCAAAGATGGTGAGCCTTCCTTTTTAGTGAACATAGCACTTAATTCACTTTAAGCCAATGAGGCATTCTTTCACATTTTGAACTCATTTTACCAAAGAGCACCATAGCAATAGAAATACAAATTGTAATTGAAATTTTTATTTATATTCCTTACCTTTATCAGAGTACTTACTATATTTAAGTGTAGCACTATGATTTTTCTAGGAACAACAGGAGCCCCAAAGCCAATACAAAGAACTCAAAAGTAACCTGGGTCACCTTAGATCTCAACTTCAGGTATGCTATCTATCTATCTATCATATAAAAAAATCTTGGGTCGAAAGGTGATCATCTTGGAGAGACACTTTGATGTCACGCAAGACGAGACTTTGTGCCATGAGATTTAACCATGCCCGGCACCAGAAATAAAAAACAAAGAGTAGATGACACTTAGCCTGGGATGAGACGCGACTTTTTCAGAGAGATACTTTCATGTCCCGCGAGACGAGACTTTGTGTTTTTTCCTAGTTTCTATATATTTCCATGATTGAAGAAAAGTCTTACATTCCTAAAGTGATGGGTAAAAAACAGCCATTTGCAATTTTTTTAAATTATAAATTAAGCAGGTCCATTCAGATGAATGTTCATTGAATTTAAAACCGTGGCACAAAGCTGCTTGCTGTGTAGATTTAAAAGAATATGATTTTTTTGAATACACATTTGTAACACCTTGAGCTGCTATTCTTCATTGATACCTAGACTGTAAGTGAAAGGTAAGAGCAGCTTCCATGGGTAAGTTTTAAATGGGTTTTTTTTAAAAAGGAAACGTGTATCGTGTACACAGACAATGCTTCTAAAGTACAATGCATGATAACATTTTATAACTGCCACTCACTATTATCCACAGAGTGGGAACATTGTATTTCAAGATGATGTGCTACAGCTGAAATGGGATGCTCTTTTGGATCCTTCAAGAAACCGAGCTACGCAGACTCCTCCTTTGATACAGTGTATTAAAGAGGCAATAACTCTTGCAAGTATGAATTATTTATTATTAGATTTTGCTTATTACTCTGATAAAGATAGATTTCACTAATTTTTGTGTTTTACAGATAGTTCTATATCATCAGATAATACTGCACAGTTGAGCACATAAACCGTCACAATCTTCTCCACAATTTTACGTAACTTTATTACTTATACTGTATCTCCTCTCTCTATTGGGCACCCTCCTAAAAAGCTTTAGCAATACAATATCTTGATACAATTGTTTCCTTGGATATTTTCTTTCGGGAACTTAACACGTTGAAGTGACTTGACTGGAAGGAAGCTGGGAGTCATTATAAGGGACCAAACCTTAAAATATGTGGTTTACCAAACACCCCTTAAGCCTTAAGGTCAGATTTCATCACTTAGAGACAACTTAATGAACAGTATAGTGCAAAGCTCCTCGGGAGTCAGCATTATCCAGGGTACAGTTAATTAAGAGAGAATGATAGTGTATACACATATCAGCACACCTTCTCTTTGGCATACAATGAACTTTTCTTCGCAGATTACTCTTTCTGCAGTCTTTCTTGATGCTCCTCCACATACAGTGACTGTATGATGCTCATACCTTGAATTTTACTTCTTTTTGACATATGCTTTGTTTAACTTTTGAACCCTCCAACTCGGCTGTCTTTAACGTCTATTTGTATGGTTTACTCAATATTCCTTTGTTTATAGTGTTGAAAATATTGAATTTTCCAAACATCACTTAATTCTCCAACTTCCCGTGTAGGTAGAAGGCTGAAATTTGGCAGGGTCATTCCTTACAGCTTACTTACAAAAGTTAAGCAGGTTTCATTTCGAAATTCTACGCGTAACGGTCAACAATGTCTGCCATGTTGAACTTTCTTATTCATGGCCCCATCTTCATGAAATTTGGTAGGCGGCTTCCCTGCGCTAACCGAAACCAATGTACATACAGTAATCCCTCGCTATATCGCGCTTCGACTTTCGCGGCTTCACTCTATCGCGGTTTTATACGAAAGCATAACTAAATATATAATGCGGATTTTTCGCTGCTTCGTGGGTTCTGCGGACAATGTGTCTTTTTACTTCCTGTACATGCTTCCTCAGTTGGTTTGCCCAGTTGATTTCATACAAGGGACGCTATTGGCGGATGGCTGAGAAGCTAACCAATCAGAGCACGCAGTTAAGTTCTCCTGACTGAGAAGCTAACCAATCAGAGCACGCAGTTAAGTTCCTGCGTGCTGAATGCAGTGTTAACCAGGAAGTCTCCTCTCGCTCATTCAGCATCAACGTGTTTCGCTGTGTATAGAGTTGTGCTCTTTAGTGTTTATCTTTGTGCATAGTCAAGCCCTTCATTATGGCTCCAAAACAATCTGCTACTGCTTCAGGGGCCGTGCCCAAGCGCAAGAAGAAGATGTTAACGATTGCCGAAAAGGTAAACGTTTTGGATTTGTTGAAGACTACGATTCTTTTTATTTAAAAAGTAGGAAAGGAATATAAGATCTACGGCTGCAGTGTCCTTTTAACCAGGGTGCAAAACGAGTTGTAAGTGGATGTAATAAGGCAGTAGTCTGGATGGAATCTGCTTTAGGGATTTGGATTGAAGACTGCCAGAAGAAGAACAACGGCAGTGCTACACAATCGCCTGAAGTGGCTCCTTTACAAGGGCTGTAACGCTCTCCTTTGTTGTGCAGTAAAATTAAACTCATTGTTATCGGACAAGTCATCGTGTCATTGTTGGTGAGTAACCATAATTAATTTTCTTCTTACAGTGCTTAGTACATGTACGTACATTTAGTGTCACTGTACACACATTTACTGTATACTATTTTTCTTGCATTGTACGTATTTATTGCTGGTGACCTGTCTATCGTAATGGCTGTAACATATGTGATATCGGAGACACTCAATATCTTTAAAATAATATTTAGGTTTTACTGTATATAAACAGTGTGTTTATATACATAATTTCAATGAATCTTACCTAATATCTAAGAGAATACAAAGGGATTATGCTGTATAACTCTGCGGGGAGTATTTATAAACAGTGCGGGAGAGTTTATAAGGGCTTAAAATATATAAAAATAACCATACAAACAAATGGTTTCTACTTCGCGGATTTTCACCTATCGCGGGGGGGTCTGGAACGCAACCCCCGCGATCGAGGAGGGATTACTGTACTTATTTCGGTGGTATGACGCCACTGTCAGCTGCCATATTGAACTTTCCAGTGTCACTAATTTTCCAACTTCCCGGCTAGGTAGAAGGCTGAAATTTGGCAGGCTCATTTTTTACAGCTTACTTACAAAAGTTAAGCAGGTTTCATTTCGAAATTCTACACATAACGGTCGATAACGTCCACCATGTTGAACTTTCTTATTTATGGCCTGATCTTCACGAAATTTGGTAGGCGGATTCCCTACGCTAACCGAAACCGACGTATGTACTTATTTCGATGGTATGACGCCACTGTCGGCCGCCATATTGAACTTTCCAACGTCACTAATTTTCACAATGTCCGCCATGTTGAACTTTCTTATTCATGGCCCCATCTTCATGAAATTTGGTTGGCGGCTCCCCTGCGCTAACCGAAACCAATGTACATACTTATTTCGGTGGTATGACGCCACTGTCAGCCGCCATATTGAACTTTACAACGTCACTAATTCTCCAACCTCCCGTGTAGGTAGAAGGCTGAAATTTGGCAGGCTCATTCCTTACACCTTACTTACAAAAGTTAAGCAGGTTTCATTTCGAAATTCTACACGTAACGATCATAACGGTCGACAACGTCCGCCATGTTGAACTTTCTTATTTATGGCCCCATCTTCACGAAATTTGGTAGGCGGATTCCCTGCGCTAACTGAAACCGATGTACGTACTTATTTCGATGGTATGACGCCACTGTCGGCCTCCATATTGAACTGTCCAACATTACTAATTTTCCAGCTTCCCGTGTAGGTAGAAGGCTGACCCCATCTTCAAGAAATTTGGTAGGTGGCTTCCCTACGTTAACCAAAACCGATGTACGTACCTATTTCGGTGGTATGACGCCACTGTCGGCCGCCATATTGAATTTTCCAAACATCACTAATTCTCCAACTTCCCGTGTAGGTAGAAGGCTGAAATTTGGCAGGCTCATTCCTTACAGATTACTTACAAAAGTTAAGCAGGTTTCATTTCGAAATTCTACGCGTAACGGTAATAACAGTCAACAGCGTCCGCCATGTTGAACTTTCTTATTTATGGCCCCATCTTCACGAAATTTGGTAGGCGGCTTCCCTGTGCTAACCGAAACCAATGTGCGTACTTATTTCGGTGATATGATGCCACTGTCGGCAGTCATATTGAACTTTTCAACGGTCTTTGTTACTTATGGGCCCATCTTCAAGAAATTTGGTACGCGGGTTCCCAACGCTAACTGAATCCTACTTACGTACATATATACGTCCATAGCCTGCAGCTCGGTCACCGTGTGAGGCGGCGTTGGGTCCCCCATCCCAACGCCTCCCACGTTGTTGGCTGCCTGCCTATATAAGGCCGTCTGTCGCTCCAGTCTCTACATTCCCTTCCTTGCTTTGCCATGGTATTCACGTCTCCCTGCTGATAACTACAGCCTTTTTATTTAATCCACGGCTTCTCCGCTGTTTTATTATTCATTTATTACGATTATAGTTATTGTGTAGGTATTTTAGACTTACTTTACATTGTTCAGGTACCCATTTCCTTTATCATTCCAACCGTACCACCATTAACATGTCTATCGAGGTGATCACCATCGATCAAAGAACTGTCACTTACCAAGTGGTTTCCATGACCGGAGATGGCACCTGCCATTTCCATTCTCTTTGTTACATATTGCACGGCCATATCAGGCTCACTCTTGATATCCGGAGGAACATTGTGTCTTATGTATTGAATGACTGGGACAGGTTCAAGGTGTGGACTGATGACGGTACAGGAGATAATTATACTACACAGGAGCACTAGAAGAGTGAAATGCTTAAGTGTACCGAAATGGCCAAATATTTTACACCTTTGGACAACCGCCAATGCCTCTTAAACATCTTAGATTCACAGGTGACGATTTCAGTAGTGGACACTTTGATGTTTAGAAATGTTTAAACTCTCAAAAGCTGGATGTGAAGTTATCAATGAAACTGGTTTTATACTTACAACGCTTGACAGATGCCGAATGTCTCTTCAACACAAGTCCTACAAATACTGTCGTAATTGAAACAAACCATGAAACTCAAACCGATTATGACAGCAGCAATCCAAGCTGTGAGATTTGAAACAAGATTACTGTTCACATGGCCAACTGTACGTTGCATGCTCAAGAGTAAGCTCAGCGCACAGCTACAGCTTGGTCATATTACAACTGGAGGGCCGAACTGACAACGTGGCATACAAAGAGATCCTTAACAAATAATTATTGGTATATTTTCCCTCAGTTTTAAAAAGGTTTAATTGTCTTCTTAATAAAAATTTTAAGGCAGTACTTCGCCGCTGCGAAGCGCGGGTATATTGCTAGTATTTTATACAAAAAGAAAATATTTTTATTCATCCCTAACTGTCTGTTTAGCGATCTCACACTATTGGGAATTCAACCAAGTGGCCATTTTGTTCTGATAAATGCTAAAGCACATGAAGATGGATATATATTAAATGAGGTATCTTCTTTTAGCAGTCTATTAATACTAAATTAGCTAAGTTAATATTTATTCTTACAAGAAATGTATCAAGTTTGTATAGTATTAGATATGCTTAGCTAGGCATTGTGGGGGAAAAGTGTTGGTCTAGTCCCTTACCAGCCTCATTGAGTGACCTTGAGCTGGTCATTTTAACTGTTTTTGCTCCAGGTGTTTAAGTAAAAGATGATAAACAATTATATTGTTTTCAGATCTTGTAAATCACCATGGATAAAAATGTCAGGATATTTTTAAAAAAACAAAACATTAATACAGTATATTTAATTTGGTTTGTCTAGTTGTTAATTGCCAAAGACATATCTCCAATTTCCTGCTTAATGCATGTAGTTCAACGGATTACTATATCACTGTTCCCGGCATCTGGTCCCTGTGACTCACTATGTCTGCTAATAATTTCTTTTTCTTTGTTGCATATTCCTATTATTGTTATTTGATAATTCAGAAATCTTATTTCATTAATACCTAACTAATTTGTTTATAATCTGAAAGGTAACATTAAAAAACTTAAGCACACTTGAATGTCAGTTTATAGATGATATTATAATTTAAAATAAACAGCAAAATGCAGTAATGCTATTTTTTTTAACATAAAATATCAATTGAAAAAAATATTTTATTTTCTATAGTAGTTCTTATTTTCTGTTTATATTGGGTGTCCTATTAACATTTACATGTTTTTATATCTATTTTCCTTCTTCAGACTTAATGCCACAGCATGAAAGCAAACATTCATGCATTTGCGTGGATTCAGTTGACGGGTCTATTTTCCCATTACTGGACAATAACTCCTCTGCATTGGTTCAAACAATGCAGGCGGTCCGAGGTGGTAATTTACAGCAGGTATGGTAAAAAAATAATATATGTACCTAAAATGTGACGTACATGTTTAATTTTACGCTTACAAAATTAGTAAGAATTTTAATTCCTGTAAATATTGCTGATTTTAATCAATGTAAATAGAAGATATTGAAATTGTGAAATATAATGTGCAGTAAAATATTTTTATTAATTGACAGAAGTCTTGTCTTTATGCTTGGCTTCTTTGAAATATATATAATTGCATAATGCTATGCGATTTATCTTTGCATGTGCAGCTTTAATTCTGACTTTTCTCAGATAACAAATCCTGGGCTCTTACATTCAGTAATGGCCTTAAATTAAAAAGAAGTGTTTATCAATAATTGTCTGGGTTCTATGGGTCCTATTTTTGCCTGTTAGAAAAACTAGGGATCTTAAACTGTCCAGAAAGTAAACTGAAGAGTTAAATAAAATGACGAATACTGAATTTAATGTGTATTTTAATCTAAGAAAAACAAAAAAACAATAAGCATTAATTGAAAAGTTGCATAAGACACATCAGTAGAAAGCAGAAACACAGTAGATGGTCAGACTCTGATTCCTTGCAGTTGTGGAGGTGAGAGAGAGATAAGCCCTCCCTGTAAGGGAATGAGAGACCCAGACACTCTCTGAAGGGACAACACGCTTAGTCTGTTTGATTCTATCATGCCACAAGTATTAACCACAATATTAATATTAAATGTTAACTATTACTTTTAAAATATGAACTATTAGCCAGAAGTCTCCTACCAGCCTTAGGAATCAGTTTACTAAAAGTGATTTTAACTCATCTTACCCTGAGCAGTGTTACTGTAAAGAGTTCATTTCAGTTGCGATTAAAGCACCTTAGCAAGCAGGGATGCTTTGGCTCACAATTATCTCCAAGCCTAAAACCTAGCCAACCATCTCGTCTTTACATTTTCCTACAGTCCACCTCATTCAAAGCTCAGAAAAAGATATTACAGAAAATATTGCTACTATAAAAAATACTTTTTTTTAAGGCCTTCAGATTTCTCCAGGTGAACTTCCCTCTCATTGTTTTTCCAGTCCTTTGAAATGAAAGCCATTTTTCAAATGTCATTAATCATTACTTTCTTCCATGTCATTTGTGGTCTCCCTCTTTGTTCTCTACTCTCTACCTTTATCACGAAGTACTACTTAGGAATTTTAATAGCATATTGATTAATCAATAGTTGTTAGTGTGCACATGTCCCCACATTAAATTAATTGAAAATCATGTAGTTTTTGTTTTCAATTTTCCTGATTGAGTGATAATGGAAATCTAAATAAAGCTGGTGGAATGCCTCAAGAAAATTATTTAAATATACTCAATGTATTTTTATAAACATTCCATTTGTGTGATTATAGCAGGATTTTTAATTTCTATTTCTCGGGTAAACAGAAACTCATCATAGCATTTATTACTTGAGTGCTGCATGAGTAATGAGTTACTATCTCTTTCATATTAGATGTGAACAAATTAAAACAGCAAGGGCAGGGTTCACATTGCTAAAGCTTTCTTTGCCTGTCCATGTTGGACAAGCCCTGTTGATATCTAGGTGTTCACTTACTTCAACAGCATCTGCCTTCACTTTTACACACTTTCAAGAAACAAAGTCACACTGCTCTCCCTGTTCACTTTCTTTACACCATATCCATGGGTTTGAAATATATAACACTAGCAGAATACCCACGCTTCGCAGCGGAGAAGTAGTGTGTTAAAGAAGTTATGAAAAAGAAAAGGAAATATTTTAAAAATAACGTAACATGATTGTTAATGTAATTGTTTTGTCATTGATATGAGTGTTGTTGTCATCTCTCTCTCTATCTATATATATAAATATATATATATATATAT
>JANRMT010062808.1:40036136-40048338 GCA_026402145.1 Polypterus bichir lapradei | reverse complement strand
TAAATAATAAAAACCATCATTTAAAAACTGCATTTTGTGTTTACTTGTGTTATATTTGACTAATGGTTACATGTGTTTGATGATCAGAAACATTTTGTGTGACAAACATGCAAAAGAATAAGAAATCAGGAAGGGGGCAAATAGTTTTTCACACCACTGTATATATATATATATATATATATAAACATTTTGACCATATATAACTGATTGTGGTTGTGTGGAGGCTAGTCTTAATTGCTAATGGTTTAAATGCAAAATATTAATTTTCAGCTAAAAAATATGCAAACAAAAGCTGAAGAAATGCAAAATCTGCACCCAAGAGCCCTTTCACAAGATCAGCAAATTCTCAATGCATCTGAAGACCAGCATGAATCAGCTCAGAAACTGTGCTCTCCAGAGATTTCATCTTTGACAGAAATGAGTGAAAAGGCAAGTGGTGTCGAGAAACCTATAGAATATGATGACATCTACCTACCTACCAACCTGCCTGCCGTGTTTGTGAGCAGTTTGGTGGCACTGTGGTTAGTGCAGTTACCTCACAGTTCTATGAACTGAGTTTGATTCTCTGCCTGGTCATTACATTACATGGTCTCTCTCTTCCCTATGCCCAGGGGGTATTTGTCTGTGTAGTTTCATTTCTTTCAGTCTCCTAAAGGCAGATTTGATTGAGGACTTAAATTGGCCCATGGTAAGAATGTACATGGCCTATAATAGACATGCATCCCTTTCAGAGTTGGTTGTCAGACTCTCCTCTACCTCCTTATGATCCTGTGTTTAACTAAGAAGGTAGAGCAAATGTATTTTTTAAATTTTATACAGTATATGTGTTGGATTGTGCCATTTGTAACCTAAAAAATAATTTACACATGCTGAAAATATGTATTTCATCATGTATCACAGTTTATCACTAGAGAAAATTAATCATTCTTTAAATGATATATATTGAGCCATTCTAAAATGTAGGCTCTTTCTTGCTAATTATACTTGAAATATATGTAACTTTTTGTTCTGTCCCACAGTGTGCAACAGGATGTGATTTGAGTTCCAAATGTCTCTATGTCAACATGACTTTGAATGAAAATGAAGGAAACAGCATGAGAGAAAAAGATCTGAAGAATGAATATGAAAGCATCAACTATCAGGTAGCAGGAAATATTCTTCTTTCAAATGATTTATAAGACTACCTGTAATCTTGAGCAAATTCATACTGAAAATAATCTAAAATGTGTTTCAATGAGGAGTTAATAATCTCTTTAATCACCTCCAAAAATGGCTAAGCAAGCATGTTTGTTTGAGTATTCTCAACTGTAAAATAATAATTTGAAGTTCACAACTAGAATCAAAATCGATCATTAGCATGGTGTCCAAAATACTATTAAAGACCTAAAATATCACTGTGTACCAGAACTCTTCTAGCTGGATGAGTTTCCTTTCTTTAGACAATGTTGCCACCTACTGTTTTGTCTGCGGGTCAACTTCAAGTGTGAATTGGTGTCTTAATACAAAATATTCAAAAAATAACTGACTTGAATTGTTTATATTTTACAAATTTATTCTTTTCAGTTATCTTTTAGATAACATTTTACAGTGTTGCTAGTTTCTATCAGCCACTACAAGGAATAAAAAGCTAAAATGCTGAGCTCATAATATTGCTTTGTTTTTTGTCACCTGCCAAAAGTAATGCAGCAACCAGCAGGGAGTACCAGCCTATAAAGGGCAGACCTCCCTGACCTCACATGGGACCACTTTACATGTCTGTTAACTTAACAGACAGATTCTAGTTAAGTAAAATCATCTTCACCCTCAAATGTCATTGGGAATCTAACTCTAGGTGTCATTTTCTGAAGACATTTCACTAAATGAGTGAAGACAAACTGCTTAAAAACTTAAAGGAACACTTTGAAAACACATCAGATCTCAATGCAAAAAAATCCAGCTGGATATCTATACTGATATGGACTGGGTAATGTGTTAGAAATGAAAGGATGCCACATCATTTGATGGAAATGAAAATTATCAACCTACAGAGGGCCGAATTCAAAGACACCCCGAAAATCAAAGTGAAAAAATCATGTGGCAGGCTAGTCCATTTTGCAATAATTTCATTACAGCAACTCAAAAATTGTACTCAGTAGTTTGTATGGCCCCCACGTGCTTGTATGCATGCCTGACAATGTTGGGGCATGATCCTAATGAGAAGACAGATGGTGCCACCTGGCGGCTTCAGATGGACTGAAACATAATGTCTCAAAGATGTCCTATTAGATTTAAGTCGGGAGAGCATGGGGGCCAGTCAATGGTATCACTTTCTTCATCCTCCAGGAACTGCCTGCATACTCTTGCCACATGAGGCCGGGCATTGTCGTGCAGCATTAAGAGCCCAAGACCCACTGCACCAGCATAGAGTCTGACAATGGGCCCAAGGATTTCATCCCAATACCTAATGCCAATCAAAGTGCTGTTGTCTAGTGTGTAGAGGTCTGTGCGTCCCTCCATGGATATGCCTTTCCAGACCATCACTGACCCACCACTAAAGCGGTCATGCTGAAATATGTTACAGGCAGCATAACATTCTCTACAGCTTTTCCAGACCCTTTCATGTCTGTCACATGTGCTCAGGGTGAACCTTCTCTCATCTGTGAAAAGCACAGGGCGCCAGAGGTGGATCTGCCAATTCTGGTATTCTGTGGCAAATACCAATCAATCTCCACACTGCCGGGCAGTAAGCACAGGGCCCACTTGAGGACATCAGGCCCTCAGGCCACCCTCATGAAGTCTGTTGCTGATTGTTTGGTCAGAGATATTCACACCAGTGCCTGCTGGAGGTTATTTTGTAGGGCTCTGGCAGTGTTCATCCTGTTCCTTCTTGCCCAAAGGAGCAGATACCGGTCCTGTTGATGGGTTAAGGACCTTCTACGGCCCTGTCCAGCTCTCCAGAGTAACTGTCTGTCTTCTGGAATCTCCTTCATGCTCTTGAGACTGTGCTGGGAGAAACAGCAAACCTTTTGGCAATGGCACATATTGATGTGCCATCCTGGAGAGATTGGACTACCTGTGCAACCTCTGTAGAGTCCAGGTATCGCCTCATACTACCAATAGTGACACTGACCGTAGCCAAATGCAAAACTAGTGAAAAAAACAGTCATAAAAGATGAGGAGGGAAAAATGTCAGTGGCGTCTAGCTGTTAAACCATTCCTGTTTTGGGGGTTGTCTCATTGTTGCCCTTCTAGTGCACCTTTTGTTAATTTCATTCACACCAAAACAGCTGAAACTGATTAACAACCCCCTCTGCTACTTAACTGACCAGATCAATAGCCCAGAAGTTTCATTTACTTGATGCTATACTGATTCTAAAGTGTTCCTTTAATTTTTTTTTGAGCAGTATATAGTGTTTTATTTTCATTCTGAAATACAGTACTGTTAAATTTGTAAAGTGTACATTGTAAATGTAAAATAACAAACATAACTATGAACAATAAGTACATAATGAGAATTTTTAAAATGGAAATTTGGTACTATTGAGCAGAAGTGTCAAATATATGGAAACAGATTTAAGTATTCCTCAATCAAAATTTCAACTACTGAAATGAATGTTACATTCAGAGGATTGAAAACTTCATTCAGAACTTTTAAAACTTCACTCATACTGATTGTTTCAACTTTAAAATCTAACTGATTTATTTCAAATTTTAATTCAAGTAAACAAGACCATTGTATTGATCCACTACAGTAAGAGCGCAACACACCTTTCCTGTTGTACTTTTAAATAATAATAAAAGTATATCTGATATAAATACAGAAAAACATGAATTAAGCAGAGGTACTACTATTTACGAAGTGATGTAGATTCCTTGAATATTATGGCATATTTAAAATTCATAAGTCAAATTTCTTTTTGAGATTATACATAAAAGCTAACACTGCTAAATGCTTTGTTGAAGGTTTCACTAAATGTGAAAATGAATGAAAATTTTCCTGAACCAGAACATCATGGCCAAGGTTAGAACAAGTAGTCAGTAGGAAATGCTGTTAAATTTCAACATTCCTTTTCTTAATTTATAGTAGTTAGTATCAAGTGTAACTTCAAATGACACTAATCCTCAAACACTCTTCATCATACATATGACACTTGCATCCCATTCTAGGGGTCACAGTTTTCATCTCCAACATACCTTAAACTTTATATATGAATGCATATATTCAACCTTTCCTTATGTAAGTATATCTCAAATTGTGTTGAATGAACAATAAACAAAAATCATTCTTACCCAAATAGTCTTTCCTGATGTGAAAATATTTTCACAAAAATTTGTGACTTTGCACAGAACTGTCACAGACACACATTATGTCTGAGGATTATTGTGAGAGCAAATGCACCAGGAGACCATTTGAAAATCTCACAGACAAAGTCAGACAAAGCAGTAAATTAAAACCAAGCAAATAATAATTTAAAGGATTAGACAAAATTTATAATCAAAGTCAGAACGAGGATGTAATAAGAACTCAAAATCCTGCCTCCAGAAGGAAAGGGTTACTAAGACATTCCTTATCCACTGAAGGATAAATAATAGTGCAATCACCTATTAATATGATGACATTCTGTGATGTCTTGGCCATGAAGAATGAGGTCATGTGACAGAAAAAAGTGATGTCATGAGGGGAAAAAAAGAAAATTGAAACAGAAAATCAATTTTATTAATTCAAAACAAAACATGAAATTACAGTCAGAAATGAAGTCTGTATGTGTAAAAAACACAAAACAGGTAAAGTTCTATGTATAACACTGACAATATTACAATTTCCTCCACTTTTAAATTTATCTTCTCTAATTTGGAAATTGTCATCTTTCTTTTTCAGGTGAATGAACTTCAGAGAAGGAACACAGAATCAGAGTTGTCTGTTGCCGCTTTAAAGGTAAAATCCTACTGTACACTGGATTTTTAAGGAAGCAAAACCATACACTCTAAAACATTATGAACATTTCCTCTGTTAAACTTATGGTGTTGTAGACCTAATGACATTTCTGTCACAGAGCCTAATGCCAAAGAATGGAGGAGGCTCAAACACAGGAAGTGATGTTGCTCTTTAGGACATGGAAATGAACCTCATGAAATCACCAATTCTAGATGAAGAAGTGTTACTAATGTGTGTGCTAAAGTTTAAAGGACTTCAGCACCTTGCAAGGACAATACCCACTTTCCATTATGTTACAGTAGGCTCTCCATTTTACAGTGTTATGGCTCAAATTTAATTCCTCGGAATATGTTTGGTTATCATCCTCATCCCAGAAAAGACTGAGGTTAGGGTACTCGCCATGGTCAAGTAAATAGTTGGATTGCAGTTGTTTATGTTAAAGGAAAGAGATGAAAGGAAAGTAATGTACTGTATATTAGCTACACTTGTATTTAACAGGTTGGATCCTTTAATTAATCATTAAGCTTAAAGTAGATACTGTATATGCATTTTGCTGTTTTTTCATTTTATCTTTATAATTTTCATTTTTTTTCTTTTTTAAATTTCTCCACTTTCAAGGATCCAATACCCTGGTCCTTCTTTTTGATTCACGCTTAAGGGTTTACATATTCATTGTTTGTTTGTAATGGTTTTTATTTCCTTTTTTAGAGTGCTGAGCTCAAAACATCTTGCATAAAAGCTACTTAACTAAACACATTTTAGTTAATTTCTTCAGAATGCTCATCCATATACAATTTATTTAAATTATGAGGAGTGTTCAAATGGGTTTGTAAATCTTTTTTGTTGAGAATAAATGGTTCACATTGCCAGGCGATTTGGTTTAATCCTTGCCAGCTCACATTTTAGGTTGTACTGAGGCTTCCACTTGGGCTAGTCCATGATTAAAAGACAAGTTTTACAGGTGAAATGGCACCATTGAATTGTCTGTATTTGAAAATTAGAGTATGTCCTGTAATAAACTGGTATCCCATTTGTAGAGACTGATCCATAACCTGGTTGAAGAATGCTAGTTTCAGAGGCTCCAGCATCCAACAGTGTAAGACCATGTGATAAGTAACTATAGAAAGAACTTGCAAAAAATTGAACACCACTCTTCAATACTGAAACCTGTTGAACACATACTAAATAGTGTGTTTATTATTCTGTAGTAAACAAAATATTTAACAATTTTCTTGTGCTTAATTTTCATATTCTAGGCAAAGCTGGCCTACATGGTTCAGAAGTGCCAAGACCGGAATAGTCTTATCCTTAGGCTGGTAAGGCTACTGTGCAAGTGTGGCTACATCAATGCTGATCTTGTTCAGGAGGCAGAAGATCTTTTAAATGATACCGCACTGTTAGATTACTCTAGAGATTTTATTCCTGCTCCTTGCAATCAGGTAAAGGTGTGAAGAAGATTAATGGATATTATGTCCATGTTTTACGTGATGCTAATTACAATTTGTAATAATAATAATACTCTAGGTTTATTAGTGACTATATGTTGACCCAGTTTGAGTGAGTGTGATGGTCTGACACCTCATTCTGGGCTTATTCCTGACTTATACCCGGTGCTTTTGGGTTAGACTGTAGCTTCCTTCTACCCTGAACTGTATTTAGCAGATCTGATTATTGGTAGATAGATCGATGCTCTGTTACTAGATGGAAATGCTTTCATTTTTTTATTGGAACTATTATAGTATGTATACAGGTTTCTGATTTTACAGTAATATAATTTAAGAGCTAAACTTCACATTTAGCTAAATTGCCTTTAGAAACTCAACGGGGGAGAAAACTATACTGTGAAAAAAGTCAAGCAAACCAATGAAAATCTGAAAGCACCTATTCATGCTGGATACATGGCCATCAGAACTGAATGTAACTGATCAGTTAAAATTGGATGAGAAAATGGATGGATAGATAAATGGACAAACAAAAGTAAGCCAACATCACAACACAAGACCATTTGAAAACTGAAGATGTGCTCAGAACCAGGAATAAGGTTAAGAAATATATATGAACAAAATCAAATTATAAAAATGCCCTAAAATCTCTGAATGAAAGAAATGCACTTGTGAAAGTGCCCTGCAGAAGGGACAGTTAGAGTTAGCACCTTCTCTGTACTGTTCCATTCATACAGAGCATAACGGGTTCATTAATTTTTTTATTTATTTTTTTTTTTAGAACAATTTTAAGGACTTGCAGGGGAATGATACTGAAAAAGGTACAGTCCATTTAATATTTACAAATAATGCAAGGAAAGAAACAGTGGATATTGTGGCAAATATATTTAATTTTTTACCAAAAAGAAACAGTGATTTGTCCATCCACAAGATTAAAATGAAATGAGCTTGCTGCTTATTTAAAAGTATGTTTAGGGAAAGCATAAAGCAGGAAATACTATACGTTGCATGCATTTCTTTATTAATAATGTTGAAAATAGTTGAGTACACATGGACACCAATGTAGTTATATCTCGATTTTGGAGGTGACTGAAGTGTAAAACACAACACTTGCATAAACACAGAGGAGGAGAAACGCTTGTCCCCTTACCTTTTTGCATTGATGAGGTATAGCTTCATAAAAGACATCCAGCCTTACACTCAAGCATGTATACTGGAACTAAAGAAATATGATGAAACATAAACTTCACCATTTTGTAACCAATACACAACTAACAGTCTGTACCTGAAGATTCATGATTTGTTAGGACTTTTCATAGGAGGCATCATCCCAATTTGTGGCTTAGGATGAGGGAGATTTACAATATCATCCCTCCCAATAGTGCAGGATTTTGATGACCAAGAAAGTTAAGGATGCCAGCCCCATTTACATCCCCAAGGTAAGATAGATCTGAATCCACTCATATTTAAAACAGAAATAAAAGAGCAGAATAATAAAAAGAAATGCCTTCTTTCTCTACAAAAAATATCATGATTTCACATTATTCCCAAATTCTCTTTTCTTAATTCTGATGCTTTTAATGTTTTACCTTCCAAGGCAGTATCTGAAATGAAAGATCTTATCACCTTCTAGCAGCACCTCCCTGTCCACAAACATACATACTGGTGTTCTTCAATTGCTCTATATTGTCATTTCTCTGTTTCCTACAGACATGGTTATCTTTTCACACCTGTTAATTCCTTGCTGTCTTGGAAAGTTATGTACAATACTGTACAATATTGATGTATTGTTTTTTGTAGTATTCTGTGTTGGCTTGATTAAATTATTCTACTAAACAACAGCATAACACACATTTCACTACATACAATTCAGGCTGGCAGAAGGCATATATCATATTCTGGCAGCATTGAATTCAAGGTAGAAACCAGTTCCAGACAGGGCATCAGTTTATCACAGGGTCCACTTTAACATACATGCTTACCATTTTAGAGGCATCAGTTAACCTACCCTGCATATCTTTGAGCATGGGGAAGGAAAACGCATAAACAGGACTAACATGCAAAATCTATATGAACATTGAATGCACACCACTGAATCACCGTGCCGCACCTTAGAGCTTTAGTATCCAGTATAATTGTTGACTTATGCAAGTGGCTCGCAGATGGGTTAAGTGTTGCAGTCATGCAGTCAACTGGACATGTACATTAAACCAGTAACCTTTTGCTTTCAAGTCAAAAGTCCCATTCATAAAGTCATACATCTTGCCTCTTTTATGTGATTTAACTTTTTTTCATTTCTTATATGAGTTTTTCAGAGCATCTTTTTAATATTTTAGATATCATAAAAAGAGAAGGAGTTCTTGTAGCAAAGTTCCACATCCAGAATAATACAAAAGAGGCCCTAATTCTCCTCTCAAGTCAGTGGTACATTTCTGGTGCTGTTGTTTCTTAAGGAGCCCTGAAGCTAATTTTAGGGTCATCTACAATTGGTACAGTATTACCAGGTTAGAGCGCCTTGTAAAGGCACCATTCAGTAATTAGCGTCCCTTAAAAAGATTGGTCTCCAAATACAGTTCCTTTCTGTTTGCTGACTCCTAGTGGTTAGTTGGAAGAATACTTACCTCTTGTCATTTCTTGCTATCATCACCCTATCAATTAATACTATCAATTGTGTTGGTATCTTGCTAGAGGGACACAAGGCTAATGCTCCATTTAGCAGTGTCTCTTAGCCTTCAGTTTCCCTTAAACAGCTGAGTCTCCAAGCACCTCAAATGTTCATATCCTTTAAAAGACAGCCCCAAGTTATGATATACCCTAGTGGATGGACTGAGGATTACTGGTCTTCCTCCCAATCTCCTAAGACTCACCCAAAAATGAACAATATATTTTCAACTAATATCCCATCACATCCCATCTAGCAGCTCCTCCTGTATTCCTTTACTGACATATGGAGGACTTCTGCTGTTAGCATGGTTCTCTCTCTCCCACTGGACATGTCACCCTTTTTTTTGACATTTCCCACCTTGATGATGCTCTAGCTCCTGAAAACCAGTTTGCCATAAAAACATTAAAAAACAAATTTATATATAAAAAAAACTCTGTTTTGTTATACTGTTTTGTTGTGTGTTTTGTTTTTAAATATATTACACTATATTGTGTTTTGATTTTTAAGTATACTACAGTATATTCACAAATATATGTAGCACTTTGGGAGTGTTATTTGTAGTGCGCTATATAAGAATATATTTAACTATTTGTATTGCAGGCATTCTACAGAGATCCCTCATAAGTTACAAACGAAGCTTTCCTCATACTGGTCGGTCCCCTAATAGCAGAACTTTAATCGCAAAAGCCAATTTCACCCCTACTCCAAGCATGCCCAAGACAGTCCTGCCAGAAGTAAGTCTTCAGCTAGAAACGCCATAGTATACAGTATGTTTGCACTCTGAATAGAAATCTTTACTGACAATATTGTATGTAGGTCAAAGCAATTTTAGGAGTTGAGATGTAAGCTAGAAAACATTTTCCTATGTACTTGTCCATGGTGTTTAAATTCAAAAATGAAGCAAATGTTTACTTTTCACCTGATTTTTTTAAAGACTTGTTAAGAACTGAGTGGCTATATTTTGTTTGTTAAAAAGATTGAACAAGCAGAAAACATGGTGGTGCAGTGATTAGTGTTGTTGCCTCCTGGATCCAGCATTCTAGATTCTAAAGTCACAGATGGGTTACTGACCTTGTTCATTTTGCTCGTTCTCCCAGTGTCTGTGCAGGCTTTTCTCTGAATGCTTCATTTCTACTCCCAAATCCACTGGCATTTCTTTTACATTAATTAGAAATTCTAAATTGGTGCCTTGCTGTGTGTGTCAGTGAAACTGCTATAGATTGGCAGGCATCCCATTTGGGATTGGTTCCTGCTGTGGAACCCAGAATTGTATTAAACAGGTTTGAAAATGCTATAGCAAGCAAGAGACCCAGTTCAATAGTGAAAGGAGCTGGAGCCTGTAGGACAGGAGCCAAATTTGGAGTGCCAAGCTATTGCAGGTTTGTTTCTTTATGCCTCAGTTTGCAGTACAAACATGTCTTTTGTACTTTACAGCGTGCGCTGTTAATTGTTAAAAAATGTTCCTTGTAAAATTAATAAAGAGTGGGTACTGGGAACATTAAAATGTGCTTAAAAGATGAAGTACATTTTTTTCTGATTATGCCTGTTTGCAGCTGCTTTAATGATAGAAATTGTGTAAGAAAACTTAAAAGTAACCTCAGAAAACAAATTAATCTGAGGAAATAATGCACACAAATTTTCACTGGAATGCAGAGAGAGGTCAAACAGAAGGAAATTCTTTACCTGTAATCTGTAAATGAAGCCTCATATTTTGGGCTTCATTCTGGCCTTCCATCTACACTAAAATGATGTTATTGAACACCTGAAACAAATCTATTTGAAAATGCTGTCCATTTCTGTATAAGTTGGAAAATGATTAATCTTGTGTGGATTTGAAAAACATAGGTTTTTGATCAATCTGCTGTTTGACTGGTATGTGATCAGGGATGGGCAACAGTTTGGATCGTTGTATTATCATCTTTCCTGTGTGGACATAATTCGTGTCTACTCTGCATCAGCTGAAGGGTGTACCATGCCTTGAAACACATGAATAATTCACCATATTTATTTTGGCATGACAGCCAGTCCATATTTTTCATTGGCTACTTTAAACTCATTTGAAAGATTAAAAGCAGCTGTAAATTATCGCATTTCAAGATGCAGATGTCCAATTTGGTGATTTATGCAATCATTGTAATGCCAGCAACTTATCATTTGTAAGACAATTGAGGGCATTTTGGGAACTGCTTCTCCAGTCTGAAGCAAAACATTAAGTACACACTATTCAAATGAATGCTTTGATTTGATTTTCTGGCTCCTGCTTTTTTGATTCTCAACTCTCACCTTGCTTGTTGTTTTTTTAATAGAAAACATGTAAGCATGACCTAGTACTAATTGGCCATGACTATACTAAAAGGGGAAAAACTCATGTCAGAGAGATAATATGTACATCATTTCAGGCAGAAGTTAGTTCATTTTTATTAACCTTATTTGAATGTAAACGTGTAGGCCATGTGAGAACGTAGTGTGATAAAGGTGCTATATATGCGCCATACACAGACTGCCAACGGAGGCACGTTAAAATCAACAAAAGATTTTATTTTCTTCAGCTAAGGTCCACGTCTTCATTGTGTCCCTCAGCCCTAACACAGTCCCAAGCACACCAAATAAAATAAAGTAAAGCACACCACAACTCTTCTCCACCACTCCTCCCGTCAAGCGTTGTCCTCCTCCTCCCGACTCAGCCTGCTCAGTGGTGGCTGATGGCTCCTTTTATAAAGCACCCAGAAGTGGTCCAGGTGTTTGATTGCCAAGTTCTGGCTGCACTTCCGGGTGTGGCAAAAATACTGCCCACAAGGGCCCAGCAGCTCCCGCTTCAGCATGCCCTGGTGGCACCTGTAGAACCCAACAGGGCTGCACCAAACTCCAACTCCCATGAAGGCCTGCGGGAGTCCGAGGCACCCCTGCAACCCAGGGAGTCTGGCATCTAGTGTCCAGGGGGAGGTATTGGGCCTCCCATGCTTGCTCCCCAAGAACATATGCTAAAGGAGTGTCCTGGTCTGCCACTGTAGTTACTGTATGGTTTCAGAAACTCAGGTCTGATTCTCCATAATGAATCTTGGGTATGCTGATTGATTGATCAGCACAGTTCAGCACAAGTGCCTAGATCACCGTACTCTAGTGAAAGACATTAAATTTCAGAATTTAATTTTTACCAAATACTTACCAAAATCACCCCCC
>JANRMT010062808.1:39944293-40035736 GCA_026402145.1 Polypterus bichir lapradei | reverse complement strand
AGGATTGAGACCTTTTATATTCACTCCTGTGCAATGTTTGCATGTTATTCCCCTTGTCCTACAAATTTATATCAAACAATCAAAAAGCACATTACAGGTAAATCAATCCATATAATGTATAGTCTTGTGTGCTTAAGTGTGCCTTCACTGTCCCATCTGACTTCTGTTTTGTGCATAGTTTTCTGGTTCTCTTTGAATTTATGCTAGATGAATGGATCAAGAACAGCTTTATCTGCATTGTTGTTCACCATTATAATTACATTTAGGCTTATACTGTATAAATGTATCACTGCACTGTGGTAAATAATGTGACTATCTGTAGTAAGGCCCAATATCAAACACCCCTACTGATTAAAAGATATTTTGCTGCTCTTGGATGAGACAAAGAGCAGGCTTTGACTTGCTAGTGTTCTGTGTGGTGCTTTACTTTAGCCCCTGGTGATCTCTCATGCTGTGAGGTTGGGTGGTATAAGAAAACAGTGCAATGATTGAATTAAGAATTTGAAAACAAGAGCATAAGTCAGTCTTTATCTCAAGTAACAGTTTTGCATCTACAGTGGTGCTTGAAAGTTTGTGAACCCTTCAGAACTTTCTATATTTCTGCATAAATATGACCTAAAACATCATTAGATTTACACTCAAGTCCTAAAAGCAGATAAAGAGAAACCAGTTAAACAAATGAGACAAAAATATTATATTTGGTCGTTTATTTATTGAGGAAAATGATCAGTTAGTTTGAAGGTGAAATTCGAGTCAGGTGTTTTAAATCAATGGGATGACAATCAGGTGTGAGTGGGCACCCTGTGTTATTTAAAGAACAGGGATCTATCAAAGTCTGCTCTTCACAACCCATGTTTGTGGAAGTGTATCATGGCATGAACAAAGGAGATTGCTGAGGACCTCAAAAAAAGAATTGTTGATGCTCATCAGGCTGGAAAAGGTTACAAAACCATCTCTAAAGAGTTTGGACTCCACCAATCCACAGTCAGACAGATTGTATACAAATGGATAAAATTCAAGACCATTGTTACCTTCCCCAGGAGTGGTCAACCAACAAAGCTCACTCCAAGAGCAAGGCGTGTAATAGTCGGCGAGGTTACAAAGGACCCCAGGGTAACTTCTAAGCAACTGAAGGCCTCTCTCACATTGGCTAATGTTCATGAGTCCACCATCAGGAGAACACTGAACAACAATGGTGTGCATGGCAGGGTTGCAAGGAGAAAGCCACCGCTCTCCAAAAAAAAAAATGGCTGCTCGTCTGCAGTTTGCTAAAGATCACATGGACAAACCAGAAGGCTATTGGAAGAATGTTTTGTGGATGGATGAGACCAAAATAAAACTTTTTGGTTTAAATGAAAAGCGTTATGTTTGGAGAAAGGAAAACACTGCATTCCAGCATAAGAACCTTGTCCCATCTGTGAAACATGGTGGTGGTAGTATCATGGTTTGGGCCTGTTTTGCTGCATCTGGGCCAGTACGGCTTGCCTTCATTGATGGAACAATGAATTCTAAATTATATCAGAGAATTCTAAAGGAAAATGTCAGGACATCTGTCCATGAACTGAATCTCAAGAGAAGTTGGGTCATGCAGCAAGATAGCGACCCTAAGCACACAAGTCGTTCTACCAAAGAATGGTTAAAGAAGAATAAAGTTAATGTTTTGGAATGGCCAAGTCAAAGTCCTGACCTTAATCCAATTGAAATATTGTAGAAGGACCTGAAGCGAGCAGTTAATGTGAGGAAACCCACCAACATCCCAGAGTTGAAGCTGTTCTGTATGGAGGAATGGGCTAAAATTCCTCCAAGCCGGTGTACAGGAATGATCAAAAGTTGCCGGAAACGTTTAGTTGCAGTTATTGCTGCAAAGGGGGGTCACACCAGATACTGAAAGCAAAGGTTCACATACTTTTGCCACTCACAAATATGTAATATTCAATCATTTTTCTTAATAAATAAATGACCAAGTATAATATTTTTGTCTCATTTGTTTAACTGGTTTCTCTTTATCTACTTTTAGGACTTGAGTGAATATCTGATGATGTTTTAGGTCATATTTATGCAGAAATATAGAAAATTCTAAAAGGTTCAGAAACTTTCAAGCACCACTACAGTAGTTCAGAAAATGTGCAAATGAAGCACATGTTAAAGTACATAAACAGTCCTGCTTATAAGAAATGGGATGTTGGGTTCTAAAATCATTCATTCTCTTCAGTCAGGTTCAGGATAAAGTTGAGTTTCTTAGTGTGATTTATTATCACTGAGCCTTATTCACAATTTGATTGCCTATTCCTCTACATTTGCTACACTATTCATATTGTCAAATTAAAATAACACTAAGTTAAAGTTTCACAATATGTTGCAATATATTATCAGTAATTTTTAAGTGACGTTTAAAAAAAATAATTTTCAGAAACATAATTACAGTATTGCCAATGCACTTTACTGTATTAGGCATAGACTCAAACATTGGTTATGCCAGAATTTGTGTAAACATACCACATTATGTTCCTCTTTGAACTGAACCACAATGTTTAGTCTGTGAACTAAAAATGGATATACACTGCACTTCTTAACTCGTATCTTATACAGCCTGTACGCTCATTAAATTCCTCCTAATCACAAATGTCTAACTTGACCTTGCATATTTTATAACATACATGCTGTGTTTTAGTTATAAATAGGTAATAATCAATGAAAATAAGTAAGAAAAAAAGTAAGTTTGATTAAGAAATAATACTGTGATAGGCACAATGATCAGGACAATAGTAAACTACTGAAAGGAAGATTTGATGTGGAAAAAAAAACTTTTAATTTCAACCCTTGCATGTTAATAAAGGTCGGTCTATCTATCTATCTATCTAGTCTGTTAAGCACATAAGTGCTCTTCCAAAGAGACTTTTTTTACAGATATGTGCTGAACCATACAGCAGTTTGTTACATTACCTTTTAAAAATGAAAGGCTTTAGAGGCCCAGTTGTTTAAGTCAGCCAAATGACAAATGTGGGCAGCATGTGTCCTAAAATTTGACACATGAACCACATCAGTTCATTTAGACCTGAAACTGTCATTTCACAGCAAGCATAAAAGTCCCAAACAATGCATCTCTGGGTATCAGAGAGTGCCTCACCATTTATAGCTATGAATCAAAGTAATGGGAAACATTATTTACATAAAACAGAAATTCCAACCATTACATGCAGTTCCCTTGGGTTACACAAGAAAGAATTGAATCAGTGACTGATATTTAATAACAATAAAGATTCTACTGACCCCCTGGATGGATAGATGGATGGATTCTACTGACTATTTTAGTGTTCCAAAAAATTATACACTACACACAAAAGCTTTATCAAACCTACTGTATGTAATGTATACTTCCAAGCAAAATAGAATATAAAATGTCACTTTAATTAAGCTTGTGCTTGTCTAAAATTATACACTATAAGCATCCATCCATTATCCAACCCGCTATATCCTAACTTCAGGGTCACGGGGGTCTGCTGGTACCAATCCTAGCCAACACCGGGCGCAAGGCAGGAAACAAACCCTGGGCAGGGCGCACACACACACACGCACACACTAAGGACAATTTAGAATCGCCAATGCACCTAACCTGCATGTCTTTGAACTGTGGGAGGAAACCCACACAGACATGGGGAGAACATGCAAACTCCACGCAGGGAGGACCCAGGAAGCGAACCCAGGTCTCCTTACTGCGAGGCAGCAGCGCTACCCACTGCGCCACCATGCCGCCCACACTACAAGCAATTATACAATATTTACTAAGTAGCAGGTACATTGCTCCTTTTCTAGTTCCTTTCGTGAAAGACTGCTCTGAAAAATTCAATCTTGTCAAAAGCTGTTCAATGCAATATAAATGAAATGTGTGGTTAGCTGCATCCTAAGTGATATTCTAGGTGACTGATCAAAAATGGGTGACAGAGTGCATCTCTGTTTCACTGGAGGACTAATAGTACCACTTATCTAGTCATATGGCTTCACAATTCAGTGTAAACTTACTCTTTTGTGTTCAGCATTTGTCTAGTAGGAGGTTCTTAAGAAATTAAACGTGAATGTAAAAAATCTATGAAAGTAATTCTGTTTGGTATATAATATTTGGATTTGCTTACACCTGATGAAGATGTCCTTTATGTGATATTTGTTCAAGCCATTACTATAGAAACATAAGGAGTAGAAGTCTTTAAAACACTGGTCTAACAATGCACAATGTAGAATTTTAAAGCCATCATTTACTGGCACTGCCATGATAAGTCATACAGTATATAGATGCAACCCTAGCAAGTAGATGTATTAGCTTTAAACAAAAATGTCTCTAGAACTTCAATCAAAAAAGTACAATATTGTGATCTACTTGAGACTTTCTTGTGCCTACTGGCACCCTATCCAGATGTTGGCCCTGCCTTCCACCCTGTAATTGCTGAGATAGGTTACAGGGAAGCTGGAGCCTTTCTCTGGATAAGCAGGTTAAGAAAATGGAGGGAAGTATGGATATTGTGGTCATATTTTAGATGTGATTTATAGAATTAATCGGTCATAGTCCAACCCGCTGTATCCTCACAGGGTCATGGGGGTCTGCTGGAGCCAATCCCAGCCAGCACAGGGTGCAAGGCAGGAACAAACCCCAGGCAGGGCACCAGCCCACCGCAGATTTATAGAATTAATCTGAACCATATTTTTTGTAATGACTGTTTTCAGTCATATCACATGCAAAGTTCAGTGGTCACTCTTCAGGTGTTCATATTACAGTATACAACCATCCTTCCATTTCCCAAACCCTCATAATGGGGCAACAGGGAGGTGTCCATTTCAGAAACATCAAGGCAAAAGACAGTCCTGAATGTGATCCTTACCAGGCATACCGCCTGTCTTTTATCCTGATCAGTTTTACAGTCACTGCCTTAAGACCAGGAAGGAAGCCTGAGCATTTAGGTAATATCCACTGAGGCCTGGGAACAAGATACCAATTTTAAAAAACAGATAGTCAGCAAGTTGGATATCAAATCTATGTTCCTCAAGCTGAGAGGCAGTAATGCCTACCACTAAGCCAGAGCACCACACCATATGTGCGATACGAAATTTTGTCCGTATCATGTAGCCCTAATGGGTGGTTAATGTTGATTAATTGAAAGAAGCCTGCACCCAAGGTGACTTGTAGGATCAGGATTTATTGTAATTGTTTACATATAAATGCATTTAGAAGCAGGTTAACTTATTTTGCTAGGGTGATGCACTGAGTCAAAAGAAAACAGAGGTGGCAGCCTTGTGGTTTATAGCCTAATAGCTTAGCCACTATTCACACTTGCTCCCTGTGTAGATTTTGAATATGAAGAAAGTTCAATCAAATAATCCTATAGATCAGTGGTTCCCAAACTCAATCCTCGGGCCCCACTGTGGCTGCAGGTGTTTGTTCCAACCAACTTAAGTTTTTCATTGGACTCTTACCCTAATTAAGGCAGTCATTATTTCCCAGTTTCTGTGTTTTGGAGTCAATGTAGAAATTATAAACTAAGTTTGGTAGATTTTAATTAAAATGTTATTAGCAGTTATATGGGGAAGTTGTAGTTGTATGGGGAATATGTAGTTTGTTTTTTTTAAGTTGTTGAACAGTAATTTCAACCAAATTTTCATTCTGCTTTTCCAGGTGTTCTGGTATATTTAATTGATTATTCACTAATTAGTGAGTCTGAAACTGATGATGTTGTTGCAGTTTTCATCATCTCGGGTGTTTGCTATGTTGGTTGTTAAATGTCACTATTAGGGTTAAATGAAGGGAGCAAACTACACAGTAAAAGGGGAAAATAATAGGAAAACAACAAAAGAGAGATAAGCATTTATAGCTTTAGAAAAAAAAATAGAAATATTTCTAAATGTAAAAACCATACCGTTGTGTTTTTCTGAATGCAGAATAATGAGAAGAGTAAAAAAGGCCAGCTAATTAAATTAGATCAGTTGTAATCGATTATTATCGCCAATTGTGAATCTGGTTGGAACAAAAATCTGCAGCTACAGTGGGTCCCCAGGATCGAGTTTGGGAACCACTGCTATAGACTGATGTTTGTTAGTTAGATTTGGAATATTTTAGTAAAGAAAACATACCTACATTTCCTAGGTAACCCCACCCTGTCTTTCTTAGAGGGGAGTTTGTTTGATTTTTTTTAACAGTTGTATTTCCCACTTTAGATTGAGACCTCTGAATCCACTTCTCAGATAAACAACAGTAATTTTCTCCAACCTGATTGTGAGACTGAAGATTACTCCCAACTTAGAAGACCAAAGAAGCAACAAGAACTCACAACATCATCATCCCTGGCAAGCATGAAGAAGCAAAATTTAGACAGAAACATCCAGATCAGCAGCTGTGAGGAAATTGAAAGCTGGGTCAGTCAGGCCAAAAATGCTGGAGTCAACCTGGATACAGCAGTGTTCTTAGAGAATAATGAAAGTTGTGCAGGCTCAGTGAATGCTGCAAGAAGCAGTTTGTCAGAGATGTCAGTGCTAAAGTGCCAGGACCACAAAGCACAAGAGAGAGTAAACAGTGCAGCATTTCAGATGGGAACAACACTTCGAATAAAGCAAGGTAAAGCAAGGCTTTAATTTTTATTTTGGCCCTTTGCTTCATTAGTTCAGAATTGTGTTTGTATTTAATATTCCTACGGGAGATGAATCATTTGTTGACTGCTCAACCATGCAGCTTCATGGATCTTCTCTCTGTAGCCCTCTGCCCTTTCCCCATGCAGCTCCCTAAATACATCCAGTGCTTCCTCACTCATTTTTTCCATTTTCAATTCACTCCAGCATGTCTGCACTCCATCATGCCCTGCAATCTCTCGTTCACTGCACCCAGTTGGCAGCCTAATTTATACATGCCACTGTCTCTGTAATTCAGCTGAATAGCAAATTCTTCAGCATGTGCGTTCTTAACACAGACCATTGCGGCCTGATCCGAACCCCCTTGCAGAGCTGGCTCACTTGCTGCACACGGAGACACAGCACCTTCCGTGCATCCCCAAGGAAATATGGCACCTGCCCGTTTGGTAAGTGCAAAATAAAAAAGAAAATCTTTCTATAATTAAAACAAAATACTCTTGTTTCAAGAGCCAGTGATCCATTCCATCACAGTAGTAGAGTATTGCAATATTTTTCATTGTTGCATATCATGCAGGGGCAAATCTACTATCAGGGCACTCTGGGTGCATGACAAGGTCCGTTTACACCAACTCCAATCCCCCATGGAACAATCTGTGCGGCAAAATCTGAAATGGGGATCCTTGATGACACAATCTAGTGTCCACACAACAAAAACAAGAATGGGAATTACCACACTGCATTAAAAGGCCAGATGTCCACACAATGCATTATTACAAGTATGAACAACTCTCTGGTAAGTAGCTCTGTTCATTAAGTCACCCAGAGGCTGGGCTTGATATCATAAATACATTATACAAATATTAGATTTATATTAGATTGTTAATAGTGTATCATGTGCTGGAGTGTAGAAGCACTGTACCTTGTTGAAACTTGCAAAACACTTTTATTGTTTAACAGATGCCGTGCCACAAGTGTCAGCAGTGTTGTACGGATTGGGTTCATTTTAGTTTTCAAAGTGTTACTATAAGAAATATCTTCACAAAACATCTGCAGTTTGTAATCAGTTTCATATTAATATCTAGCAGTCTGTCATGCTATAAATCAGAACTATCTCTCCAGCTCCAACAGGAGCACTTGAAGGCTGATTTAAACAAAATTTAGAAATTCACAAACTAATGTAATCAAAGACAACGCAGAGAAGCTAGAAACCTGATATGAAATTGTTCATCCTGTTCAGATGCAGTGTTCACAGGCTCTTTGATCTTGTTCAGAATGGCCGAAGTTAATCTGCTCATGAGCTGCAAGCAAAGAAGGCCATTATCCAAAAAAAAGTAAGGGAGTCTGATTCATTACACTCATGGTTAATTGTGATAGAATTGTTATCAAAAGTTTAAAAAAAGAAATACCTAGTGTACAAGATGTTTAGTTGTATGTAAATTTTGGTTGACAGCCCTAATACAGGCTGACCTTCTAGGGACTTAGAAGACCCAGAGCTTCTTATAGGCTTGTACTGATATATGAGTTATGTATGTGCTGAGACAGCAGAAATCCATTTCCACAACAAAACAAAATGTAATTGGAATGAACAGTCTCTAGGGTTTTTGTTATTCGGTGTAATTGATCAATACATGGATAAGAATTTAACTTTCCTTTCAGTCCAATAAAATGAGAAAGACATGCCATATACTGTATTGTAGAATTTATTCACCACTTATTAATATTTTAAAATATGAACAAAAATCATAATAGTATCTCATCATGACCAGAGTATCAAAATAATATCATATGATAGGGTTTGAGACAGTTTCTACCACTGTTGTAAAAGGCACTATATGATGGAAACATTTATAGGTAGTATTTTATTGATTCCTGAGGTCAAGTTCACATACTCCCAGAGAAACACAGGTATTTTTTGTAATGTGGGAGGAAATTGAAGAGCCCAGAGTAATCTGACACAGAGAACATAAACACCATGTAGATAGTAGCTGGCTGTGAAAGTCAAATGTAGATCTCCGGAGCTGTGAGGCAGCAGTACTAGCTACAGTATTGTAACCATTAAATTTAGTATACAAGACAGATTTCTCATGATCAGAGTATAAACTAGTACAACAAATTCTTTGATTTACTGTATCTACCAAACTGTCTGAGTGTTTTGCTGTACAGATTTTGTTGGCAGTACCTTAAATAATATGGTTTGTGTAGAGAATTATAACTCCTTGGGAAGTAATGACGAATTGCTGACCACCTCACTTGAATAGATCATTGTGGCTTCTAGAGAGGAGTCCTAACTAGAGGCAAGGTCAATTAACTCTTTATGTTAGAGCAACCAGAATGGAGTTGATCCAGACAGAAATCTTTTCATTACATTCACAGAAAAAAAAAACAAACTCTGTGATTAATGTGTTAAATATATCAAAATGCAGAGCTACTGTAAAGAAACCAGAGTAACCGTAATCAAGAGTAAGGAATTGTTGTCCGAGTCCTTTATGCTTTACACACACTCCTCTTTGTAAACGGCTGCTTAGTTTCTCCCATAGTTCCTTTCACGTCTGCCAGTGAATGTGTCTCAGTTTAGCAGTAAGCAGAATCCAGGGCATGATGGCAAGTGCTCAGCCTAGTGTTCATAATCTATGGCAATGAAAGCTTTTCAAGTCCAGGGGTCACTGCACAAGGGTTAAAGGGACCTCACAGCCCCTCTTAGCTTCATGCATTTTTCACTTTGCCTTAGCTGAACCATTTTAAATATGAGATATTAATAATATATACACTAATCAAGTTATTTTTTTTGTTCTAGGCTTGAATAGGTAATAATCAAGATGGATGACTTTTGGTATAACTGTGGATTGTGCTGAGCACACAGATTAGCTTACCCATACTCCCTGCGGAGGATATCTGTTTATATATTTAAATATAATAAGATTCTCACCTGCTTTGCTCTTTCTGCTGGTGGCTAAAACAAACATAGTCAGCTCAGTCAAGTTCAAATCAGCTTAGGACTAATACTAATCATGATAGGGGGCGCGATTAGAATGGAGTGTTGTCCTGATTTATTTGTAAAGTTATCTTGCATTCACTCATTTGACTGATCCTTAATATTTTTTAACTGGCCATAGAGTTCATTAACCAATTTTTAAAATTATCTTATTTAAATTGTCAGAGGCCTGCCATATCAAGGGATATTCTAAACTGCCTTTCAATCATGTCTGACCAATTTTTTCATTTTCTATTCTGTCATTCTCCTCTGTCCTCTTCATCATGACTCAATCTTACTTAAAAATGTTATTTTCCTGATGTTTTTTTTTCATTTTGAACTGACAGGCAGGCATTTTTACTAGCACATTGCTGCCAGGAGAGATATAATACAACAAGGAGACATAAGCACACAAGCCTCTTAACCAACACAACCACATGCTGTTATTTATATTGTATTCACCAAGAGTATCACTGACACTAGCATATAATGCACAATTGTTTGAAATGTTTGTACATTCCCATAATTACCATTTTTGTGATCTTGAAACTGCTGCAGAGACTTAATGTATTTCCTTTCTTTCCATCTCAGATCTTTTGAATGTACTAAAGCCAGGGAAATCATAATGGCAGTTTACAATTATGCATTTTTCAAGGTTAATCTGCTGTGAAATAGCACTATATAAAAGTTAATAATCTACGACTTGCATTCAAAGTAGCACAGGCTTTTGTAGGCATGTTAATACTAGGAATGAGTGACCACTCAGATACAGTTAAATATGAACACATTTACAGAGCTAGTCAAAATGTTATGAGGAAACTTAACAATTTATTACAGATTAACTACAATTGTTGCCATGGTAAGAATCAGCATTAAATAAAAGAGTGAAAATTTGCAGCATTAGCTGTTGTCATAAAAGACGGCACTAGTACGAACAGCACAGATGGTGCTGCAGTCATTGGCGTCCAGAACTGGCAGCACAAACAAAACCGCATCACCTGTGAAAAAAATAATTTTGCTTTCTCTCTTTTCATGAAACAAAGCCAAGGCTATCTGTGCAGCTATTATTTCAAAAAACATTTCATAAAAACTCAATTGTTAAATGTATAAACAGCTTGTAGAGCAAGGATGCATTTGCACTGGTCGTCTTAGCACTGGCAATGAAAACTCTGATTTTGCAAAAATATATGCAAACAATTGTTACAGGTGAAAACATACAGAATTTGACTATTGAGACATAAATGGTGGAATTGTTTGTTTATATGATAAGTTGCAATCACGTAAATTAATTACTCTACCAAGGAAATTTTCAGTAAAATGTAATTTCTTTGTATAGACATTTCAATTAACTTTGCAGATGTCCATTTTGCACATAACATTGGTCATCTGTGAAAGGAAATAAAACCTAAATAAACTTGAGCAAATGTGTGTCTGGACAGTGATCATGAGGATGTTCATAATATTTTACATTACAAACTACTATCACATGAATTTGAGGTGTGCTAGGTATGATTAGCATTGCTGCCACACAGCTTGAAAAGACTGTATTTGACTCCTGGAGCAGAATCTTTTCTGTGTGGTATTTGTCCATTCTCCCTGTGTCTGCATGGATTTCCCCCGTAATTATCAGGTGATGATTAGGCAGATTGCTGACCTTTTGTCAGCCCAGTGTGAGTGACTGTGCATTGTCAAAGACTGAAATTCTTACAAGGTTGGTTACAGCTGTGTGCTGCATTAGACTGGGATGGACTTTGCACCACATAACCTAGAGCTGGATTTAGTGGGTGAATGCATTTGTCTTGTTGGAGGCTGTCATGTCTAATACATTAATGGTGCTGAATATTTATGAATTTATAAACATGCATGTTTTCTTGTGTCAGATAATAATAATTGAAAACTGATACAAAACAAGTTTAAATAGGACCTCAGTAAAATAGTTTTGACAGGAAATGCACAGGCATGTTGAACACACTCTGTTCAATTTTAAAAAGTAAGCGAAGTTAAATCACAAATGTCATTTTCATTTGTCTATTGGAATGAAGATTGCCAATTTATATTGTTTTCATTATGTGCTGAAATAAGGAACAAGCAGCAAACAAGAAGTAAACCAGTTACTCAATGCCTGAAGAGTGAGGGTATCTCTTATGCTTTTGCTGCCAGCTTTCTGTGTGATTGACTCAGAATGCAATCTTAGGAAAGAATTGTCACATATCTTTGACACAGGAGACCTGTATTTGTTTTTACTCTGTGGTTCAGGGTTTCCAATCTGTAGGTGGCTAAGATTTACTTTCTCTAGGCCAAGAAAGCAATGTCTTGCCTGTGTGTGTATTTTTTTAAGCAGCTCATTTTTATGCTTTTGTCTTTGCTAAAGCTATACTGTATGCATTTTAATTTTCAATTATTTTCAGGAGCAATCAATGTTGGCTTCTTTGCACCATTTTTATTAATGGCAGAAAACTAACAGAAAATCAGCACTGATTGGTCATTGTGGTTGAGAATACATGATTTTTATAGTTTTTAATTAAATAGTTATGTTAAAGGAAGCAAATTTCAGGATTTATTATGTTGTTCTTTGCTATTTCTTTATATTTAATTTGAATACCTCATGAAAACTAGCCCAAAGATGAACTATTTGTTTACACATAATATTTTATCCCATATGTTCTAGGCTTACAAATTTTAAAGCATTTAGAGAATAAATTATAAAGCTATAAAATTTCAAGCACAATTTCTTAATTATTTTGAAATAACAGTGGGCCAGAGAGGCTTAGGACCAGTTACTCTGTTTGTCTCCTCCACTGTCAGTTAGCCTTGGCTTAGTCCTATGCTATTTACATTTACAAATTTTACCAGTTTTAACAAAGAAATAAACGTGTATTTTTGCATACACTGCAGCGTGTTTTCTTTTAAATATACTAAATGTAATTAGGGGATGTCGGGTAGCATTGTTTGTTGCTCCTACTTGACAACTCCAGGCCTAGATTTGAGTGCAGTTTGCATGATCGTGCCATATCTGTATGGGTTTCTCATTAAGTGCTCACATACATGTTAGATAATCTCCCAAGTATTATTTGGCCTGGCAATGAGATGCACCACTTCAGGACAGGCTCAGTGCTTTGGCTCCCTGGTAATAGGAACTGAATTAAGTTGGTTCAGAAATGAATGGATGGACTAATACTGTGTAGAATACTGTGTAGTAAATTGAACTGTTTTTAATTTTTTGTTGTAGGTTATTATACATTTAAAAGTGCACCTTAAACCTTTGATGCTTTAACTTTATGAAACCTGATAAATACAGGAGTAATAACCAAAAGTATTGGTGCTTTTTGAGATTTTTAGCACATAGGGGTTATTGCCATTGGACAGCTTGCCCAACCATACAGTACTGACAATGCTTGCAATACTGTTTTCCATTTACCAGAAAGCGTTATATCCTTGTAACCGGTACCATCCCAATATGTGTAATTTGCTGTTTTGACTTCATAATGGTTAACAATAAATCTTTATTGTTGTTTTAGAGCCCCCTGCTCCAGTCTCATCTGTTCATGTTATCAGAAGTATCGGAAAAGACAGCATGCTTATTGGCTGGGAGGCACCAACTTTGGATGTTCTTGGCTGTAGTAATGGCACCTTTGTTTATGGCTACAGGGTAAGTTATATTCATTCATTATTACTGCAATTTAAAATATTGACATAGCAAGCAAAGTGACTGCTTGAGTGCCTATGGGTCAAAACAGGCACACTGATTAGATATAAAAGACTAGAAATGGCCCTGATCCATCATATTGAATATTCTCTATGTGTTATCAGTACAGGTTGCATGTTGTATTTTTAGTTTGTGGTTTTGTGTTCGATGATCTTTCTACTGCATTCTGTTCCACAGAATACTGTTTAAAAAAAATAAATGTAGGACCCTTTGAAATAAGGATTAGTTGGAGTTTATAACTGGCTGTTATGCTGGGTTTGTTTTTGTTGTGGCCATCACTTTCCTCTCTTCTCTGTATGTGTGCATATATAGAGCAATACTGTATTACTGTATGAAGATATGAATACTCCTTGGTAGAAATTTCTTGGGTGCATGTTGTTGAAATACACATATAGGATTTAATTTTATACAAAAGGATTTAATGTTAGCAGAATTTGAATCTAAAATTGAAAAAATGCATTTTTCCCATTAACAAAATTGCAGATTTTCAGAAGAATGCACTTATTACACTTTTAGATTCTTTTTTTCTCTTTTATAGACAGGTCATGATTGTTTTTGAATGGGAGACATTGGTCTAATACAAGTTCACATTAATACATTTTAAAAAGCTCTTAATTGTACATTTTCTAACTATTCATTAAATGAGAAGAGAGCCCTTGTTCATTGTGGATGTAGCTTGCTGAACCTCCCATAAATCTGTTCAAAGGCCTGTAATCTGATAGTATACTGAGCTTCTCCTCAACACGACAAAGAAAGTAGCCACCTTATCAGCTTCTGTGAGAATTACAAACACACAACACTGACAAAATTAAAATCAAGGTGGTGTTTCTTATTGTTGCTCTGCTTTTTATGTGGCTTTGTTTTTTCTGCCCAAAAAATGCAACTATGAGAATTTATAGCATTTTGAGTAAACATAGTTTTACATGGATATTGACACTGAAGAGTTCACATTTTCTTGTTAGCATGTTGATAACATAGTTGCAATAGATATGTTATAGTTGAACAGGAAAATTCATCTTATTTCAGTTGGTCTGAGCATTTTGCAATAAACCAGATGAACAGAACAAGATCATTTTTAAAGATCCTAAACTTAATGCAGTGACATGATGTGGCTTATTATAGGGTGCTTGGACTCAACTATAGTGAGACACATTTTGTTGTGACTTTTAACTGTCAGTCGGCTCAATGAAGCACCAGGAAAACAATGTATGAGTAAGTGTGATGAAAATAAAGTGAAAGGCATATACTTTCAAGCCTGATTAATCTTATTGTGGATTACAGCGTAGAAAAAGGTTTTACATAAAGGCTGATGGCTAAAATTGCCTAACTGACAACATGCAGCCTTTTGTGAGTCTACATGGCTTTTTCGTAATATATTTTTTGGGACTGGGGGGGAGTTAACTAACAATATTTCAACAAGCATACGGGAATATCAGCAGTACTTTTCTGTTACATGGTGCTTTAATTTTATTCTACTTTGCCAAACAAATTCTCCTTCTCAAACTTTTTCTTTGGTATTTACTGATTTTCTTGCATAGTTTGAAGCATGTCATGACCATATGTTATCACTTTAGGACAAATATTTAATCTAATATATTTGTCATTGTTGCATATTTTTTTTGAATCTTCAGTAGTTGATCAGCTCATCATCAATACATATTTACTTGCCATAATCTTTTTTACAGAGGCATCACAGCTGTCAGCTCAGAGATGCCACCTTGAAACCATAACTATATTTTCTAACAGATATTAATGATGAGATAATTTGCTTTGTACCACCAGTAATTGCTAGTTTTATCCTGAGTTTATAATGTCTTACTCTGAAAGAACATTTCACTTGCGGAAACACTTAAAATTATTTTCAACATGGGCATCTACAAGCGAATTGTCTTTTGATCATTGTCTCCCAAATAGTGTAGCAGAGTTTTCCTCTGATATGTAGACATCATTTTTCAAAAGAAATAAAATATTAAGATATTTTGAAATTTGGGGGAACCTTTCCTTAAAAAAATATAAATTTCTCCTTGAGTATGCACTCAATATGGCATCAGGATTTTTCTTCTGACTTCTGACCATTTTTCTTTAGAATTAAGAAACTTGTTATTTACATCATGTACTCAGTTTGGTTTCTCCAAAATCTTACATATCCACTATTTTCAAAAGGCAAAGGTATAAGGATTTAAAACCCAAGGTTGCTGGTCCAGTCTCTACATCTGACCCACAGTGTTACCCTGAGCAAGTCAGTTAATGTGCTTATGGTTTAAAATGCAACTGTGTTATAGCTGTGAGTTTTAAAAGCTCCTTGAGATGTGTGGTGTTTATTGTAGAAAGGATTGTTTATTCATTCACTCTCTGAACCCGCTTAGTTCAACACCAAGTTTTTTTGTTTCAGATATAAAATTAGGTTTTTTTTATTTTTACTGTTAATGGGGGATATTGGGAGAAACTCAGCAAGCACTAAAACTGCTTTCAAATCAACTCTGTAATATTAATGGTATATAGAATATTCAGCTTTTCTCTTCACCACTCCACTGTTTTTATGCTTTGCTTCCCTTTTTAATTACATTATTTTTCAGCCTTGTCATCTTTAATTATTTTTATTACAATTCAAAGAAGATGCGGAGGGAGGTTGGTCGTCATTGATTTAATTTGGCTGTAAGGGTTAAGCTGTTTCATTTCCTGCAGTCACGGCTATCCACAGCTGATTCTCAACTAGCCCGCATTGCACTTCTGTATTAAATTAATGTCATGTCAGTGACATACTTGCAATCTCTTCTTTCAAAAAGGAAAATAAACTATTGTCTCTTGAGAATGAACGCCCTCAATGACATTGCCCTACTGTGCTAAAATTGACTCAGCTCTACTTAATATACTTCATTATAATAAAGGCCCCTAAGCCCAGAAGAATTAGAAAAAGCAATAGAAGCTGTGGTATACTGTAAGTCCAGTAAACTGTGTGATGGAAGTTCATGTTAAGGCTCTGCATCTCCCCCTGGCGGCCCCCACAGAACCCAACTGGGCTGCACCAAACTCCAAATATCAGCATGCCCTGCGGGAATCTGTGGTGCCACAGCCACTCAGCAAATGCTCTCTCCCTCAGTCCTTCCATCCAGCTGGTGTCCCTGCCGGGTAATGGCTGTGGTAGCCCATCATAACTGTTATGTTCAGCATATTTATAGAAAGAAACCTCAGCATTACTTAGAAAGCCTGTTATGATCTCTTACTCAGTGTCATGGCTCCTGCTACCTAATGGTCTTTACATTTTGTGAATACTGTATGTTAGACTCTATTAGGGCTTAAAATTCAAGCTCAAGATGGTCACCCACTTCTTCTCATATATGTTTAATCTTTAATAAATAGCAATTCTTTCCCATACAATAGTCAGAGACTTTACCCTTTTCAGTTTACAATCACATATACATTTGTGTCTTTGTGATTTAGGATTTTTACTTTAGATCACAATTGCACAAATTCAAATCACACCTCTGCTCCTCCAGTTGAAATCCTGACACATTCACCACTGTAATTAAAAAAAACAGAAATGACGACTCTGGGTGGGATTACCATTAGGCAAGACCTGAACTTGTCTGCCAGACGCATGTGTGTGATTATATAAAGCTCCATTATGACATTTACGGACAACAAATTGTGATGCAAAAGAACTGTATTGTCTCTTTTTTAGCTGTATACACAGTGTTGTACTACAATATTTTCCTCTCTTTATGAAACTGCCAACTAGCAGACCGCAGCATGGGTAAACTGGCAGCATTTCTTATATACTGATTAACCTATTAACCTATGTTGTCATATTCATTGTGTAAAGGCTGTATTGTATTACTGTTACTAGTCCTGAAACATGCAATAAAGAATTTGTGTGATGTACTTACGTTCACTTTCAAAGTTGTTTTGTTAAACAGATATAATATTGAAATTTCTGTTACAATTTGCAGATATATGTCAATGGAGAATTCTACAAATCAGTAATGAGCTCAGCATGTAACAAGGTAAGAATATCATGGTTGTTATTGTTCTGTAATTAGGGGAAAAATAGGTGAGGATGTGGGAAAATGGTTTTAGAACAGCTGATCTCCATCCGTTCATCTATGCATTATCTGTGCCCATCTGCTCTATTATACAATTGCAAGGAGCTGCTTCAGAGCCTATACCCCACAGCACATCACATAAGGTTTGGACCCACCCTAGACTGGATGCCAGTTTATTATAGGGCACATTTTCATACAGATACACAACCTGCCATATGTCTACTTAGACTTGGCAACCTTAGAGACAATTAGCCTAACGTATCAGTTCAATTCAGTTTATTTTTAACTCACTAACGTGTTCATCACAGGAGTATAAGATGAAACTAACTGACTTAATAATTAAAAATCTTTTATTGAAAAAGCACCTGCATCAGCATTTCTTTTAAACCTTCAAACCTGCTTAATCCAATTCAGTGTTATCAGGTAAAGCAGAATTATACAAATAACAATTGGACTTCAAAAAAGCAGTTTCACAAACCTTTCACATGTCATTTATTTGACAGAACTCCATATTGGTTTACACTAAAGCCGCGGATATTTTTGTATCTTAGTAGGTCAGGTACACCCCCTATCTTAAGACTTCTTAATATGCCAGGGATTTCCCATTTTGACCTATTTTCTATAAATCTTGGATCAAGCTGTTTTAATGTAAAATGAAAACCATAGGAATATCTTTTTCAGTTTTTAAGTATCACAAAGAAAATAGTAATGTTGTAGGGAATCAGGTAAATTTAAATTGTATGTTACTGTATGTTACAATGTCAACTACTAGCAAAGGCCCCTGTTTTGAAAATGATTATGAAGTGCTACAAAAGAGTTAAATGCAAAATTATGAATTTGACTAAACTGATGTTTAACATTTTGTCAGGTTGTGTTGGAAAATCTTGACCTGTCACAGCCATGTGACATAAGCATTCAGACAGTTGGTGCCAATGGCCTGGTGGCTCAGAAAGTTCATGGTCACTTTGACAGCATCAGCCAGTTAACAAAATGGAACTCATCACAAACAATCAGCCAAACAGCTAGACATCAGAGGCATGACAGGTGCCAGCAGGTAAGTCTGCTAAGGTAGATACATTTTATTTTAATAAACTGTACGTATGTGGCAGTTTTGAGAAGGACAGTTATAATATGTCATCAGTGTTTAATTGTACAAAGTCTATTGGGTCACTTATATATGTTATGGCTGTCTGCCCACACATGGATTTGGTGACAGCTGAACTGGAGGGAGGCGTTACAGTAAGGAACCTTCCTAAGTAAGCTTGTTGACTGCCGTCAGCAGAAGTACATAATGAGCTATGTTTGCTGTGTAATTTTTTAAATGAAGAAAAGAAAAAAAGAGTGATATAAAGGCTACATTCAGAATATCAGGTTACAGGGGCAGCTGCTGCAAAAATATCCTTAGCCAGCAAGCAGTTTTTTGTATTTGGTACACTTTATTAATCCCCAAGTGAAATTGTCTTTAGAGGATTGTGTGGTAAAACAGTAACTTGTGAATGGGTAGACAATCTGTGAGGCACCTTACAGGCAAGCTACATCTTTCAGTCCAGCCCAATTCTGTACCGACTGCCAGATTTCATAAACGCTCTGCACAAATGAAGACTGTAGAGAGCTTTGTGCTTGGAGAGTGACTGTAGTCTGGATGGAGCCTTCTGTTAATAGAATAATTTGTTTCCTGATTTGTTAATCTTTTCGATATTGTAAGACTTGCTGCTTCCTCCCTCACCGGTGGCAGTGTACCAATCAAGTGCTGTACATACTGGCATCTGAGGGAGTGAGTAGGGCCTTTTGTTTTATTAACTTTTTCCGACTTCTCTCTTATCTCTCCAGCATTACTAAATCAGTTAATCAAAAGGCTTAAAGAGATGCTTAATGCAGTAAACACAAAGAGGTAAACAATATTGAACTTACAAAAAGAGGCACGGAAACCATGCTTTCATTTACTCCACCCCATGTTGGAAGTGAAGCCCATATGAGCATGCGTTAAGTGGAAAGCAGGTGCTCTCCAACAGCAGAATAGAAAAACGCTAGGGGAGAAATCTAAGCCTAAATGGACAATACATGTGCCACAATAAGGCTGAGAATGTAGAATTCTTTCAATCTAACTAGAAAAATCACCTTCAGTATCCCAGTCAAGGATATTGCAGTACATAATGGAAATAAAAGAAATAAGACAGTAAGAACATGCCATAACTCCTGCCTTTTAAATGCAATGAATTGAAAATGTCCACTGGTTCACAGGGGTATGTGATTTGTTCTTAATTAACTAGTCTGTTAGTTTTTCTAATTAGGTTTTAGTTATGCTGAATGTTTATAGTCTACCTGAAATTTAATTTCCTCCATTTGTAATCACTTTTTCCATAGCCCTAAATTTGAATAAGTGAGTTGTCAGAAAATATCTAAATGTGTATAAGGCTTTAAGCCTGTTAAACAGTCAGTGCGGTGTGTAAGAAAAAAAATCTAAATTGGCCTGTTATGAGTGTTTGTGCATTCATTGTGCACTTTGAGCTACATCATTTGTATGAAAATGTACTATATAAATAAATGTTGTTGTTCAGTGGACTGAGAATCCATCCAAGAACTACCTTGTAACCAAGAGTCTGTCGTCCGTTGTGAACCTGACTGTTCAAACAATGAATGAACTGAATCGAAATGGCCTCCTCATAGCAATTCTCCCTCAGTGTGCCCTTACTGGCATTATGTCTGTGCTAATGTTTATTCTAGTCTACTTCCAACCCACAAAAATTATTTCAAGAGCCAGCTTTCAGCCTACGCACCGAGTTGCATTTGACAGACAGAAAAAAGCCCTGAAACTTTCCCCACATGATAGTTGTCATAGTAACATACATACCATACAGTACTAAACAACTAAAAGTCATTTGCTTTTCCTTAAGGAAAACAGCTTTGGTAGTGGAGGATGGGATATTGCTAACGGTATGAATATAGGTCACTGCTGCACAAGCTCATGGCACGTGTCAGCTGTTATTGCAGTTCAAATTCAAATGCTTCCCCACCCAGAAATGCCCACCGTCTTACAGTAAGTCTAAAAAGGAAGCTTCCTTGAAGACTGAAGCCAGTTACAATTCCATAGTCTTCTAAATTGCTCATTTTGAAGCCAGTCTAACAAATATTTAAACTGTAATAGATAAAAACCTATTCTGTTTCCACTGGTACAAAAAACAGAAGTGGACCTCTTTTTGAACCAGCTATTGCCATTTGATGATTGAATGGGAACAAAAAGGGAGGACAAGAGGGAATGCATCCTCACATCAGAGCAATTTGCAAGCATCAATGAACTGAAAAGGAGAGTACCCAGAAAAAAAACAGACACAGAGAGAATTGTCAAACTCTGCACAGAGTGACTAGGGAAGGGATTTGAACCTAGGTTAGTTTTATTGATGTTAATTTATGTAATAGTTTTTTTTATTTTATAAGAACTTTCTTATTTACACACTGATAGCACCATATTCACAAAAGGACACAAAAGCAAAATAAAAAGAACAAAATGAAGTATGCAACTACATTTATTTCAGATTATGCTTCCTAAGACTCTTAACAGTAATAATATAAGTAAACAAAACATCCATCCATTCAACCTCCAAACCCACTTATCCAGAGCAGGGTCAAGGGGCAGCTGGAGCCCATCCCAGCAATCATGTGGGCATAAGGTGAGAACAACAGCTTGACAGGGCACCAGTTTAGCAATACCAGTTTACCTCACCTGCATGTGTTTGAATTGTGGGAGGTAACTGGAGCATCTAGGAAAAACCTGTATAAGCATGGGGAGAACATGAGCACCCCTCTCTCCTTACTAACAATACAGCAGCACTGCCAGTGTGCCACTGTGCTGCCTGTTAACATAATATACCATTAATAAATGTGCTTAATATAATTCAAGGTTGTATTTGTCGGGTTAGAGCCTATAATAGTAACATTGAGTGCAAGGCATGAACCAGCACCAGAAAGGATGCCAATCGATCAGACTACCCACTTACAAACTGCCACAGGGGTCAATTTGGACTTGGCAAGTAAACTAAGCTGTATGAAAACTGACACAGACACAAAGTGAGTGTGCTGGCTCCAAACAGGGCATATAAATACAGAACAAGCTAAAGCCAACCAGCATCAGAGGATTGAAGAGAAAAAAAACTTTAGTCTACATTTGTTTAAAATGAATTAAACCTCTGGAGCCCAGATGAAATAGAAAAACTTCTCATGTCTAAGAGATGCTTGAAATTTGAAAGAAGAGAAAAACTCTTTAGTGATATATGAAAAGCATACCTGAGTTTTCATAAAGAGGCACAAATTGTCTTGGTAACACAGAGATTCTTGATAATTGTGAATAGCACTATAAGGACTTTTTTCTGTTCTGTGTTTAATACCCCATTTTGATTGACTACATAAAAACAGAAAATCATAAAAATTTTAATAATATCAAGACAGTATTTTTATCAATCCATTTACGGGACCTGCTTTTTTCAGTTTGGAGGGTACAATGATATGTCAGCTCAATATAGTGGTTGTCTAGTACAAGCAAAAAAGTAATCTGGTCATTGAGATTTACTTACAGAGAAACTGTTCTTTTAATTTGGCAGCCTAAAAAAAAATGTAATCGCTCGTATATGCACTTGTGCCTTAGTCATGAGGCTGGATAATATTTTTAATTTTAAGGTGTAGTCTGTATTGATTATATGTCTGAAAAGGCCAAGTATAATTGTTAAAATTTATACTGATTTACTGTGCCATTTACAACAGTTAGTCAGAAAAAGTTGGTAAGGAAAAATGTCACCCTGCTGCCTTCTTTTTTAAGGCAGTGTGCCCACTAACAATGCATGGGGGTGAAATGAGATACCACATCCTCCAGACTGGTCTCTGTGTGACTACCACCTGTTCCCCAGTCTGAAGGGCCACATCCATGGGATGTGCCATGTGAATGAGAAAGGTTTCAAGTCACTCACAGGATGTTAATAATAACTGCAATAATAATACATTTTATGTTTGTGGCACCTTTTCCCAGAGTGACTGCACAAACAGGAACAAATATTTTGAATGGCATAGAAAAGCTTTATGAACCGTATAGGAAGATTGTGTGTTTAAGGGGATTATATTAAAAAAATAAAACTTATTTGGTTTTACTGTCGTTTCTCCTAATAGTTCAGCTTTACACATTTTTTAACATCCCTGAAAGTCTAAACACCAAAATATGAATGGAGCAGCCGTGAGAGAAAGAGAACAGCTGCTGTACAGGCGTTTAAATGTTCGAAGCGCAGTGCTACATGCAGATCACACAGCACGGCACATCAGCAGCAGCAGACAGCCAGCTGATTGAGCATAGAAAAAAAAATTGATTTGTTTCCCACTGTATCACTGTTTAAGAGGAGGTTCCGGAGGAGTGGCCTCATCTCCTTAGTGTGCATTCAGCCCACCCTTCACAACGCAAGAGGCAGAGACGCAAAGTGGCTGGCACTTAGCGCGCCCCGGGGGGGGTGGGGTTGTGGCGAGCGAAGTGTGTATTTATATGTATGTGTAAGTACAGTATATATTTATATTTCGGGTTAGGGAAATTATCCTGGTAGTAACAGGCAAAGGGCCAGCACCAAACCTAGACAGGGCAACAGTCAGAGGCTGCTCATGTTTATTTTCATTTTATGGTGAAATCAACAAACCATTACAAAGTCAAGAATAGAAGAGAAGAGGATGAGCATTCCCGTCACTCCCACAATTGTAATGCTTTTTTAAATATTTTATTAAAGCAGCTACATTTAATGATGAGCACTAATGAGGTGAAAAGTATACTAATGTAACAGTTACTGATTTGCACATCATTGTGTGTGCTTTTCAAAAGGTTAACAAAAAACTGATTCAAATTCTTTGACAAGCAAGGTAAAGTGAATAAAAAAATTAAAACTCATTACTTTTATGTGAACTGAAAGTTTTGTCAGCACCAGACATCTTCCTGAATTTTAAGGAGAATCAAAGGCTCCACAGAAGGAAAGCTGGAGAAACCTCATTTTTTTAACGAGATGTTTAGTTAACAACAAAGATTGGTACCTAATTAAGAAATTTGTTGGAACAAATACCTGTAGCCACAACAGTCCAACAGCATCAGGATTTTAAAATTTGTCACCTTACAAATTTCCTTCTAGCTTTTTAGTTGCTTCTCAAACTTTCATTTAGTTTTCTCTTTGTCATTTATTGCTGTTAGTTGCAAAATGGTCATTTACACCCTTTTTAATTTAATATAGCAACATCAGCCTTTCCTTCAATCCATAGCTCAAATCATAACTGTAAAACATGCACCGCGGAAGCCTCTTTAGCTGTCTTACCTTAGCTATTATCAGCAACACCATCTGAAACACCAAGTGTATATGTATTATATTGTAGGAAGTCAAGCAGGGCTTCCACCTTTGAAAGTGCAGTGACCCTCATTCTGGGATTAAGAATGAACGTATCCACATCTAAATTCAGGACCTGCCCTTCCAGTGCACTCAAGCCTTGAGCCCCATAGACATCATCATGCTATCACACTGAAGAAGCCTGAGTACCTGCATCACACTTACTGTGCAAAGCAGCTAGGTCTCTCAACCAGTATTAATTAGTTGTGAAAATGTTTCTGTATATATATGGAGGTGTAAAATGTGAGTGACCCTTAAAGTATCATTACATGCAAAACATTAAACTACTAATTTCATTAACTACGTTGTTAAAATAAATATCTGTAGCATGCTTGACTTTAGTGTTTTTCGGCCATCTTAGTATCAGTTAACTGACTGTCATTTTAATCAATATATGTAATTTAACTGATGTATGATACAGTGTTTCATTAATATTCATAGTAAGGGTAAAGTTGTAATATATTTTTTTTAATTTTTCACCCCACTTAACTAAATGATATTTGCACTTAAAGCGCTTGAATATTCACTGGACATGCAGGCTCCAATATGACTGTGACAATAAACTAAGAACCAAACTCAAAAATCTTACAACATGGTTCCACTATAAGATACAAGTGCAGAGTCCAGGGAAGTTTCACTTCATGACTGCCGCTACATTTACATTTATATGCACAGTTCCAAATGTACTACTCAGCAAGCACCATAACACATGCCGTCTAATCTACTACTGTTCTCCTTCATGCTATTTCATTATTTTTTTTTTCAGTTTGTTGCCATTTATAAGTATAGTCCACTGCAGGACAGTCCTAATATTCACCCTAGTCGGGAATTGGCCTTTAATGAAGGGGACATTGTCTGGGTATTTGGACAGCCCAGAAAAGATGGCTTCTGTGAAGCAGAGGTAGGTCTGCAACTGTTGAATTATGGATGATCTGACAAAGTGAGACAAATGGGACTGGAACGCAAGAGTGCACGAGAATGAGTGTGTGTGTGCTGGGGGAGGGGATGTATTCTTGTGTTTTAAATGAGTGCCTGAAAAGGCAGAGCTAGAGAGCAGAAATCTCAATCTCCAGTCTCAGAAAGGTACAAAAGGTGAGCATTAGATGTACATGGTCTAGAAGTGGGTAACAGAGGTCAGGGAAAGGAGGTAGTTTTTGGGTGGAGCAAGTTACATTCACAAAATACCAAAAAATGTAAAACTATGTGGTCTTCCTACATTTTAAAGACATACAGAATGTTTTAGGTAGGATAAAAGAACTACAAAAACATAAAAATGTATTAATGCTACCATAAATAATCACATTTTTAGCTGGCAGATGTGTTTTTCAAGACACTTTATAAAATCAAGCAACTTCTCATTTTTAATATCACCTTTTTGTTTTCTTTTTCTTGGAGGTTCTTACTGAGATGTTGGAAAAAAAAACATTTCAAAATGTTTGGTGAATAATTTTAGAGTTGAGAATGAAAATGTTTCACATGGCAAAATGATTTCAGATGATGTCACTAATGATTTGGTTAAACTGTATATATTACTGTCCACTCTTTTTCCATGGTGAAATCTGTCAGAATTCAGAATTTTTGCAGTCTTGGATGCCTTTCCTCTCTTTTTATGTTGAGACCAGTAATTATACATTGAATGACCCTTCCTTTGTAGAACAAATGTTCCTTTGTGAGTTTGCACTAACTTGGCTGTGAATGTGGTGCACGCATGCTGTATAAATGACTTGCCAGCCACAAGCTGAATTTTAATAACCTGCTTGCAATGCGTTTTGGCTTCCTTGAAACTTGTAGTTTCTGCCAGATAAAAGTGTTCCATTATTTAACATAAGTATAGCAGCCTCAGATGTCCTAAGTAAGAGAAGGCTTCTAAACTTTTGCATTACTTTAATTACATTTGCTGGTTTATTATATTTCTACATAGTTTATTAAGAAATATATTTTAGACTAAGATGTTTGTCATTAAGGTGCATGATGAACATGTGGAAGTCTCTTTTAAAGATTATTTGGGAAGACAAAACAAGATACAGATTTTAGTTTTTCATGGGTTGAAATAATAATGCCAGATAATTCAATTTACTTAATGAAGGACTACTGTAGATGCAGACTTTTATTTAATTAAGCGTAATTTGAGTTTATTACTGAACTCTGTTTTTAATAATCCTTCTTGTGTCTGAATTCTGTTTTTCTGAATGAGTTTACAATGAGCATTTTGATTTTTTACAACATTTAGCAAGCCAAATTTCTGTTCAAGAATTTTAGCTAACAGGACTTTATTTGTGCTTATTTACACAGTTTGTCTCAACAGAAAGACTAATATTAGGAGAGTTCAATTCTAACAAATCAATATGTCAGCACAGAAAGAGCTCTGCACAGGCTAGATTGATTTTTACTCAGACCCAAGCTTGGTCATTGCAAGCTGACATCAACTTAGAAACCGAATAATAGCTGGTGTCCAAAGGCATTCACTTTAAAAATGTGCTACCCACCATTCCCTTTGTTACACTGTACATATTCCTATTTGCCACTCATCATAAGGAAAGCATTATAATACAACCATGTCAGCTTTTACACTTGCTAAATACAGTACATAGTCCATAGACACTCAAGCTGAGTGTTAAAGTATCTAGGAATAAGTAGAAAAGTTAAGTCTCCTTATAATTGGAAATTCCAAAGAAAAAATACGAATTTCAGGAAAAGACACTACCATGGATTCTTAAAAAATTATACTTTGTTCTTGGAAATTTGTTCATATAGAGGTTTATTGGTAATTTGAGCTGAGATTATGCCAACAACAAGCTCAACTGAAAGGTTGTAACAATTAGAAAACGTACAGTTTGCAAAGAGTATAACTAATGCATTGTCTTTGTCACTGTCTTCCTTCTCTCACTTTTAACTTTAATCATTTGGATATTTTTTAGTCATTCCCTTCTACATATTGTATCAATGGAAACAATGGAAAAAAAAATACTACATTGTATTATTGTGTAAATTTACATATTTTCAATATGAAATTTGTTTTGTAGGTTAATGGAAGGCGAGGTTTAGCACCTATAGCATTTCTTGAAGAAGTATAGTTTGGCCTGCTATGAAGATAAAACAAAACAAGCTGTAAGTGTCATTTTCCTGGTTTTTGAATATTTTTTTTAGAATTCCTGAAATGATTCCTGATCTTTATTCTGGACAGATTACTTAGTTCATCTTTAAAGATTTGCTATGTTCATCTCCTTAATAGTATTATGAGATCCTGTTAGCTGTGAATATTTTGCTTATTGGCGCTTCCTCTGGCCACTCAAATATGGGGAATATACCAACATCCTTAAAACTATCATGAGATAGTTGGTAACTTAATAATAATAATACATTTTATTTATATAGCACTTTCCCAACTTGATATTCCATTGTAATCTAGCCATGATTTAAATATTTGTTTCCATTTTTTAAGAGCAATCATCATCATACATTTTTAATGTTTGCTATATATTAAGTATGCATTAATTCTAAGTATTTAAACAGTTTTGGCCATTGAAAAGGCAGCTGAATGAGAAAGTATACAATCAAGGTATTTATAAGATTATTATCAGGTTTTTTTTCCGTAGATACCTATGTTGAAAAGGTGTGATGTTTAATACTTTCTCCACATACACTGATTTTTGCTATGAAAATGTTTGTTGTAGACCACTGATAGACAACAATCAAAGACATATGGGAAATTAAGCAATGAACATGTTTTGTCAGAAAATAAACTACTTATTGTGAAGACTGAATGCAATTTATTTTGTTTTGTTTTTCTAGCTGACGCCAATGTTGTGAAATACAGTCGTCTGACTACAAGATTCCATATTTCATTATGTGAAGCTTCATTTGCCAAGTTTATCTCCCTTCTTGTATATGCTGATGTTCTAATGTATAGGATCCATATTTCTAAAGCAAAGTCCAAGGAGTTATTTTATTCCATGCAGTATACTATATATGTAATCTTAATATAATGTTTGACAAGAAACAACCAACTCAAACCGCAAATGAACTTGTACTCTACTCTATATACTGTATATAGGATGGCAGTTTTTAAAAACATGAAAAATATTTGACCTAAAGACTGCTAAATGAATTGGTCTGTATCTGTTTATATATAAATTACTATAGTTCTCTCTAGAGAAAAGCCAAGCAAAATGACACCTTTTATTGGCTAACTAAAAAGATTACAATTTGCAAGCTTTCGAGGCAACTCGGGCCCCTTCTTTAGGCAAGATGTAATACAGAAACTGGAGTTCCCTGTGTTTATATACATACTCTAGGACAAGAAACAATAAGAAGAAGATGTCGCTGTCCATGTGTGCCAGTTTCTTCCACCGGGTCTTCAATTCCATGTAGTAGTGGTACATTTCGGTGTCTTGTAAATCTGTAGTACTAGGGTGTTGTACCGTGTTAGCCATTACTAGTTCTCTCTAAAAACAGATTTATTAAAGTGAAGGCCACTTGTTTGCAGAAAATGAAAACTCTTTATAAACATGGCCTAAACACTTTATATGGTATACATTATTTATACCTGACTAGCATCTCCTTGCTGATCATCTAAACAAATCAGATAGAAATATCCATGGAAACAGAAAATGTGTTTTGATCAGAGAGAAGTCTTCTACTAAGTCACTGCAATTAGCAAAAAAGGCTAAGTCCAATTCTTAAAATATATTGTACAAACTGTACAATGTTTCTACCACCATATAGCTTTATAGGTTTTAAGCTGGATCATTATTTCTTGTTTTTAGTAACTAAATAATTGAATTTCCCCATTTCTCATATGCATGCAAAACATGTTTGTGCACACATTTCAAAAATTTAGGTTATAATTTCATCAAGTCCTAACAACACAGAACAAACTGTATTTGAAGGATCAAATCTTTGAAGCAAAATCAATGACAATTCATTGGCCATAAGTTATGACTATGTACTTGCATGTTCATTTTAAAATGTGAGTCATTCATCATAAATTGATCCATTTTTAAGGTTACTTAATAAAAGGTTTTATAAACTCTTCATACGAATAAACTACTGAAATATAGTGTAGTTCATAGACAATTTAATTTTGAATTAAAAAATGTCAGTTTTTTGCTATTAAACTGCTTTTTAAAAGATACTTTTAAATAATATTGAATTCAGAAAGTTATTACCTTGTGAAATTTCAGCTTTAATAGTACTTTGAGTTGGTCTGACTGACATCCCTTTGATATTCCAACCTCTCTCTTGGTTACTCTCTATATCTCATTATGTCATGTTTCTGAATGAATCCATTTATATTTAGGTGGTTATGTTTTTATTATGTGACTGATTACACAACACATTAGATAAATTCTTTCAGCAGTAATAATAATAATACATTTTTCAACAGCTATTTGAAAACCTTAAACTGTGCATTTTTATACATTAAATGAAAAAAGGTTATAAATATGATTAAACTTTCAAGGTGTGAGAAATGTTCATACCTGTAAATTTAAATGTCTGGAGGTTAAAAACATGCACACCAAGTATGGTACAGACATACAATCTGCCATGAACATACACTATAAAAAATCCTTATGATAGGCATGAATACATTTACTATATTTTGTTTGCCTCAAGAGAATTTTACCTGTTTTAAGCATTAAGCATTTATGTATATATAATGTTAATTAAATGTGACTGTGATTTAACGTCTTCTGAGTTATAAGCCATATTTGCTGTTTGCTTAAATGCTGGGTTATGTTTTCACATTGGTGTTTTTCAATGGATGCTTTTAGTTGATATATGATAGTATCAGTATCTACTTAGTGTATTTTACCAACTAACATCTCAGATACTGAAAATCAGGTGCTAGTTTCCCAAATAGTAATTACTGTCACATAAACCAGCAGTCTTCAAACTAGGTATAGGCCTTGGAACCATCATTCGTGTGTTTACTGGGACCTCCAATTTTTAGAATTGCTTTGACATTATTGTTTAAAAAATATTTGCTGTATTGTCCGCATTATATTACTGTAATGTTCCTTTTAGTCTAACCTTTAATCTCTGCAGGAAATTTTTAACAGTTTACTTGTATTACAGCATGTTGGTGTGTGATCAATATTTTTCAATAAGAATTACAATTGGATTGCCCACAAATAGGCACACTGATTTAAAAGGTATCTACTTAATACACACTTGAATTTTTTTGCTGTGTTCAACTGTAAGTATAGCACGTTTTCAATGCTATTCATCTGCACTACATATACTAATATAGTGTGAATATGTATGAGTATCAATAAGTTTTTTTGAATATCCTTAAGCCTAAGATAGAAACTAACATATTTGCTTCATATTTTACACTTATCTTTTATAAGATTAAGTGTAAATTATCTTTTTATCATGAGATGTTATATCCTGTTTTTCATTTAAGTATAGTGTTAAAAAAGCATTATACTTTATTTAAATAACATTTGTTATTAAAACCTAAAGCATACAGGGCTATGGATAGCATTATTATTACATCTTTATGCTTGCCATTCCAAATTATCATCCAGAGATTTTACATAAAACGCATCACTCATTTTAAAATGTATTAAATTTGTTTACCCCTTGCCTTGAATTGAATGGAATTTATTGAAAGATGTCTGCTAATAAATTCCGTTTTTGTTTGAAATTCCTGCAGTTAATTTTCCAATATCCTTCCCGATAATTTCTTTAAGATTACCTTATTTTTAGAATGTCTACAAATGCACTTAATTCATTTTACAAACCCTGGTGTTCTAATACTGAGCTGTGGAGGTCAGTGTCTTTCCCAGTTACACTGGACACATGGCTTGCCATGGATGAGTCTTTTACAGGGCTACTCATTTCACACAGCTACTGGATATGGGAGGAAAATAAAAAATACTGATAAAAAGTACATGTGTAACAGGCAGAGAGGGAGACCAGGCTGTGAACTTAACCCAGAACTATGATGCTACAGAGTTGAAGTAGCAACATCATACTACTAAACTCCCTAATGTTTACACCATATCTCAAAACAGTTTACTCCCCTAATAGGTACAGGAGGTCCCTTTGAAAAGTCTGACTTTTTACAGCAACCTATGTTAAAAATATCTTATAAAGTGGACTTAAAACATGTATATAACTATATTTCAGTAAACGTCTAAATTTTAATTTGTATTGTTGTATGAATAAAAGTGTGGGGGGGGGGGCGCCACATTGCTTCTGTAAAGTTAGAAGACTGTCAGGTTTACTGAGACACCATAAGTCAATTTTAAGTTTGAAGACTGAACCAGTGACCTTTTGTTGTTAAGTCCAGTTTCTTAACCACAAGATTATACTTCCTATTTAAGGCCATAAACTCATCATGTGAAATGTAAACCAAGAAACTAACTAACTCTCTACAAACTGGTTTCCACTGGCCATCAAAGATAAAACAGTTGTGTTGGTGGACCAAACTGTGAAAAGCTGAAGCCATTTGAATGATATTATGCCTTAAATGAAAAATGAAAGTCAAGATTACAAGTTTAAAATGAAAATTACACACTTACTCAGGATATGCGATATATTACTTTTTTCCTTCTAATTACTCTTGTAGCTTCAGCATCTCTTTAAAATCTACTACTGATTCTTTTAACAGTATTAATTGTATTTGATCAAAAGTCCAGCTGTGCTCCTTTATAGGAGTTTTAATAACTCTATCAATAAACAGTATTTTGAAATACTTTTTTTTCTGAAATCCAGTTCATTTAAGATCCTTTGAGTTAATCTAAAAGATTAAGTGAGAAAAATGTAAAGAAAACCGCACTGTCATGATTTATATGTTAAAACTGTCCATTGAATAGCATGTCTGTATTGAAATATAACAAACATTGTTATGTGTATCTGTGATCTCCATATCAAAGAAAATGTAAAACATGAATCAGTTCAGCTGCCAAATCACTAATTCTGACTTTAGCTCTTCATGGCCCAGTATTACATTTATCTAATGGATACTTATTTAAGTCCTCGAGAAATCCTTCAGGACCTGACGTAGGCACAGGCAGTGAACCACACGATCATATCCTCTTACTGGACCACTTAACATAAGCAAGACCTTAAGAACCAAATGTCTAGGGCCTGTTAAAAAATCCCCAAAGGATTTAAGTTAAATCTTTTAGAAGAAGCAATGGAAGATACAGATTTCCAAAGACAGTTTTTGGCATGAGTGTGATTATTTTTTATTATTGTTTTTATTTTAGATAATCTTTTTTTTTTTCATTTTAAATCTAAATAGTAGTGCAAATGTTTCTTTATATATTGAGAACACTGATTAAATAGGAAAACTCTCTTTGTGCCTTGGGGTTTTAATATAATATAGGTTAATACAGAATATTCATGTTAGGTTAAATAATTAAATGACCTCTGCAGGACAATGCATATATTTATGCATTATACTGTATATGGACACTGAATATTTACTGTTTACTTGTTTGGGTGGCAAAGTAACATTTTGTCACATGGTTGTTACTTAACTTCAAAGAAAATAAAAAATGTGTCTGTTATACTTTTGCTGCTGTAAAACATTCTCACTGGGTGGTTATTACTATTATATTTGGCTGTTACTAATCTCAATGTACAGATTAGAATATCAAAATATTTTTGTATGTCATCAAGTTGCACTGTACTTGATTTATTTTGGAATTCTATGAAATTATCAGTTTTAATAAAAAGTAAATGAAATGATTCATGTGGCTATTGTGTATATTAGTGACCAGAACATCACACAATTTGAAAGCAGTTTTCTCTATCTTTACAACATTAACAGGATTCAGAACTTGGCTGGATATTGTGGCAAAGCAGAAATATGGAATGTCAATATAAATGGTGAACTGGACCAACAACATCAGTCACATTGTTATCCTTTCTTTACCAAAACCTTTAATGCAATAGTCAGGCAATTTTCATTTATCACCCTGTTTTCAGTTGCACATTGGAAAGTCATAACTAAAATAATGTTAGTCACAAATTTACATTTTCAAACTGATCTGATTGTAATCATTTTAAATATCATATAGTTTGTCCATTAACAAACTCTAAATATGTCAATGCTATAAAATGTTCCATTCTCAGACACTGAAATATCTTGGAACTCCATCCATCTTTTAAAAACCCATATGTTTGTTTTTATTCGCAATTGCAACATCTGTGACTTGTTGTTTAATACCCCTAGAACCACCTTACGTCAAAGCAAAAACTTTTCCTGTTTTCAAAAACTGGCCACTGCTAAACCGAATACCTGTATTACTTTAAATTACAGAGCGGACTGCAATACCAGGGGTGATGTATATCTTCTTTTATGCCTGTGTCCTTTGTTTTAGTGGGAAAAACATTTTGAAAGTAAGGATACATGTCAGAACATAAAATGAACATGCAGGCCAAAAATTTAAAACATTCTGTTTCCAGAAATTTTACAGAGATTAAGTCTATCTTTGTCTAAGTTGAAATACACGGTTTTGGAAATACTCGCCCAGAGTCATGGTGGGAGGGATCTAAACAACTCACTACTTCGTCGAGAGGCATTTTGGATTTATAAATTTCGAATTTGTAACTATCCGGGACGCAATGAGTTAAATGATTTGTTCCTGTTTCTTATAAATAGGACACAGCCAGAACCCTCTTCCTTTTCTGCTTTCTCACCATTTTCAGCACCATTGTTAGCCGACAGATCACTGTTTACAGTCTTATGTAAGTTACTAAATTTAGCTGTTGTTATGATGACTGTTGATCATGTAAAAGATTATTTTGCCATGTTTGTTCTTCCTCAATGCGGTATCACATTTAAGTTACAGAAGTGTGGTACTTATTTCTTACTTTTTCTTTTTTTCATTTTTTTTCTTAATCCACTTTGACCATACACTTAACTAATTTACTTTTAGCCATATTTCTGTTTATTTCCAGGTTATAGGCAGAACTTGTGAGACATAATACAAGAGGCACAATAATTTCTAGTAATTGTATATATGTAAAGGTACAGAGTATGTACATGTATGAGTAATTAATTATGTGGGTACTTTCATTACTATCTTAAAAACACTTTGTGTTAAGTACAGTTTTCAGTATTGATCAGTAATCATTGGTCTCCTTTTTACATATTAATTTTCCAAGTCAAAGTGTGTAATCCTATTGAATTTTAAACCTCTGGCCATGAAGAAGGAATTTCATAAACGTGTTGGCCTTGAAGATGTATTATAACTTCTACTTTGGGTCTCCTATTACAAATTGCTGCAGAACACCTTATCCTTTTAAAGTTTTTTGTTTAAATACTCTTTTTATACCAGAGTCTATTATTTGTGCTTCACATATTATTATTCTTCCTGAAATTGTTTCCTGATTACACATCTTTGTTGATCCTTTAACTTCCTTAAGGATTACTATAATTTATTTTTTGTGATACCTCTTTATTTTTTTCTTTCAATTTATGATTTATTTTCTATTATGTTGTTGACATTTTGACTTACTGACTTTGGTTTATATTTTTATTTGGGAATTATTTTGTACTTGTAGATTTTTGGTGCTGATTGTATATAGTAATGACAATTATATTTGCTTGAAATGATTTATGCTAATTTCAGTGTGTAAGTATTTATGATACTTATATTCTTGAACGTTCCTTCTTATATATCAAACACTGGCAACTTTATAGTAGCCTTCCATTTATTGATATCTCTAATAGGTTCTAGTTAGCTTTTTTATTTATTATTTTCCTTTTGTGAGAATTATATATACAATTTAATGACAAGTGGCTTTCTCCTCCATTTGTATATTGTCATTTTCCCTGCATGACTCCCTTACTTATTTACATAAATTGAACAATTTTTCTAATTAGTTGTATCGTTTGTTTATCGTGTAAAATTTAATGATGTTATCTCAGATTGGCATTTTGCCTTCAGAATTCATTAAGACCATATTGGAGATGCTTTTTTGGCATATTAGACTTTCTTCTTGTTTTATATAAAGTTAAAATTTTTCTTTTCATTTATATTTTTATATGTATATTTATTTAGATTTGTCACATTTGTTGAATTGTTTACTTCTTCATAAACAGATACAGAAGCTCATCTGTAGTCTACACAATGTGCACAAAGTAGTCTTATCTGCACATTATTCTACTTGTGCCTTTCTTTCTAATTTACACAGTAAACATTATGGACAAGAATATGTGCTTTAGCTAAACAATTCCTTATTTTACTGTCTGTGTGCTGCCTAGTAGAAAATATAGTTAATTAGACAAGATAACATGGTCAAATGGAAAGAATCAGTGTTTGGCCTTATGTAGTGTTCCACCTAATCCTCCACAAAAATTATTACTGTTCATTCAGTAATGCTCTACCTTGCTTCTTATTTAAATATTCTTTTTTAATGTAAAAATGTCCTTGCTTTTCTTTCAGCCTGGAATGTAACTTAAGAGAACTTAAATTCTAAGATGGCTGGTAGTGTGCTGACACTCTTTTTTTTTAAAAAAAAAAAAAGCCACTTCCTTCAGCTGCTACTAGAGTAGAAAAATATTTAAATTCTATCACAATTACTCTACTTGTATCCATTCATGACAACAGCAATACGTGTAGGCTATGACTTTCTGTGTAACTTGACATCATGAACAAAAAATATTAGTATACAAAGTGGAATAAAAGGTCACCATGACAGGTTTTAGATGAAGCAGCGTTCTATGTCGTCATATTTTAGATTAATGTGTGTTCACCTCCAAATATGACGAGTCCATTCAGTCTGCTCTAACTCACTGGGACTAACCAGAAGCAATGGATTCTTTCTTGTTTGCCAAAGCTTCTCTTGGATTGTCATGCTTTACTTTGCTCTTCCAAGGTTTCAAAATGTTGAACAAGTGCCCATTACTATTTACAATCAGTGCATTCAATACTGAATATTTTAATTCTAATTTAACATAAAGTAATTTTGAATGTAAATAATACAATATATTTGACATTGCTGCATTCTGATAGCCATGAGCACCTTTGGTCAAATGAAAAGTACACCTTTATTTACTTTTTCTCATACTAGGTGTGGCCACCAGGGGGCACACGAGCGCCCCAAACACCCAACATATAGGCTTGGACAGAAGTATAAAAGCACAGAGAGAGTTTTTATTGTGGGAAACACTTCTCTGTAATCACCTCCCATGCCACAGCCAGAATTAGAAGTACACAGCAATATACAGCACTCTGTGATACTCTTGTCTTTCTCTACTCTCACTCAGTCCTGGTCACTGCCACTTCTGCTCCTCCCAGCAAGCTTCCTCCCAGCTTCTTTTATGCTACACCTGGAAGCATTTCCAGAATGCTGAAGCCATAGCTAAGAAGTGTTTCCGGGATAGGTGAGATCCCAACAAAGTAGGGCTTCCCCATCCCCACAGCAGCCCCTGGCAAAACTCGCAGAAAACAACAGGACTGAATCCAAAAACTCCAGATCCCATGATGCCCTGTGGGAAACTATGGTGCTGCCATCTAGCAGTCTGGGGGAGACAATGCCCCATGCATGCTGTCTCGCCTGTCCTTCAATCATTTAATGAGCAAAATGCTAAACTGCCCCAGTATTTCACCAAGACAATTTTGGAATGCCACGTGGGTATCTGTCCTTCTGCATGACTTGTTACTTTGTTCCAGATATGGCCTAACCTTTACATGTGAAGGTACATTCTGATTTCTGTGCTACACCATTATTAGTCCAAAATAGATTTACACAGGTACCCATGAAAATCATTGGAGTACATCTACAATGTTCTCAACAAGCAGTATTTGAACAGCTGTTTTTAGGTAAGCCGATTAATTCAATTCCTACACTTATTTTGCACACTCCCTATAAGTTTCTTCTTTCAGGCAAGTGTTTTTGGATCCCCTGATGTAGGCCAAACAGATCCAAATATGTTGGATCAATATCTATTTAATCCATTAACGCATGAAATTAGAAAGAATCTGGAGGAACATAGTGGAATTTAAATGTAGTAGAAAAGTAGATGTTTGTTTTTATGCTTATATTGCTTTTAATGTAATTTCATATTTTTGTGTCTTTTATGTTGAAGGAATGGATACTGCTATTCCAAAATGAATTAATGTTAGTAATGGCAAAATGATCTTCTTTCTTGAATGCAAGTCCCAATTAATTTACATCAACATTCTAAAATGCCCCAAAGTGTTTTAGTATTAACCAAGATGAATTCTGCCAGGCTAACATTATTACAAACACTCCAAAAATCTGTGAGAAATAATATTTACTGTATACAATTCTTTTTTTTTTTTTTGGCAAAATCAACTTTGATACCATTCACCATGTGTACAGAGAACCGTAGCATGCAAGGCTGTGACCAGGACACCAGTCTTATGGTAGGCACTGTAACACCCATGTTGCCAATCAGCCTAACCAGCTTTTCTCTGGGATGTAAGTAAAACACTCTGTACAACCTGTCACTATGCCAGAATTTAAACCCATTGACCAAGAGCTCTAAAGCAGCAATGCTACAGCCCCTTGAGCTGTTTAAAAACACCCATAATGATATGACCCTAGACTGGGTTTATTGGAAACTGGCAAAAGGGACAAATGCACAGGAATTTATATGTCCTTCCTATTCTACCAGATGACAGCAATAAATCTCAGCATAAATGTATACAATATTTTCCTTCATTACTGTATATATGCTTCCTTCATATCTTGATCATAATGTTGGCTATAATAAAAATGAAACAGTACATATATAAACATATAATTTCACAACCAAATTAAGAATAATCTGTAACTTCCATTAAACCTGCCACTGTCTTGATCCAGTACCAGTATACAGAACTTAATATCGGGTTTGATTGGCCAGTAATGCCTCAGTCACAGACTAACAGTACAGACATTAATGCTTCTTTTTGGGAAACACATCAAGCTTTTGATGAGCCTGAGACGATGACTGCAGTATTAAATGTTTACTTGTTTCCAGTATGGTGTCTGACCCAGAGGAAGGCTGGTGACAGTGTATAGGCCCATCAGATCACAGGACCACTAAACATGAGTGCAGTCAGCACAGCAGGTTGTCCTCTGAATTCTTTTGTTCTCCCTCATGCGTGAAAGTCTTACTCGATTAATTTCTCTTCCCTTTATGTGTTGTTTCTCTGTGAGTGTATTAAAGAAGATGACTGTGCTTATCAAAATGAATGCTGTTTTCCTACTTTACTGGTCCCTTGATAGACACTGATTATGTTGGGTACAACCCGTGTACCTCGTTTGAAAATGCAACTATTACACAAGTCACCCTTGCAGCCTCTTCCTTAAACATGTTCATTTATAATGTACAGTATATAGAACATTCACAGTATGTCCGTTCGAGCAAACTGCATATTATTCAATTTTCTTTTGCGAACACGGCATTGTGTCGGTGCTGAATGGACAGCTCCTGTTCTGAACTCATCGCTGCGCTTCCTGCAAAGGCAGTTTTCAACCGTGATTACGAAAATTGTTGTTAAAGTTCACTTTAATTCATTTTAAATATTTATTGTCAATAGTAGCAAAACCTAACTGATTGCATTAGTAAACACGAAACAGTCCTACTAAGAATATTCATAAAATGAATTATAAAGTAAGTTACTGTTATAAAAATTAAGATCCCCTCCCACATACTCATTTACTCGGTAATTAACGTTTCGATGATCTAGGCAAAGGAAACGAGCCTGCTCCATCCACCGTGTTGTTATTACTTCCGAGTCACACGTAACCAAGCCGACACGGCTGCAGTTCTCTTACGTTTACAGCACGTTTTTAACCAAAGCCACTTAAAAAACACAAAATCATCGTCCCATTTGACGAGTCTATGAGTTAGATGCCGTATGTTTTGAACGATTTCCATGTTAATTAAGAGTTCATCAAGCCTGATGATGTCATCATTTTTCATTATAAAAAGAGACCCAACTCAGATACTTACATTTTTAAAGTACGTCTTTATTTGATGTAAACTATGAGCTGTTGACAAAAGCAGCTGAGTGCGAACTGAATGCCAACGCATTAGCCCCACTTCAAGTGGAGAAACAAATGAACAGTACGGCTTGCCTTCCGTGGCTGCGCTGTCGCTTCACTGAACTCTCTAATTTGCCATTTCTCGGAGGCAGCAGCAAATCTGCAGAAGTGGATGTTTTCAGAGCATGTGCTTGTTTATGACCTACGCTCGTTCCGCACAGTGAGTCGGTTTACCATTCCGGATCTGTGCAGGCGTACAGTAAAAGGATTTTTTTGGTGACTCAACTCCCAAGTACGATTTGAGGAAGGACCCGGTTCTTCTTCGCCGTGAAGTACTTGAGAGGATCGGTACGCGGCGGGCGCCTTTTGTGTTGTCAAGGTCGAAAAGAAATACTGTATATTGGATTCGCCTGTCTCTATCATAAATTACCAGCAGATTGTGAGTTCTTGGCTGACTGTCTCGACTGCGGATTTTCAAAACAGCCCTTTGCTGATTTTTACTGGGAAAGGAGGTTAACTACGGTATTGATACCTTTTTCATGTATGGTTTGTATTTCTTAGGGGCTTTCGTCTTTTTTTTTCAAACGTATCAGGGATGACTGACCGAAGGAGATACTGGGAAAAGGAGGACGATTTACCTGTCTATTTGGCAAGACCAGGCACCACTGCGCAGACACCCAGGCAAAAGTCATGGGGAATGTTCGCTTCGGTGGAAGGTGCCTACGAGAACAAGACGATAGATTTTGAGGCGTATACTGTGGGGAAGAAAGGATGCCGAACCCCTCGGAGCGGCAGCAGGGAGGTGCTGGAAGGGGACAATTTTAGCGAGACTGCAAGTGACGTTAGTGAGGTATCTGGATCTGTCATCAGCTCTCCCAGTGACAGGGACGACAAGACTCCGGCAGTAGAAATCAAATACCCATCCGGAAAGGAACTGCTACAGGGACAGGACAATGGCAAGGTAAAGACACAGCCGCACGGCTCCGCATACTGCGTGTCATGGAAAATAAGCTTTTACAGAGTGGGGATCTGAATGCGGTGGCTGTCAGGTTATACAGCGACTACACGCGAAAGAGTTCAATTTAGCGCATTCAAGAAATGCATGCATTGCGTTAGACCCTCATTGCTTATTGAATCAAAATATAACGTGCATGTGGCTGGCATATTACATAATATATAAATAATATGCGTCACCATAATTTAGCGCACTATATACTGTTTAGACTTTTAAAGACCCCGATATCTAAAGAGCAGTTCCGAGACTGCTTTGCCCGCTGATGTGTAGCGCCACGTTGCTAAGATTTGTGCTAAAGGCCTGACGCATTACTATACTGTGTTTAGCCTCAAACTTTTTAACCGCACAGCCATTTTCCACTTATATTTAACTTATTGTTCCTTGTAAAACCCTGGTGCGACAATCTTTTCAAAAACGCTAAGCTTCTTATATAATATGTTATTGCTGACGTGCAAAATGTAATAATGCCGAAAACATCCGCAATTTACAATAGTAGTTTCAACATGGCATGCCTACTTGATTTTATGAAGACATTTACAAATATAATAGTTAATAACTGTTACCATAACACGTTACTGGCTTCCCTGCTTAGTCTGCAATTTTAAAATTCGAATAGACCAAAATGAAGAATGTAACCGTCGCCAATGATGTAACGCTACTGAGATTAGCGCGATATGGGTGAGGATTAAACCCAGTGGCTTTGCCAAGATGTCATCCTGCACTCAAAATAACAATGGTTCTGTAATGAACCCTTACTGGATTGTGTGGTTCCTTAGAACCACTGCTTTACAAAGAACCGTTCTTTGCATGTGAAATGGGTTCTTTGTGCTTTGAAACGGTTACTAATATGTGGAGACGGCAGACAAGTTTAATTCACAATAGGCTACCTAGCAGGATGCTAACAGATCAAGAAAACCTGTATTGAGACTGTTATTGTAGGCAACAAGAGTCCTTTTAAAATTGTAAACCCATTAGTATTTCACAGATCTGTTATCATCCATTTATGAAGCCTGTTATCTAAATAAATTAAAAGTTTTTCTGGAACAAACATATGAATGGTCTTTTGGGATCTAAAACTGGTACATTTTGGGCAACACTCTGAAGTACTGTGGCATCTTATTTTTGAAGAGTAGACATTTGGATTTATACAGAGAGTAGCTAAATGCCAAAAAGAGTCTAGATTTATTTGTACAGATTTTTTCATTGAGTGAGCAGATTAACCTTTTGGATGGACAGGCCAGCCTCCTGTGGCCACACGCCCTTATAACACCAGTGATAGACAGCATGCTTACACTGATTTGTGTTCTAATCTTTGCTATCACCGGGCTACATTTGTTTGTATTCTATTAAATCATGACCCCGACTGTGCTAAAAAATGACTGATTTTAGGGATGGAGTCTGTTAATGGTAGTCAAAACAAAACTACAAGATACAGGCAAAAATCTGTCTTCAGTCAGGAGTTAACAAGTTAATACAAAAAAACAGCACAGTCATTCTTTCATTTTCATTCTGCTTACCATGATGACGTTAGCTGCACAGAAGAGGCCACCTTATCCTCAGTAACTTAATTTTATATAGAGAATTGTTTTTCTTTTTTTTGGTTGAAATGCTACTAGAATGTTGTTTGTACTGCAGTTTCCATTAGCAAACAAATCCAATTAAACACATAAAAACCTTGCATCCACTTAATCCAATTAAGGATCGTAAGGGGCTGGAGCCTACTGCAGGAAGGTAGTAGTCAATGCCAGAGGAGGTTCCAGGCCCTCTCTGGAAATACTCACACAGTCTCATTTACAAATGACCAGTTTAAAATTGACAGTTAACCTACTGCTGTATGTGCATGTATTTGGGAATACAGGAGGAAAGTGCAGAGGAAACACATGCTGACATTGAGGAGGAGGGCATGCAAGCTCCACTCAGAAGGATTCAAACGAGGACTCCAAATCAATTAGACCTCAGTGCTGTTTTGAAACCTTCCACCCCAATTAAATATATTAAGGTTCCATAATATAACAAAGTAAAACAAGGAAATGCTGAATATGTTTATACCATCTGCAAACTGCAGCAACTTATTTTTATTTATTATTAGTTTTATCACTCTCTAAAATTATTTTAAATGGTTTTAGGATTCAAAGCCTTTTATGTTTTATGATGATACTGTAGAAAACAAGGTGGTTCCTGGTATGACTGACCATTAGAGTTTATTGTAGTATGCTTAGTGACTATTTGGCCACCAGTTTAGTCTTTAAATTGTAAAGATGTATCCAAGCTACAGCCCCACCATGGAACATCGATAAAGAAAAGGAATGATGAGCCTTAATGGGTCAAATTATGAATAAATAAGAATTTTAATTAAAATTCCTAATAATTATATTTACTCCTAGCCTTATACCTTCTACATGATGATAAACTACTTGCTGTGGAGACACCTGCAATTAAATGCTATATGAACTAATTTGTTCTCATTAATCTAAAAAATGGGAGGCTGTTACTGGTGTATACTTTAGGACAGGGGTGTCGAACTCCAGGCCTGGAGGGCTGCAGGTTTTCATTCTCACCCTTTTCCTAATCAGTGAACAGGTTTCACTGCTAATTAACTGCCTTTTCCTTCATTTTAATAGCCCTGTTTTTAAGGATTCAGTCCTCTGAATTGATTCTTTTCTTCATTAAATGACAGCCAAACAGAAATCAGATGTGAAAAGAGCCGACAGATGATCATTCTAAACTGGGGCTTCAAACACCAACCAATTTCACTCCAACCCATTTCTTAATGAGAAGCAGATTCTTGCTGTTAATTAAACCCATTATTTAATTCCATACTCTGTTGCTGCTCTCATTCTGCCTCAACAGACATTTGCAAAACTGTTGATTTTCTGTTTTTTTCTGAGAACACCATCAAAATATTTTGGTGACCTGAGCAGATCACCCTTACTGAGACCCTAACCTCCCTTTAATTTCAGATATTGTGTGATGGGCACACAGGTGAGCTGCTCATGTGGCAGCTTGTTTTGTGTCTCATTATTGTTTGGCTGCTAATTAAGGAAAAAGGGACAACTAAGGGGCCTGAGTCAAATGAATTAAAACAAAGGCAAAAGAAGTTAATTAGCTGTGAAAAATAGTCACTAATTAAGAAGATGGTTAGAATGAAAACCTGCAGCCACTGCAGCCCTCCAGGACTGGAGCTCGACACCCCTGCTTTAGGAGACTGTCTTATTAATTGTCACCAGGTGGGAGGGGGTAGGTCTCAGTGGTCTTGTAGATGCTGTTTTTTGTAAGATAGTTAGCACATGTATTGAGATGTTAAGTGTTTACTGGTGCACTTCTAAAATTTCACAGAGCAAAATCCATAAAATGAAAAATAAAACACAGATACTGTAATAATTTCTTGTTACCAAGTGTTATCCTAGTTGAAGCATACACAGGGGATAAATTCAATTGATATTTGATTGTCGTTTTCTGTACAATGCTGTATAACTCACTTCTAAATCATCTGGCCAAAATGCAATACATTTTTTCAACTTAAAGCTAGCCATTTTGTATTTGGCTTGAACTTTCCACCCACGGAGGATTTGCATATCATGGAAATATAACCACTATGATCCAATCCTGGACATGCCACCAGTCCATCCACCACATGGTATGCTAAAACCAGACAGGCCATTTTTGAGTTTCCTATCATCCTGAAAACAGTGTTTAGACTATTCCAAGGAAATGCACAGAAATACTGAGAAAGTATGACTTGTCCACACAAAAGGTACCAAAACAAGAAACTGAACTGGGAAAAACTCATCCCGTCCTATCATGTTTCTTGCCTCATATTTTAAACACAACTCTTTTCTCAGCTCATCGACAAAGAAGTATGAAAGTCATTGCAGAATGAGCACTTTGGAGTGTACATTCTTCAATGGATTAAAAATCACCAATCATATCAATTCTACTCAAAACAGGCCATATCAGACCAATCAGAGATTGTGTATGTATCAAGTAAAGCTAACAAACTAGGAAGTGCACAAGTGTGATATCAAGACACTTAGTTCTGAGACAGGCTGACCCAGGTACATATTTAAAGGAGTACTCCACGCAAAAATAATTTCTTTATATGTTACTTGCCCAAAGTAGTTTTTAGAGGAGAAGGAGGTTGGGAGCATGCGCTGATATTGTGTTGCCGTACCCACCACACAATGAACCACCTGGATTGACACCTGAGTGCAGCGGTGACATCTCAGCACCACACTAGAACAGTGAGAGGTTTTTCATGGTAGCTGGAGTGCCAGTCCTGCCACCAACCCCCAAGTTTTCCCTGTAAGTTGGAGGACTTGCTTGCAGGTTAAGAGTGATGAAAAAATTTTGATCTGATGTTTTCATGGAAAAATTACACATTGAATATTCAAACTCAATAGAACCCTATAGTGACCAGCAATGGACAACAGCAAACACTGTGGAAAACATCCATGAAAAGAAGAATACAAATTCTCATATAACCCATCTCAAGTAATCCACATGTCCCGTTGTCCATTCGAATGGTCAGATATGTGTGACACAAGTTATATGAGAATTTTTTTTTTTTTTTCCCTATGGACCTTTTTCACATTGTTTGCTGCTGTTGAGAATTGGACACCACATGGTCCTGCTTAATTTGAATCTTCTTTATGTCTCTTCTCCATGAAATCAGGAGATTAAAATTTTTTTCTCAGCCACCACTACAAAGTACATACTGTAAGTAAAATTTGAAAAGATGTATCATATTTTAGTGGCGTATTCCTTTAGCCCAGTTATACTATTTCACATTTGTGCTCATTTCACTAAGAACTTCATTGAGAATTTAAATTTCTGAAAAAAATATATTGGGTTCAGAGAACAAGAAATCAATATGCCAAACACACAGAAATAGATGTCCAATTTCCTATGGAGGATGCAGACATATTTTTTAGAATAGCAATAGCAAAAACACAGACACCAAAAAGAGTAAGTGTGCCAGGACTTGAAGCAAACATAATTTATAAAAGCCTATGGCTTTCTCCAAATCATTCGGCAGCATAAATAAAGTAAATCTGAGTGGCAGAACAGGGTGCTTTCTTTCCATCCATCCATCTGCTATATCCTAACTACAGGGTCACGGGGGTCTGCTGGAGCCAATCCCAGCCAGCACAGGGTGCAAGGCGGGAACAATCCCCGGGCAGGGTGCCAGCCCACCACAGGGCACCCACACACACACACACCAAGCACACACTAGGGACAATTTAGAATTGCCAGTGCCACTAACCTGCATGTCTTTGGACTGTTGGAGGAAACTGGAGCACCCGGAGGAAACCCACGCAGACCCAGGGAGAACATGCAAACTCTATTCAGGGAGGACCCGGGAAGTGAACACGGGTCTCCTTAATGTGAGGCAGCAGCGCTACCACTGCGCTACCGTGCTGCCCGCAGGTGCTTTCTAGTGCAATTGAATTATTGTATGTGTAAGCAGTGTCAAAGTGCTTGTAGGCAGCACTGTAAAAAATGCACCCAGCAAGTGCAAAAGGTGTTGTTTGCAGTACACAAATAATGAAATATCTTATTATATGAGTGGCATTGACAGGAGAGAAGACTGGACTCCTTTGGTACTGTGTCTCTTTGGAGAACCCTTGGGTTGCTGCTGCTTTGACTTTGTGTTGAATGAGTGGTTACTCATAGAGTCCTGAATGAGGCACATTGCCTGCATTGTGAGGGAGCGTCTGTTATGGCATTATGGCCATGTGGCTCAATTCCCCGAGGGTGATCCGGCTTGCAGGATCCTCATTGTTTAGGACCCAAACAGCTGGACCAGACCAAGGGGACGTCCAAGTAATACCTGGCTGCAGCAGACAGAGGGTCATTTCTGGAGGGTGGGACTGGACCGCGTGTCTGCCTGGGGGGTTGCCAACCAGGATCCAGAGCTGTTTTGTTGTGTGGTGGGTGTGGCAACACACTGTACCAGTGCATGTTCCCTGACCTGACCTGGCTTTGAGGGTTGTATTTGTTTGGTTTTACTCTTTAGAGTTGTCATGTGTATGAGCACATGAGTGTAAATGTGTTTGTATATAGCATTGTAAAACCACACTATCCCAAATCCCCCAGGCCATCTTGTGTGCTTTGAGGGTGAATCTGGACGCTGTATAAATAATATCAGTGTTACTGTTCCATGACAGTCATTTACATTCAACCAATCAGCGTTAAACTCAGCCACTGACAACCCAAAACAGATGTGCACAAAAACGAACAAAATCTCTTTTTAAATTCAAAAGACCTTTCATTTATGAGTCTGCTCATAAGTCATTTTTAAAATTTCTAAGGCAACCGAATTTTTAATCCACTGTCTTAAAAGTAAACTGGCCTGCCTTAAGGCATTAAGTTAGTCGTTTATGATGTCAGAGGTTAAAGATAAACGATTGCCCTTGAAACTCATCAGTTCTTCCATTAACAACAGAAACACAACGGTATCACTACCGGAAATCTCTGGATGTCCGTGTTACTACTACTCCCGCTAATGCAGAACCTTGCAGCCACAATACAGAATGTGGTACACTGCTGTCAGAAATTATTAAACGAGCTCATTTTTGCTGCCATGTTAGTTTAATTTTTACTATCTCACTATCTGAGACCCACCAAATTCATTTGTGAAAATTTGTGGCCCGTTACGTTTTCACTCACTACTCTGAGTAAAATTCTAAACATTAGCAATACCCTCGCAAAAGAAAAACTTATTGGATAAGATACTTACATTTTTCAGCTGAAACAGAACAGCCAACAACAAAACTTTATTTGCTCACTATAGTAACGTTGGCATTTTGCGACCATTTAACGCTTAAACGAAGCTTTAGTGACGTTGTGCTTACCGATTGGCTGCAGTTCATGACGTCATGCAGACGACACGCAACAGGTATCAAAGGTCTTGCAGCTGTGCGCGCCTTTTTTAAATGACCCCTTTTGCTATTCGGGTTACTTTTATTTTGTGAAATTCGCGCATTTACTGCAAAATTAAGTAACAAATACGTAGGACCACAGACGAAGAGCATTTTTAACTACAAAAACGCTCCTCAGTGCCACTTGAAAAAATTCAGCCTGTAAAGAAATGTAGTTTATCGTTCCAAAAATGTAACAAATAATTGTTGCGCTCAGCATTAAACTTTGACAAGAAAAAAACGAACAATTAGCCCCTTCTCTTCTGCGTGGTAAGTATGCATACATAAAGTAACTGCTATTTACGTGTAACATAGTCAATGTATAAGAGACGCCATCATCCGACGCCTGCTTATTGAGGAAAAGCTCCTGCAGCCTGAGCGGTTTTGAAATGTTTCCGTGCCAAAAAGAATGACCTGTCAGTTTTTAGCATTCGAGCTAAATTTTGACTCTACCATATAAAAAGAATGCCACACGATGATGCTTCGAATTGTTCTTCACTTCTTTTTATAGTACAGTTTGACTATGACATGAATCGGAAAAGGTTGTGTAATGATTCGGGATTAAATTAAAATTAAATTAAAGTACATGTAAATAGATACATGTTTGTTAATGCATAAAATGTATTAATAGCAGTCATGATAAAACACACTTTTGCCTTCTGTCAACCAGTTCGTGTGCTTTCGTACCCCACACGCATTATTACAGGATAGTTGCCAGTCAGAGCCAACACGACATAGTTGATGAACAGTCCAAGTTTCCTGACAATATCAGAGCGGCCTGTCAACGAACTACAGGAGAAAAAATCTGTTCAACATATCCATATGCTTTTAGCAGTCCTAAAGTTGTCCGCTCCTACTGTAAGACTGCGTATTTTTTCCGTGAAACGCATCCTCAAATCAGACAAATCTAGCTGGAAATGGAACTTGAAGGAATACAACTATTTGCTACGTCACTCTGTCCAGCACGAATTCATCATTTAGTCTCTGTGTTACAGTAAATAGAGCCTTTCGATGTACGTTGTCTATACAAACACCGTAAAACATACGGGTCCTTTAGGGCACTAGTGTTTATATAGCGCCTTTTATGATGCAAAAAGCGCTTAATCATTTAGTCATTGCCTTCAGTACATCCAGTGCAACCGAGGATATTCAGTGGCAGCCCGTTATATTTAAAAAGCACGGGTAAGCAAAAGAGTTGCTGTAAGTGAAATTTGAGAAGTAAAACAGTATGTGTCGGCATGTTCACATATGTGCGGAGATACTGTATATGAAGTGATCGTTAGAGAATTCCACGTCTATTTTAACTTAACTACCTTAAGAATTTCTAAGAATATTGGTACAAATGGCTTTTGTCTTGATTTTCCCATGAACTACAAATAGGTTGCAATGAACGAGCAATAAAATGACACGCAGGCGAGGACAATAAGAATACCATATGATTAGGCTGGCCCGATGGCACTGTCCTAGTCGTGCAAGGCAGCCAGTACAGCCGTTCTTTGCCTGTCGCCGCCCGCATCACAGCTGACTTTTTTTTCTCTGGGCCGTCTGATGTCTTTGAAGGCAGCCAGCGCCATCTCCGTGAAGGCATCGCGGCCGCCTCTAGTCGGAGCTCTTGACAACTCCCTTCAGGGGAGACACGTCCCTGCATTATTTGCAACAAAAAGGTGAAGATTTACAGATCCCATTTTCATTGGAAGCCACTAGGAGGAAAATCGAATTTAAAAAGATATTTGGTATTTTGTATTACTTTTTATTTGGGAAGACATAGCGGTGTCATTTCCGTATGAAATCATGTCTGTGTCTGGATATCAAGGCAAGAAAAGCATCCCTCACATCACGGTAAGCTCTTCCGTTTTTGACTGCTTTTGTTACGGTTGTATTTTTCTTCTGATTTATAGATAGGTGTGACAGGACAGCGTTGTTGGCCATGGTGCTGAAGACGTTTGCGGGCGGCTCTCTGTACGCTACAGGAGGGGAGAGATTAGATTTGAAGGCAGACGTGAGACAAATCTGAGCCATGGCGGCTTGTTACAGACTTACTGTACTGTGGATTTCTAGGACGAGAGGTGGCTTTGGTATTACACAAATTCAGCTTAGTGCAAAGGCGCTCTGAACGCTGTTTTTCATCCAGGCTACGTATATTAATTACATCATTTGAAAGGCATTCGTGATCGATGGCTGCCATAGCCCCAGGAAAGGATGGGTTGTGTTAGGATGGGGTAATATTCTGTAATGTTCACCATTTAGTTTAGTGACATCAGGTCTTATGTACGTGAAATGACAAGCGTGATCTGCTAAGATACGAATAGGTCATAGATGTGGAAAACAACGATAGGGTGGGACGGGTCAAGAGATGTTGGCTGTAGTAGAGCTGAGCGTACTCGAAATGATAAAAAAGGACAAAAGATGGAGGGAGAATACTGGCGTATTCGAATGTATTTGCCTTCGAATTTTTCTTTACCTGTTTTTAAATGAAATAACTTAAATTCAAAACATCACCAGTCTTTTTCACAGACTGAAGTAGCAATCATCTACTGTTTGTTTTTCACCTGTAGCAAGATTAAAATAGTTTCTCAGCAACACCTCCTGCTCAATTAATTAAACAATGGTACATATATTGAAAAAGCGCAATAAAGCATCTCACCTAAGCGCTTCGTTGTATTCTGTGGTGACTTCTGTTAGGACCCGAAAGACCGACCGACATTATGAAAGACAGACACCCATGGTTTGGGTCAAATAAAGCCTTTGGTTTGGTTCAGAGTTAGGAATTCTGGAATTATTAGAGACTGTTTAAAAAAAAAACCAAAAAGACGTTCAGATTTTTCAGCTGCTAATCTGCAGCATTAAGAGAGATAGTCATATATGTGTGAGTGTGTGTGTGTGTGTTATGGGCCTTTTGTTAAAGGTTTTATGATGGAATATTCTATTACATACGTATTTCATATATTATGATGCAAAAACTCAGAATTTGACAAGTTATGTCCCCATGCTGGAATGTGAAATGAACCTATAGGAACTATTGGAATGAACTCATCTCAATGTAATGAGTCATTTTTTGTAGTTATTTTAAAGCAATTATTTTTTCAAAGATATTTTGAAAATGTGCAGGAAATAACCAAAAGGCATTTTGGCATAATTATGCAGTTTTTTATAGAAGGTTAACAAATAATATCCTAACGTCAGGAGAAATCCTCCAGTACTCTGTACTATTTAAAAATGTTGGGTCCTCCTCAAGTGTAAGGAGTAAAACTCATCTGCCTATCAATTTTTGTTTAGCTGCTCTTAAAGAGCATTCTCTCATAAGATGCTTTAGCATTGATTATCATTTTCGTGTTGGCAAGTAGTGCTAAAACAAATCATTTTTTCTCAAACGATCTACATTTTATATATATATATATATATATATATATATATATATATATATATATTCACATGAAAAACACCTAATGAAAACACTTTGTTTTGTTTCTGTTATTTTTGAAAGCTTTTGTTTGAATATCTTATTTTCAGATACACTGTTTTAATAGACATTTCACCTGCTTGAGTAGCATTTGTTTAACTGACATGATAGTTAGCACTGCTTCCTCACAACTCCAGAGTCTTGCGTTTGAAACCCAGACCTGTACTTATTGTGTTTTGATGATGTGTTTTTCTGGTGTCCAGTTTTCCTTCCATTTTTCAAACTTGTCACTCTACTTTAGCTCCTTTTGAGTGTAAGTGTAGGTGCATGCACAAGTGTGCCCTGTTGTGGTCCAGCGCTGATTCCTGCCTTGCTCTCAGTGTTAGGTATTAACTTACTGTTGCCCTGATCTTTATATATCAGGATTAGAAAATTAATAGATAAATGTTTAAATAATAATTCTAATATGGCAGGTTCGAATTACTAATAAAAGTAGGTGTTCACTGTTAAATAAATGAATCATAGTTAAATAATGAATTAATGGGCAGATATTGTAAGACTCGGTTTACATTAATCTGTTTTGAACTACTTTTTCTTCTTGTGTGGTTAAGCAAGTGTGTGTCCTTATGTGTACTCATTATTTAATTAGGAATTTGTAAAGTTTGCAGTCTCATTTGCCTGTGAACATCTTACACTCTGAGACTACCCTCAGTGAAGAATGCAGTACAAAAATAAACTGAATTGAATATAATTGAATTTATTGATCATGATAGTATCTCATCCTTCATTACTTTTTTCTAGAATGTAATAATCTTGAGTTGACGTATTTTGTATCAAGCAAAGTTCCAGAGTCAATCCTGACTCTTTGTGTGACCTCAATTTAGTCATTATACTTGTTTCTTCTATGAGCTGGTGTTTACCCTGAAAGATGACATATCCTGGAAATAATTAATGAATGAGTTTGATTGGCTGATTAATGTATCTTTTAGTCATCCACATGGAGTTTTGCCTCTCAGTATTGGTTAAATAATATATATATATATATACAATATGTGTGTTGTCCTTCATAATAAGGGCACTGTGTTTGATATGACTGAACACCATCATTTATTTTTCAAATAAAATGCAAATATTTTGCATGGTTATGTACAGTATTTCTTGTACTGTAATCTAACAAAAAATTATATCAGGAGTACTTAACATTAGCATATCTTATGTTAGTCTGTGGCATGAGTTAAGCAGCAATAATATTACAATTATTCATTATAAAATGACATTAAATTAGGAAGGTTCAGAGTATGTATTAAATAAGGTTCAACAGGGGCATATAAAACTACATATAAAAAAAGTAAATAAAAAGACTGCATAACGCATATATCATTTGTTATAATTCAGTGGACTCTCATAGTTTATTAGAGCATTAAAGGAGTTAACTCCTAGCTTTATGCCTCATTCAGAATGTAATTAAAAGAACAAGACAGGTAACAATTAATTCATCACACCATCATTGAAAGCGGCTGAAAAGATTTTACACTAATAAATGGAAAAGTACAATTTCTTAAATCATATTGTACCACTTACAAGAAAGAATGAAGTATTTTTGCTGCTTTGGGAAGAGAATAGTGTAGCCGGTAGTCAGGAGCCCAGCTCTGATTCTGCCAGATTATGTTTTGATGGAGTTTGAATGCTGTTTCCATCTGAAAACTTTGTTTTGCTACACAGAGTTTATATGTTGCATTTGTTTTGGGCAAGAGAGAGATGGGTGGAAAGTTCATGCAGGATATTATAGATCAGGCATTCCAGCAGTTGGTTGGGATACATGATTTACTACTAAAATTAGTGAGGCTAGGGAGGGAAGACAATAAGTGGCAATATCCCCTTGCTACTAGAGGCCATGAGGTCCCATGTAAGAATATATGTTTAAGAGTATAGGTTGCATTTGTGCTTCCACAGAGAGGGGCCTACTTGGACAGCTAAAGGTTCAGGAGCACCATGAACCTCTAAATCAAGAGTTCCCAAACTTTTTTCGGCCACCGACCCCTTTACCAAAAACTTTTAAAACCGTCGACCCCCTAGTCATTTACTTTACTTACTCAAATTAATACATTTATACAGTACTCAATATTAAATATTTCACTAGATATCAGATTTTAATCACTTGTAATTATGATTTAAAAAGATAAAATGGCTACGGAATATGGCCTTATCTTGTGCAACATTTAATATCGAAATCTGCACTAATGAAAATTTAAGCAAAAAAATACGAGCAGAGTTTTTTTTTTTTTTTTTTACATTTTTGACATTTATGAAATAAATATGTAAATTCAAAATAAGTACAAATAGTCCAAGCTGTACTGTCTGCATTTCTTTTTTGATTCAGTCATGTTATTATCTGAAGAAATACAAACTTTTATTAACAAACAATTTCGACAGCCCCTGTGATTAAAAAAAAAACAAAAAACAATAAAGTATGTACTTACTTGAAACAGAAGATTTTTGTTCTTACTCGAATAAATAAACTGTGTCCTCCAATTTTCTTTTTCGTAGTACTGCTCCTCAATAAATAATTATATTCAATGTTCAAATCACAAATAAGTACATGTCACATCAAACGAACCAATTTATAGTGTTTTATGAAAGCATGACCGCACAAGACTGATAGATTCTGCTAATATAGAATATCTGTCGTCTCGTCCCACCGCAAGCAAGAGCGGACATGCAACGGTTTTTCATGTCCGCACTTGCTTTGATACATTCGATAAGACAATGCACAGATACTGTATGTTTGTGTTACATGTATTTTCATGCATTCTTACGTGTGACTCTTTTAATGACACATTTTACCTTTTTGTTCGCAAGTTTGGTATGTAATGTGTTTTTATCAAAAAAGTGTTTTTTTGAATTATTTTACTTCTTAATTAGGTACCTATTGGAATCATAGATATTTTGAAGTAACAAACAAATAGCAGTAGTAAGGGGGTCTATTTTTGCTGTCGTTGACCCCCCAATTTTTTTATTGAAACTATCGACCCCTACAAAGTTCAAATCGACCCCTGGGGGTCGATATCGACCACTTTGGGAACCCTTGCTCTAAATGGACCTTTAATCTTGTTTATCTGGAGCAAACGGAGAGTCATCTGATATGAAAAGTGACCCAACCCTGTGATAGGGACTAAAGTCACCAAATTGACAATGGTTTATTGATGAGAGCTTGGGATAAAGACTCATCTGGTTGGTGGAGGCCAGGGTCTAAAGAAAGGGAACTCAGAAGGTATGAAAGGCAATGCTAACTTGAAGTGAACAAGGGAATGAGTCACCTCACCCTGTAGACAGGATTTAAAACCAGGCTATGCCCAGAGGAGCAGCAGATTTATTGTTTTGTTCTCTGTTTATCTCAAACTTTTGCTGTTTTCTCTGTTCAGGTCTCTCTTGTATTACCTTAATAAAGTCACCATTGAATTTATTCTTGGTACATAGAGCTGACATGAGAGTCTCCTCCAATCATAGCACATCAAGGAAATGTATTTTCAGGCTGATATTTTGACTGGGACAGATTTCTGTGCCAGAGACTATGAATTAGAATAGGAGGGATTGATTGTGAAAGTATAATTCAAAACAAAATTATTTAAGATGAAAAGCAAACTTGTTAACAACAAGTTATGATCTCCATCTAGAGCTGTAAATCACTGACATACTGTTTATCTGAAATGTTAGGCGTTGTTGGTACATAAGGTCAACCGAATAAATAAGGAAAGATTAAAAAGTATCACATAGATGAAGTATAATCTCAGATGAAAGAGAGTTTACATTATTAGTAAACTATGGTAGATGTGACTAGTGGTAGACCACATAACTTTTGATATTAAGTGGAATCTGCAGATTTTGAAGCAATGTACAGGTATACATTGTGATGAAAACGTAAAAACTTGCAATTGGATTTCATGTGGAGCTTTGTAGTTTAAAGATTTCATATATGTTAAGAACTGATCATCCTCATTTTTATTCTGTTATGAACACCTTGCAAATAGGAAGGTGCCAAGTGGATTTAGGAGAAAGAATGGCCTTGCAAAGATCGATGTAAAAAGGATTAACCATACCAAAAGTAACAAAACTGCGCCACCAGAGTCCCAATTAATAAAAAGAAGAAAAGTATGTCAAATAAGTTAGAAAATAAAGCAGACTGAATTGCAGAATGCCAAATCCCAGATTCTTTAGACATTCTGCAATTCCTGGTTAAAGTCATAGTGGAAACATGCTGAGCAGGGCTGACCAGTCTACCCTATCCTGAGCAACTTCCCTAATTCCTCCTGAAAAATTCTCAGTGGCTTTGAGACTGGTTAAAAGATATCCAAAAACCCTGTCCTGTCCCTTTGTTTTCTTCCAGGTTGTTAAATCCTGTACATCTTTTAAGAGAAGGGCATCCTACCTAAATGTTTAAGCCAAATTAGCTAGCTCCTCTCAGTCTGCAGAAGCAATGATTCTACTCTAATGTAACCTCTTATGGCTCCTCGCCCTATCATGGAGAGTAAGCCCAGCATCCAATGCTAGAAACTCATTTTGGTCACTTGTACTCAAAATGAAATTTTTTCAGTCACGTCCCAGAGCTTGTGATCCTTAGGTCCCACTTCACCACCTTAGTTTGGGGAATGTTCACAAAACAGCTGCCCCTGCACCTATTCCTTTGTCAGTCTCACAGTCTCTGTTTTCCTCATTTGAGAACAACACTCCAACTTACTTAAATTCTTCATTTGGTGCACCTGTTTGTCCCCAACCAAAAGACAAGAAGCCACTCATTTCTGGGAGAGGACCATAACCTCTGATTTGTAGATATTAATTCTTATCCTAACCAAATTATACTGAGCTGCAAATCATTCCATTATGCTCCAGAGACCACAATCAGACAATGACAATTTAACTTACAAACTGCATACTGTAGATGCAACCCTTAGGTTTCTAAATAGGATTCTCTCCAATTCTTGGCTGCTCCTTAATATCCTTTCCATGAAACTAATGACCAGGAGGGGAGAAATGGTTCACCCTTGGTAAATTCCAATGAACACATTGAATGAACTTGAATAAATGACAAGTACAGGGGGTCCTCGGGTTACAACGTTTCGACATACAACGTTTCGAGTTTACAATGCTCACTCCCATAAAAACTTAAAAAAATTGAGACATAAGAAGGAATAAAGGTAAGGATTTTTTTCACTCATTTTTTCTGTTACTACAGTACAGTGTACAGTACAGTATATTTATGTCCTTTTCCTTTTTCTGAGGCTTAGATTTTGTGTTTTTATGTTCTGGATTATGATTTTGCAAATGTGTTAAGATAAGTAAGTTACTTAGGCTAGAGTGTGTTTCGACTTGCACCAAAATTCGGGTTACATCACTGTTGTAGGAACGGAACTGTGTCGTAACCCGAGGACCCCCTGTATTCAAACAACCCAAGGTCCACAAGTATAAGAACCAACTGGCAGGCAGCAACAGCCCCTGATCCCTATTTCTTGGAAGCACCTTTCATAAAATATCACAATTCAGAACATTTTTCCAAGTCCACAAAGTACTTTTAGATGCAATTGACAAACTCAAGGGCAAAGAGTTAATCTACTCTTCGGAAATATGTAAAATAGTTAAATTAAAAAAATCTTTTCATGCAAAGAGAAAAAAGTTAATAAAATAACATTAGGCAGCAAATGATGTGAAAAAGTACATGGAAAAAAGAAAAAAAATCTGACATTATTTGTGTCTTATAATTCATATATCAGGTATCCAGTCATATGCTCGAAATGTACAAATTATGACCACCTTTTCCTAAAATAATGTTAAAGACTGTAGATAGTTTTGGAAAAAATGGCACTATAAATGGTAAAAGCATTCCCACAATACTGTGCTTTTGAATTGAAGACAGGATGCTTGACCATTGAATGGAGGGAGAGGCAGATCATCAATTCAAAAGCACTATATTATAGGAATTTTGCCTGCTGAAATTTCCCTGACTCAAACACTAAGGGTTTCCAGACATGCCTTCTGATGTTTTTCTTTTTGTGATGTGTTAATGTTCGGTTGTTGCATCTCATGGGTATCTCATACACTTGTTCAACTGCCCGAAGGGGAGGGACTACAGAAGAAGCCAGCAAAAAAACAGCTCGGAGATCAGCATTGTCAGACATGGTACTTAATGAGCACTTTGGTGGCATCTTCCAGTTGCTTTATCCTTTTGCCTGCCCCCTCTGCCTCAGAGGCAATGCGTATGCCCAATATCCACCAGAGCTGTGAATCTCTCTGGCGACCACATACCCAGGGCAGATGGATTCTAACAGCCTGGAGACGCATCTGAAGTGCTCAAAGTGCTGAGTCTGAAATATAGCAATCACTGAGCTGCTTTTATGCCAGCTTCTCCAGGTAGACCTGTTCTCCTCAGACACATCTCAAGAACATGTGAAGCTTGCTCCTCTCAGGTTCAGACACAAGTGTGCTACACTATTATTTTCACATCACACCTGGGTAGCTCTCGTGTCCCAGCACTGTGCCACGGCACACATCATTGACAAACACTGATCTAGTAATTAAACAGTATAAAAATTTCACAATTACAGTAACTAAAATTATTATTGTTTTCGGTATTATTATGGTATTGTTAAAATGTAGTTAATTTTTAAAAAAATACTAATACATTGTGTAATCATTTGAATACATTTTTTTATCGAAAAAGAATGTAAACTATGGTTATTTAAAAAGCAAAAATTCACAGTCCCATATGTTTTAAACCAGAATGTTTTAATGTCAGATGCTGGAAATACACATACTGTAAATAAACTATTATTTACACAGCTTTTATGTCCAGTGATGTACTAGTGATTCAAATTAACAAAATACACTGGATTGATCACCCTGTGCAGTAAACAGTGTAGACACGCAGGTAACACTAACATCAAGACAATACATATCAGGGCTTGAAAATCATTTTTGAAACTGCGGGAATTTAATTTAACACAAAGGGGGATTTTGGACCCTACAGGGGGTAATGAAAATGTGTTGAGAGGAGTGGGTGTCAAAACCCACATTGTTATTAATATTTCTTATATTTTTTTAATGCCCCAAAGTTTACAGTTTAGTAGTTTATAGGATGTTGAGTGTATAAGGTTATTGACCATTCTTTCAAATAATTTTTCACTGTTTTTAAACTTTAAATAATTCTTCAAATTTGCATTTAGAGATTTATACTAATGTTTAGCTAAAATCGTGGACTTGCCGAGGGACTATTGCATCAATGGAGTATTACAAAAAAAATCTACTGACTATAACATAAAATATGTTGAAATATCCATACTGTGCTGTTTTCCCTGTCAGAGCTTTAATACAGTTGAGCAGTCAACACAAGGCAGTAAATGTGAATGTTGTTAATGTAAATAATTTTATATATTTACTTAAATATAATTAATATATTATTTGATTAACTGTCACAGTAGCCACTATATTAGGTTCAAATCCAGCACCTGACTGTCACTGTGGAGTTTGCATGTTCTCCCTGTGTTTGTGTTTTTTCCCTGGCTACTCCTGTTTTTCTCCCACATTCTCAAATCTTTGCAAGTTTGGTTAAATAGTCTTTTCTTGTGTTGTATCCAGTACTTAAAGTATAGGCTTTTACTCTGTGAATTGGATCAAGGAGGTTTGAGAATGACTATGACTATTATTAGTTTGCCAGACAACATAACACAATTTCTTTAAAATTAACATGAACTGTTGTTCATTGTGTTGCATTGTGTCTTTGTGGACCTGGTGAAAGCATATGACAGGGTGCTCAGGAGGAGTTGTGGTATTGTATGAGGAAGTCGGGAGTGAAAGAAGTATGAAAGATTTGTACAGGATATGTACGAGGGATGCATGACAGTGCTGAGGTCTGCAGTAGGAGTGATGGATGCATTCAATGTGGAGGTGGGATTACATCAGGGATCGGCTCTGAGCCCTTTCTTATTTGCAATGGTGATGGACAGGTTGACAGATGAGATTAGATAGGAGTCCCCTTGGACTATGATGTTTGCTGTTGACATTGTGATCTGTAGTTAGAGTAGGGAGCAGGTTGAGGAGACCCTGGAGAGGTGGAGATATGCTCTAGAGAGGAGAGGAATGAAGGTCAGTAGGAACAAGACAGAATACATGTGTGTGAATGAGAGGGAGGTCAGTGGAATGGTGAGGATGCAGGGAGTAGAGTTGGCAAACTTGGATGAGTTTAAATACTTGAGATCAACAGCACAAAGTAAATGGGATTGTGGAAGAGGGTTGGAATGGGTGAAGAAGTGTGTCAGAAGTGATTTTTGACATAAAGTTGTTGGCAAGAGTGAAAGGGAAGGTCTACAGGACGGTAGTGAGACCAGCTGTTATATGGGTTGGAGACGATGGCACTGACCAGAAAGCAGGAGACAGAGCTGGAGGTGGCAGAGTTAAAGATGCTAAAATTTGCATTGGGTGTGACGAGGATGGATAGGATTAGAAATGAGTACTTTAGAGGGTCAGCTCAAGTTGGACAGTTGGGAGACAAAATCAGAGAAGTGCGATTGCATTGGTTTGGACATGTGCAGAGGAGAGATGCTGCGTATATTGGGAGAAGGATGCTAAAGATAGAGCTGCCAAGGAAGAGGAAAATAGGAAGGCCTAAGCGAAGGTTTATGGATATGGTGTGAGGACATGCAGGTAATGGGTGTAACAGAACAAGATGCAGAGGACAGGAAGATATGGAAAAAGATGATCCGCTGTGGCGACCCCTAACGGGAGCAGCCAAAAGAAGAAGAAGAATGATTGTGTTTCCCAATGCAGCCACAAATTGGCAGCAGTCTGTTAGTCAAGTAAAAATCACAAAATTGAATACATATTCCCTAAACAATCCAAGTCAATTTCTGGAATGTTTTAATTGATTTTAATGCAAGAATGTACTTCAGGCTTTTTTAGCCTTCAATTTAACAAAGTTTATTAGAGTTTCTTCTAAAACACAGTTTAAACAAAGGGCACTGTGTGCAGCTTCACTCCACAGCCAATTGTTGAATTCCACATCTCATTATTCTGGTCAAGATCAGCTACAACAAGTAGCTGAGAGTTTTTTGTACAGTGGAAGAGCATAACTAAAAGTTGAAAATGAAAAAAATTATGTAAAAATAAAATAGGCACAATTATAAATTAGTAATTTTAAACAAGATGTTGAATATTTTTGCAACAACCAAGAAAGATTGCTTACCAAATAAACACATGTGGGAAATTTGCATTAAAAGTTGGAATTAGTGGGAATTAAGTTGTGCAAAATATCAACAATCCCACTTTATATTTCAAACCCTGCATATGCAGTCAAATACTTACTAGAGCACATAACACTAAAGCTTTGTAATGATAAGCAATTAGCAAGTTAAACAGTAAAAAGTACCTTACCTTAAATTCACTGAGGGTGATTGTCATGAAGGTGACTCATTAAATTCGATGAATTTACCTCTTTCACTGCAACTTTTGTTCTGCATGTTCTGCAGATAGGGTAGTCATCTCCAGTTAACTTCCCATCAGTGCTTTTCAAACAAATAAAACAGGACCAAACTTCAAATTGAACAACTTCCATTACCGTCTGGTACAGATATATTTAAGCACTAGATTTTCAAATTTCATGCTACGCATGTGTACTTATGTACTTTTTTAAGACACAGTGATCAATGATGTTGTTATGGTTATTAATGTGTAAGAATTAATTGTGCCTTAAAGAAAGAAGCAGCTTTCTTTTTGTAAGTCGTAGCAAATTCCTTCCCCCAAGCTTTTAGAATGCCTTTACTTTTAGTTAAGTGCCGCTTTGGAAGTGTAATTTTGTTGCATGGGGTTGGGCCATGTCTCAAACCAGTTTGCCAAGAGAGATTCTGAACAGCACATTCCATAAGCCCATCCTCCCAGGAACTGCCAGGATTGGAGGCAGGTATGAAAATGCAGTTTGTGTCTGAAGAATGGTTGTTTATGATTGGTTTTGAATCAGATGCCATTTTGTACCACACCACTCCACTGGTTCATGATTTCTGATAAGAATGGTATAAGTCAGTCTCTACTTTCTCCTCTCCTCTCTCTGTCTCTCTCTCTCATCATTTGGCCATGAAGAGAAGACCACCTCTTTCTCCTTCCATGTTTCCATGATGAAGACAACTCTATCTCAGTAACAATATCCTAATTCAATACTCCATTCAAAAGCCATGTTGTAGCAAAGACCAAGTTGAACAGAACATAAGACTGAAAGCCACCTACAGATACAAGGTGCGTTGCTACTTAGGCTATAATGGTAATTTTGTCACACTCATTTTATTTGGCTTATAATTTAGGCATCTTATCTCTAATACATAACTAGGGGGCTTTGCCCCCTGCTCGCTTCGCTTGCTAAACCCCCATTCTCTCCCCCCCACACCTGCGATACATGCCAGCCACTTTGCGTCTCTGCCGCTTGCATTGTGAGGAGGGGGAGCTGAATGCACCCCAAGGAGGCGTGGTTGTTCTTCCGAAACTCCCTCTTAAATGGTGATACAATGGGAAACAAATACAGTTTTTTTTTTTTACCTCCTCTTTGCTCAATCAACTGCTAGCTTGCTGCTACAGCCATGCCGCGTGATCTGCATCTCGCACGGAACTTTGAACATTTAAAAGCCTGTACAGCAGCTGTCCTTTTGTCTCACTGTCTTATCTCTTTTCTCCCTTCTCCCATTCCCGAGGTGCGCCCCTATGTAAAGGAAGATTTTCTATTCTTTTAATTGAGAGACAGAACTGTCCCCTCCGACTACACATGGAGCTAAATTCACTCCTGAAAGAGTGAGACTTTTGTTTGTTTGAAGTGTTTGAATAGTGTTTCTGTCTTTAAAACCTCCTGTGTATCTGTGCAACTCTGTGACCCAAGCGTGACTGCATATGTGGATTTCACTTTCACCAAACAACAAATCTTTTAATTTTCGCAGATACGCCTCTTCATTGGGAAGAAACACTACTTATTCCCTGATGGCAACACGAATTAGACGATCTACAAGTCTCCGACTTAAAGTTTAAATCCGAACAATATATTCAATCTCTTTTCGCTGTTCCGTTATTTCACCGAGTAATAATTTCCATTTGTTTGCGCTAATGCGATCTTTACTATCATTTTTTTGAGACTTTCAAATTTTAGTACTTTCATTATCTATAACCTGCTCTGCATGTGTATCGCGCCAACATTTTAAAATTCTTTACGATGTTCTACTTTGTCATCTACTCTTTGTCTTTTATTTCCGGCCCTGGACGTGGTTAAATCTCTTGCCACAAATTCTCGTCTTGCAGGACGTGATAGTGTCCCTCTGAGAAAATCATGTCTTGTCACCTTCCATGGTTTTTTTTTATAATTTAGAGATTAATTTAAAGTGTAAGACTCTCCTGTTTATTCTATTGCTATGTTTTGTTGTCTGAGATCATAGGTATAAAAAGTAGTGTAAGGCTAAAAGTATTTACATTTTGTTTAGGTCTATGCAGTAAAGAGTATAAGGGGAAACTTGGATCACAAAGTACCCTAAATGACAACACAAATGCTTATAGGAATAATTAAAATATGAATCATGTAATTACTGTCTGCTACAGTATATTGTAAAAACCAGTAATCATCCCATCTTTATTGCATACATAATTTGTCTACTTGCAGTCACACACCAGTACAGTACCAACTACCATACATTTTCAGAACTGTGGTATGGACGTGGTACCTAGGTATTGGTTCTTTTGATGTCTTTATTTGTTTTACATGTTCCAATCTCTCTCAAAGCGCTTCATACTATAGTATCAAAAGTCTGTAGCCATTCAGAGAGTCCAGTTTTTTTTGTCTTAGTCACATGAGTGACTACTGTCCTTTTGAAGCAGGTGGGGACTATAGATTATCTTAATGAAATATTAAAGAGCTTAGTTATTTGGTCAATACAGGTTTTTTAAAACGCACAATGCAGTTCCTTCTGGACTAGGTGCCTTATCTACATGAACTTGTTTAGAAGTCCTCCTTGCGTTGGGTACAGAAATGAAGAAGGATGAATCCTGCTGTAAGCAATTGAATGTAAGACTGCCTATTATCATCATCAGTGTGGATATAGAAGTCATTCGATTTGTTGGAGAGAGAAAGTGTAGATGAGTTTGGATAAGGTTTTAATTTGTACTCCATATGCATTTCTAGTCCCTGCCAAAGTTCTCATGAATTATCAACAATGGAAAAAGAATGGCATGAGTATGAACATTTACTTCCAACAAACCATGGCATCTGAAAAGTATTTAGGGAGCAATAATATGTTGCACTTGGCATTAACTTTCATGAATAACTTGTGTAATTTATTTGTGTTTTTGAAGCATTTTCAATTTATGGCATTTTTAGAATGGCAAACAATTTCAGCTTATATTTAAAGGCCAGAAACTATTAATAACCTTTCTCAATACTGTTATGATGGGTTATTATTATTTCAGGTCACAGAATGCATTTTGTTTATTTTTTTTGGCTTTGATTTAATTTCTTTAGGATAAGATCTGTTTTAAATCCATTTATGATACCATGTTGAACTTTTCTATACTTGCTGCTATTTTATGTGATGGTCACCACGACTGATCTTTATACCATTGCAACGTTGATGTCGTGCGCCATGCACTTCTTTGTTATCTGAGATTGAGGATCCAAGCCAAAATAAAACTGTGTCATTTGATAGTTTTTTTCTCTAGCTTTAGAATTTTTTTACTCTGTTTTTCAACTTCAATTTTGGTTTAGTGAACCTCCTTCAACGTTATAATTTTGACTCTTTAGTAACCGCCTTGGTTTGGTTTAAGACTGCATCTCATCACATGAAAACTTTTCTAATCCTTGACCCTTAACAGTATAATTTGTACTTATTCTGCAGCACAAATACTGCAATACTTAAACGATAACCAATATTCAATTAATTTTAAAATTATTCATAACAGTGCTTATTTTTTGATTTTATTATAAGTTGTGCCTTTTGTGCAAAATCTGCATTTTTTCCACAGTACAAAGATATCATATAGGCTCCCATTTTGAAAGAACAAAAACCATCTGGACACCTGAGCATCTAGATGCCATTGTTCATAAGCAGAAACCACCAACAGTCCCATTCACTGCAGAAAACACCTTAAAGGCAGATACTGTAAAAACAGCAGAGCTAGAGAGGGTCCAAGAAGAGTGTCATGGGAGACCAACAGAGCTTTCACAAGACAGTAGTAACAGCGATATTAAAGAAGGGACCAGCTTAATGAGCTTGTGAAATGAAAGGCATCATTAATGTAGCCTCTTTAATGGAGAATAATCTCAGTGGAGTAGTCCCCACAGTAGGTATTGGGCACCAGTGTGGGCTAGCATTTCTAAAATCTTATAAAACATCCCTGACCCCAGAACTGATTTGGGGCCTCTAAATAACCGGATGGGAATTTTAAAAGGTATTTCTTGGTCAATGTGTCATTGAATATCTAGTTGGGAGATGAGTTTGAGTGAAGGCTCATTGATGAGGAGAAAGGATTCCAATGGTGAGTGAAAAGGAGAACATTGTTGGTGGATCATTGGAGATGAGAAAATGGGCGTGCTACCTTACTTGAAAGTTAAGGCAAAATATATACCAACCATTGTACCTCTGAACCCTGTCTTGCTGTTAAATGGACAGGACTATTAAATTCTCCTTGGCCCATAGTTCTCTTAAAGATCAAGCACAGTGTCCACAATTCCACCTAAACATTCTGTGCTTTCTCCTACCAGTCAGGAGAAATTGCATTAGCCTTCTGCTACCCTTCAAAGACCACACTCTTTCTTTGATTTCCTAGATGACAAAACCATTTATTATCTCTTCCAACCAGTAATGTTTAACCTTGTCAATAAGTGTGCACTCCTTTTTTTTGCAATGGGCACTGAAAAATCTTTCCTCTCTTCTGGTGCCATTATGAGGTAGATGACTCTCCACAACCCCTCTTTTTATGTTAAAGGACAGAAGTTTTTTTGTCTTTTGTTTATTTGGTACATGGGATTCTTCTTTCAAATAAACCCTAGTTTGAGATGATTTTTACATTTTTCCTGGATAGATTACTACTATCTACTATCACTATATTCACAATACTATATTAGATGTAGGTTTTCTGAGATGAAGAATATTATAAGACAATGATTTTCTCCATGGGTCAAGTGAAATCCATTTTAAAATTTGCTTTTTTAGTTATCGTTAACGGTCTTTTGTTAAGTGTTTAGTGTAACAAAACTGATGTGGTGGTTGTGTTAAATTAGAACTGGAAAACAGTTAATAAATGAAAATAAACTGAAGCAAATTTGAGTACTGTATATTGTACTGTTATTTGTTCAGGTTAGTAAATGCAAAATTAATATAAGTGTGTTGGTCACAAAATAGATGTGTAGTTCAGTTTTTAAAGCCTAACATTAGAAATAAAAGATAAATGTATGAGTAGGGAGTTAATTTCAAAGGCATTCTCCTACTTAAAGTAATTTCTGACTAATTGCATGGTTTTTAATATTGAGCTATGCAGACACAGTCTGTCACTGTTGTGTTCTGTAGATGTGCCTGGTGTACTAAATGTCACAAATTACAAGGTGAAGACCATTCTGTGAGATGTGAAATGTGCCTTGCATTCATGAAATAAGATGAAAATGGCTGCAGCCAATAAAACACTTGTGATAAATCTGCTGCTGATGTGTACAATGAGTCTTTGAACCACCGCTATTCCTCTTTTCCCTTAGCCCCTGAGCAATGCAATCCATAACATGGAACAATAGCTCTTCTGAGGCTGGCAGTGGCTCCCTAGGGTAAATCAAAGAAAATGAAGTAGAAACATTTATATGCAAGACCATTGAATCATATGCTTATGTGCATGTGTGTATCTCATATTGCTTTGAATGTGATTGTCATGCCATTTTATGAGAAAATGTTATTCATTATTCTTTATCAATTTTTTTTTAGAATCACTGATTAGTCACATGAAAAATTAAAACGTGCACTTGAATGTGTTACTTTTTTACTTGGTTCACTAGATGTAGAAGACTAACTAGATGAAGAATTCTAATACTGTTGTTTTCAAACTGGCTTGATCCAGTTGTAGTGTAGCTTTAAAGTCAGAACCTTTTCAAAACCAACCATAGAAATGAAACAGTTCATCTCCACGGTGAATTCCTTTGTATTTATTGACCATTTTATATCTTCTATTATCACTGATTGCTGTTTGTCAATATGACACTGATTTTTACGGCTGTTGTTCCTTATTCTACATTTCCTTATGCAAAATTACCCACCCCCGTATTGCAAAATTGTCATATTTATTGTCTAAACATTGCATTGTGGCCCGGGAAAACATCATTTCAAAGCCATCAGGTAATGATCCAAGGTTTGTGTGTAGATAGTGTGACATTAAAGCCTACTTGTCTTGGCTTGATAATGATGTACTAACTCATGTTGAGCCATACCAAAAGTCAGCAGTTTTTCCTAACTTGATTGTCTTTAGAATTGTGAGCAATTCAGAATTTCCAGAAAAATAAACCCACATATAAAGAGAGAGTACATGAAAATTCCACACAGATGGTGATCAGGCCAATGTTTAAACTCTTGTTTCCTGAAGCTGCAAGGGCAGTCGCTTTAAGAATCGTGCCACCGTGCATCAAGGTGGTTTTATGTAGTCACCTAAGTTAAATTCAAAGAAAAGGTTATTTTGAAATAACAATTAGCTGTGAAACATGAAGCAAACTGAATGTTAAAATCAGCAATATGTGTGAAAACTTTATATGGGAGAAACATCTTTGTGTCTTTTTATTTTTTAAAAACTCAGTCACCATTGATTAGAACATCCGGATTAAGAAGCCAAACGTTGTCAGATATGGCTTGTTTTAAAAGAACACAACATGATAAGCCTATAGGAAGCTGCTTGACAGCTCTTGAGGTGAAATGGACTGGATAGGTCAGACATGGCATTGTGCTGTCTTTTTAAGTTTTTTTCTATGTTCATCAATGATTGCATATGCTTTACTGGCAAATAGCTTACTTAATCATATTTACTATCAAGTATTATCTTGTGCACATTTTGCAACAAAGAAGCTTTTAATTGTAAGTTACTACAATCAGTTCTGCTGCCAATAAAGCAAGGAAACAGCAGCACGGCATGTGGTGGGGCAGTGGTTTTATAATATACAATGTCAATTTAAATCAAGATTTTATCAGAAGCTCACATTTGGGAAAAGCTGTTGTGCTAGTAAAACAGTATATTGGTTTTTTGGGTATGTACTGTAGTTGAAGTTTTACATGTGTTTTGCAGTAAAATAAATTCATTTCTCCCTCCTGTCTGTGTTGTCACTTGCAGAATACTTTAGTGGATATTAGGAAAGTGCACACTTTTGAACCATTCACAGTCTCACGCTGAAATTCAAGGTGACAAAATTAAGGGTGCTTCTTGTGCTCTGTGAATTTTGCAACACTAGTCAATTTATTTCTTGCCAGTCTAAACAGCAGTCATTTTATAAGCTGAATACAAATTAAAATTCAAATGTAATTTGAGTATTTAATATTGTTAGTCTTTTATTGGATTGAAATTTCTTTTATATAGTTACATCTACAGGTTGTGGTGTATGGCTGGCTGTTCATCCCGGCCAATACCCCCAAGCCACCAGGTGGAGCCCTCCCTGCAGTATGGAGGTGCCCCGAAGACCAGCAGGGCATCATGGACATTGGAGTCTTTACGCATAGCCCTGCTGGATACCATGGGGGCCACTAGGAGACACTGTAGGGAGGAACGATGTTTATTTGCCATACGCCCCGGAAGTACGTCCGAGTCACATGGACAAGCGGAATGACGTGCTTCCAGGGTGAAGAAAAAGGACTTTGTATCTGACCTGGAAGTGTTCCTAGTCACATGGACAGAAAGAGCGAAACACTTCTGGGTCGAGGACTATAAAAGAGACTACAAAACACCAGAGCGTCGAGCTGAGCTGGGTGGAAGGGTGGCAACGCGTTTGGGAGTGGAGGATTATTGTTTATTGTGATTATTGTGAGTTATTGGATGAGTATTGTGGAGGAGAGGGTGCTTTGTGCACTGTGCAGAATACAGTGGTGTGAAAAACTATTTGCCCCCTTCCTGATTTCTTATTCTTTTGCATGTTTGTCACACAAAATGTTTCTGATCATCAAAACACATGTAACCATTAGTTAAATATAACACAAGTAAACACAAAATGCAGTTTTTAAATTATGGTTTTTATTATTTAGGGAGAAAAAAAATCCAAACCTACATGGCCCTGTGTGAAAAAGTAATTGCCCCCTTGTTAAAAAATAACCTAACTGTGGTGTATCACACCTGAGTTCAATTTCCGTAGCCACCCCCAGGCCTGATTACTGCCACACCTGTTTCAATCAAGAAATCACTTAAATAGGAGCTGCCTGACACAGAGAAGTAGACCAAAAGCACCTCAAAAGCTAGACATCATGCCAAGATCCAAAGAAATTCAGGAACAAATGAGAACAGAAGTAATTGAGATCTATCAGTCTGGTAAAGGTTATAAAGCCATTTCTAAAGCTTTGGGACTCCAGCGAACCACAGTGAGAGCCATTATCCACAAATGGCAAAAACATAGAACAGTGGTGAACCTTCCCAGGAGTGGCCGGCCGACCAAAATTACCCCAAGAGCGCAGAGACGACTCATCCGAGAGGTCACAAAAGACCCCAGGACAACGTCTAAAGAACTGCAGGCCTCACTTGCCTCAATTAAGGTCAGTGTTCACGACTCCACCATAAGAAAGAGACTGGGCAAAAACGGCCTGCATGGCAGATTTCCAAGACGCAAACCACTGTTAAGCAAAAAGAACATTAGGGCTCATCTCAATTTTGCTAAGAAACATCTCAATGATTGCCAAGACTTTTGGGAAAATACCTTGTGGACTGATGAGACAAAAGTTGAACTTTTTGGAAGGCAAATGTCCCGTTACATCTGGCGTAAAAGGAACACAGCATTTCAGAAAAAGAACATCATACCAACAGTAAAATATGGTGGTGGTAGTGTGATGGTCTGGGGTTGTTTTGCTGCTTCAGGACCTGGAAGGCTTGCTGTGATAGATGGAACCATGAATTCTACTGTCTACCAAAAAATCCTGAAGGAGAATGTCTGGCCATCTGTTCGTCAACTCAAGCTGAAGCGATCTTGGGTGCTGCAACAGGACAATGACCCAAAACACACCAGCAAATCCACCTCTGAATGGCTGAAGAAAAACAAAATGAAAACTTTGGAGTGGCCTAGTCAAAGTCCTGACCTGAATCCAATTGAGATGCTATGGCATGACCTTAAAAAGGTGGTTCATGCTAGAAAACCCTCAAATAAAGCTGAATTACAACAATTCTGCAAAGATGAGTGGGCCAAAATTCCTCCAGAGCGCTGTAAAAGACTCATTGCAAGTTATCGCAAATGCTTGATTGCAGTTATTGCTGCTAAGGGTGGCCCAACCAGTTATTAGGTTCAGGTGGCAATTACTTTTTCACACAGGGCCATGTAGGTTTGGATTTTTTTTTTCTCCCTAAATAATAAAAACCATCATTTAAAAACTGCATTTTGTGTTTACTTGTGTTATATTTGACTAATGGTTAAATGTGTTTGATGATCAGAAACATTTTGTGTGACAAACATGCAAAAGAATAAGAAATCAGGAAGGGGGCAAATAGTTTTTCACACCACTGTAAATATAGTGTACTTTTGGACTTTTATCTGGTGTCTGGCGTCTTGGACAAGGGTTCAAGGAAGCAATAGCACCCCCAATCTGTCACAGTGTACAGGTTTGTAGTTCACTGATGGACCCTATGCATCTCAGAATGATGAAACAGTTGGGCTCTGTTATTGTCTCAAGTATAATGTGCATATATTTTGCGTACATACCTCTGTGATGGACTGAATCTTGTTTTGGATTCTGACTTGCACCTGATGCTGCCTGCACCCTCCCAACCCATTCTCAATGATAGATATATAATATTTATATCAGTATGTAGTTGAGTGCAAATGTTGGGCAACTGGAGGAAAATTATTTTTAAAGCTAGTTATCTGGGAATTATTTATTTATTTATTTGATTGTGAAAACTCTGTATATCACTAGAATAATCATTAATGTACAATTATAAAAAGTAACAAGCATTTCTTGTTTTTTCTAAGATGTTTGCATGGCTTATACAATGGCTAGAGAAACACTTGGTTGGTTTCTAAGCCTCTTCTCAAGGCATCCTAGCTATTTCAATATTTATTAAATTCCATGAACAATATATATGATTCAGATGATCAAGGGAGTGCATAGCTGAAATCAGTATGCTGGTAGTGTGATTTAACAAGTAAACAGGTATATTGGATGACAACCACAAGTATGGAGGTGCTTCAGGGGGAGGATTGCAAAAGCCTAGGCCTTCATACTTTGAAATGCATAAAACTACAGTTCTGTATGAACAAGGCAATGGGCAGCGAGCAATAGTATGCCAAACCAAATTTTCTAGAAGTTTCATAAAGAAATAAATTAAAAAAGGACAATTCAAAGAAAAACAACAAGATGAAAGACCCAACAGCAGCCTGGATCTGATGAACAATACTTTAAGTTCACTTCTTTAAAAGAAAAAGGAAAATGTGTGAAGTGCTTGGTCATCACCAAAGTACATGCTTCTGCCTCCCCAAGAAGTCTTAAAAGAAATGGACTTGTGGCATGTGTTACAACTAAGAATCATTCTTGAAGAAAAACAGCATGCAAAAGATATTCCAGCACACATTACACCATAAAGCATTAAGTAATATCCATCCATCCATCCATTATCCAACCCGCTACATCCAAACCACAGGGTCACAGGGGTCTGCTGGAGCCAATCCCAGCCCACCACAGTAAGCAACAACTAGACTGTTAGAAAAGTCTTATGTGGTGATGGGTCAAAATGTGTTTTTTTTTTTTGGATCACAGAGATGCCAGCATGTCAGAAGATTGCAAGAAGCACTTTGATGCCTGTCTTCAGCTTTCCCTAAAGCACAGTGGCTTGCATCTCTGTCATTGCTTGGGGGTACATTTAAGTCAATGGTGTAGGGAATCTGGTAAAAATCAACATATTGATGACTGTTGAGGAATTTAAACAGATTTTGATTAATTATGCTGTACCTTTTAGAAGACACTAGATAAAACCCCCAAAAATCTACCCAACACAATTAAGATCTGTTAATAGCAAATATCTGCAGCTGGTACACTAACAGAATCATAGTGGCCACATCGGAGCCCAGGCCTTAACATAACTGAAGCTATGTGGAATGACTTGGACGAAGAAAAAAAAAAGAGCCAAAGTCAAAAGAAGAGTTGTGACAAATCCTGCAAGATGCTTGCAAGAATTTACAAAAAGTCTACTTGTAAAAAATCATACAGAAGTGTACCAAAGTGAACTGCTTTAGATATAAATTCTAAGAGAGGCCGCACAATATTGACTTCTTTTAAAATCATAGCATGTTCACTGTATTTTTTCTTCAATCATCCTTTTTGTTATATTTATTCTAGTGTTATATGATGTACAGTATATGAGCAAATAATGTATTGCCCAGGTAACTAGTTTTAAAAATCTTTTTCTTGATTGTAAGATTTTTTTTACACAGAACAGCATATATTTCCATGTTATTTTATTTGCTAAACCTCCTTAATCCAATAACTTGGTACCATAAAATATGTTAGATATGAATATTTTGTTTTTACCACTATAGAGAATCTCTTTCGTAAAAAGATTTCTGCACAGCTGTGCATATTGTGGCATTAAATGTTTAAACAGTAAATGTACATTAAAGGAAAAATACCAAAGGTATGTATTTCTGGTTGATTAAGGGACAGCATAAAATGGTATAACCAATCAGATATTACCCTTATACTTAGTGCTTAGGCTGAGTAATGAAACCTGAGGAGTACTTTTAATTGGATCTAGAAACCAAAAAGAGAGAAAAAGCAGGTTTGCATATGTGCAGAAAATAGCAGCCATCTCTTTTAGCTAAAGGCCTGACAACAAAGACTGAGTAAAGGCAATAATTAAGTCAGCTGAAGTGAAAGGGGTGAGTGGAAATAATCTGAGTCAAAAGTAGGCCACCAGCTGGGTAATAATAGCTTCATGTGAACAGAATCTGTGTTAGAAAAAGAAGAAGCCTTACATTTTACAACTGTTAAACAATGTTTGACAGTTGCTACAGATCTTATAATCATTGTTTAAAATTATCTCATACATTCTATTATGTGTACTATAACCCAAAGACAAACATGGAAGTGCCTGTTACTTGGCCTAATAGTTGGAGAGCAAGCATTTTTTAGCCTTTTGCAAAACAAGGTAAATGTTTGTGTCTGTCTTTAAATTGTAATTCTTATTTAACATTTTTTTATTTATGTGGTTTCATTTTAATATATACAATTATACATTTTAAATTTCAGAATGAGTCCATTCATCCATCCATAATGATTTTTTTCTGTTTTACGACTACAGGAAGCATGATAAGGCAGGGAACAACACACATTCTCCACTGATTTGTAATTTATTTTTCAACTTCAAAGTGCTACTGAAATATCCTAATGGTGTACAGTAAACTCTCGTTTATCGCGGTAGAGTCTGGAATGGATTAATCGCGATAAAGCATTTCCGCAAAGTAGGATTCTTTATTTATAAATCAAATATTTTCACAGTTAGAGCATAGAAAACCTGTTTACGACCTTCTAAATATGTTTTTTAACATTATTAGAGCCCTCTAGACATGAAATAACACCCTTTAGTCAAAAGTTTAAACTGTGCTCCATGACAAGACAGAGATGACAGTTCCATCTCACAATTAAAAGAATGCAAACATATCTTCCTCTTCAAAGAAGTGTGCGTCAGGAACAGACAATGTCAGAGAGAGAGAGAAAAGCAAACAATCAAAAATCAATAGGGCTGTTCGGGCTTTTAAGTATGCGAAGCACCGCTGAAAAAAGCAGCTGCAGGGAAGGGAGCAATGTGAAGGTAATCTTTCAGCATTTTTTAGAGGAGCGTTCGTATTCGTTGGGTAGCTTTTCAGCCATCTGCCAAAAGCGTCCCTTGTATGAAATCAACTGGGCAAACCAACTGAGGAAGCATGTACCATAAATTAAAAGACCCATTGTCCACAGAAACCCGCGAACCAGCAAATAATCCGTGATATATATTTAGATATTCTTACATTTAAAATCCGCGAGGAGTGATGTCGTGAAAGTCGAAGCGCGATATAGCAAGGGATCACTATACTCAATTAGCTCATTCTTAATTAATCATATTTAAATGATAATTGATTATTAGAGAAACCTTTATAGCGTTAGAACAGCTGAAAACAGTTATTTTGTTAAATAAAACAAATAAATTGTCTTTCATTCAGTTGAAAAGTTCTGATATTCCTAAAGTTCATTTCTGGATTTAAAAATGGCCAAAAGTAAACCGTTTCTGAAGACATAGAGTACATCAGTCCATTATTGTTGTTTTGCAAAATAAACGTTATTCCATTGTACAGATTGCCAGGAAACTGAACATTTCAAACAAAGGTATCCACTACTGTCTTGAGAGAAGAGGGAAAACTGGATCTAACCAGAAAAAAGGTGGAAGACCCAGATGCGCAATTGCACACGAGGATAAGAACATCAGAGTCTATAATTTGAGAAACAAACATCTTACAGTTCCTATGTTTTTCTTTAAGTACATGCAAAATACCAGTGTTTCAAGAATATAACAGTCTCCACTCTTCTAGGGATACTTTCCGCAAGATTATGGAGTGTGTTTTTCCCAAATTGTTGTAGCCATTTGCAACATCTGGAAGCTGTATTTTAAAATAAACTCACTAATACCTTGATGAAAAAATATCAACTTCCTTCAAGAACATGGAAATGTGTAGATTATTTCATACTTAAGAATGTTAAAATGGACCATAAGTGTGTATAGTGAGACCCTCCCCAACTGTGCTGCACACAGAAACATGGTTGATGCATCCGTTGCGGATGGCTTGTCCATTGCTGAGGCAACTGCAGGTTTTTAGCACCACCAAGGCAATGGCAAGTTTGTAGCCTTGCCATGTAATGGGTCTTTAACCCGATGGTTGATGCAGGGAGCATTCTAACCTGGCCCCATCACTGCTTGTTTGCTGTTTCTGTGTGTATTGAAGTGGTAGGTCCTGTTTGAATAAATACCCTGACTGTTCCTGTTTTGATTGGAATAAAGTTAGTTTTGTTGAAGCCTTTGGACTCAGCATCCTCTCTCAAGACATTCATATTTTCATTTTGTCATTATTGGTTGTTGACTGTATATTGATAAGCAAATAAAGTCTGCAGAAAGTGAAGGGGTTGGACTACTTTCTGAATCCAGTGTATATAAAGCTTATATGTACATTTTGGACAGAAGTTAATGGACATCTGACCATCACACGTATATGAACTTGTTGGACATCCCATTTGAAAATGATGAGCAGTAATACGAAGCTGACCCTCTCTCCTTTGCGACTATAACAACCTCCACTCTTCTAGGAAGACTTTCCACAAGATTCTAGAATGTATTTCCCACAAATTGTTGCCTCAAGTTGGAAGCGTGCAATTGTCTAAAATGTCTTTCCATGTTGTGGCATTAATAGTACTCTGCACAGGAACCAAGGGGTGTAGCCCAAATCTTAAAAAAACAGCCCCAGATCATTATTCCTAATATTCCAGTCTTTACAGTAGGCAGAATGGAGTTCAGAAGGTAGTGTTCTCCTGGAGTTGTCCATCAAATTTCCAGATAGTGAAGTATGACATCACTCCAGAGAACACTTTTCCACTGCTCAAGATTGCATGCTGTAAACCACTCCAGCCAAAGCTTGGCATTGCACATAGTGGTCTCACATTTGTGTACAACTCCTCAGCCATGGAAACCCATTTCACAAAACTCCTGAAGTACATTTCTTGTGCTTATGCTGCTTTCAGAGGTAGTTTGTGAATGATGCAATAGGGGTCAGGTGATTTTTATGTGCTATTCACTTCAGCACTCGGCAGCCCCACTTTGTGAGTTTGTGTGGTCTACCACTTTGTGGCTAATCTGTTCTTTATCCTTGATGCTTCTACTTCCATAATAGGAGCAGAAAATTCACATATTAACTTGTGACAAAGGTGGCATCTTGTGACAGTGCCACAGTTAAAGTCATTGGCCCGTTCTACTGCCAATGTTTTTTCAATGGAGTTTGCATGGCTATGTGCTTGATTGTATATACATGTTAACAATGGGTGTGGCTGAAACACCTGAACTCATTCATTGGAAGGGGTGTCCACTTACTTTTTGTCATATAGGGCGAGTGTGTGGGGGTGTGCACATAGCGTTATTATGTTTAAGTTTCACTTTTAAAATATTTTAAAATTGCATGATGACATTACACATTAGCAAGCTAAAACAAATCAATTATCATTGGATTTGTATCTAAGGCATCAGATTTGAGTATTTAAATCAGTAGTTAATTAATGTTCAATGAATATAACATTACATATAAATGACAAAATATTGCAATACTTCAAATGGTTTCTATTTTGAGTTTTACAATGAATACTGCCTGATTTTGGTGTTTTATCTACTGCTATTTTTTTCAACTTTATTTAACAGATTAATTTTCCATCCTGCGATCCTGCAGAGGATTAAGCAGGCTTGAAAAATGGTATGGTATTCATTTTCCAAATATGTTGATAAAAATCAGACTTGTAAAATTAACCCTCTTTCATTCTTTGAAATGTACTAATGTAGTCATAGAAGATTATAATGTCAAGTGTTTTTTCAAGTCATTAAAAGTAGTTTGCAGTGGTGTGTTACATTTTCTTGAAAGTAATCAAAATTGTTTGATCCATCTCTCTTTTCTTTCTTTATTTTTCATGAATATATGAAGCCTCTTATTGACAGTTTCCGTGAACAGTAACTGCTTGTCGAGACTTAGTTTCCTGTCCATAGTCAGTTAATCTAAAACAGTGAGTGTATTCCATCTGTACCGACTTTACATGTGTGCCTTATTTTGTGTGGCCGGCTACATCAAAGCTAACATTTTAATTTAGCACTGAAAAATTTCTGGTGGTTCAGTGACTGGTGCTGTAGCCTTACATTTAGAAAATTATAGCCCATGTGCTATTTGTGTGGAGCATGCAGGTTTTCCCCAGGTCACTGTGCATTTTTGAGCTACTCTTGTTTCACTAACACCCAAAGATATGCATATTAGATTAATTGTCAGCTCTGGTCCCATGTGTAATGGTAGTTGTAATCATCGTCTAATTAGAACACAAATTATTTTTTTATTAATATGATTACTTTTTATTTTCAAAGCTTTGCAAGTTTTCTGTTTTTTAATCTTTACAGCATAATGGTTAAAAAACCTTTTTTTTTTAAAATATGGTTGTCACATGTTTTGTTAATTTACATGATGCTGTACCAGGATGTCTGACAGTGCTGAGTTTGTCAAAGCCTCTTACAGGAGAGAATATCACAACAAAGGACAAGCTGTCATGCTTATAGGATCAAGATAACTTAAAAGAGTGTGTTCTCATGATAGAAAGAAGAGTGCATAATCCCAAATTCTGAAATGTCTGAAGCTAAATAGAAGGGATAGGGTACAATAGTTAATGGCTCCAAAAACAGTTTTAAGGCTATTGTTACACATTAGCAAAGGGAAATTCTAAGTTAGTATAACTGGTACAATGGTAAAACATTCTCATGTTTCGATCACGTTGCACTATTAGGAACCTCAAGTAACTAGATATGCTTAGATCTTACACACATCTTTCTTTGTGCATCTTATTGGCTTTGTTCATTGATCATTCCATCCCCTTTGTGGACAGCGGATGAAATTATGACTGGGCAAGGACAGAAGCTGGATGTTTTGCCATTTTATATATATCTTGTATACAGTGCCACCTAATCACCTCCAATGCATCAGTGCAATAGATGACATCTTGTGCAATAGTGTTCATGTGCAATTAAGGTCTTATGTTGAATGTTTGTGTTCTACCTCATTTCTTCTTATCCTTTTGTAATTTATTTATATTTTGACACGGCAGGGTCTGCACCTAATTTCGTTGCATTTGTTACAATGACAATAAAGATATTCTGATTCTGATATATGCATTGTGTGTGTGTATATATATATATATATATATAGGGTGGTCCAGATCTAATTGTGCAATTTTCATTACACTATAACTTAAGTTTATTACATAGAAAATCACCCGGAAAATCCCGGACCATCAAGAAGTGTGTGAACTAACGACATGAAGAATCGTCTTCGCGCCAAACTGGAATCATCCCCGCATAAATCAAAGTCATCCAAACGATCTGGATCTGCATAATTAGATCTGGACCACCCTGTGTGTGTGTATGTATATGTATATATATGTATATATATAAATAAAATATTGTAATGATTCCAAAAAGACAAGATGAAGGTTGGGGTCCACCCCATATATTGTCTCGAATGCTACAAAATAGAGAATTGCTTGTTAGCAAAAGAGTAGTATCTTGGGACTGACCTTACATAGCGGCGAGGAAGGAAGAGGCGCAATTTCAATATGAGGAGAGGAAGTGACGTCATCCAGGGGTGTAGTTTGATGCCGGAAGGGATTGAGACTTGCTTTACTTGTTCCTGCAAGGAAGGAAAAAAAATCATTAGTGCACATGACTAGCCTTGTTTACAGTCATTTCTACATTGACCAGACCCTGCAGCTGCATCCACATTCACATGCCAGTAGTAACTTGATTAATGCAGAAAACATCCATAAAATTCCCATTTTTAATCTTCACCTGTGCATCTGTTTTTAAAGATGATTAAGTTTAACATGGGCCCTGAAGCTGCAATGGGCAAAACAAGGTAGAAGTAATCCAGTCAATTTTAGGTTACTCATTCTCATTAAGACTATGTCAGCTAACAAAACAGCATGCCTTGAGACTGCTGCAGAAAAACCCAAATGTCAATCATGATAAGCTGTCAACTGCTAAAAGACAACACCTGTCTCATATATGCACTTTTTTGTCACTCAGCCAGCCATACGGAAGGCAGATGAATTCATAAATATACTGCTATTTGAAGCAATCTTGCAGATATAAATTTAAAAGGAAACATCAATTTACAGCCTTAGTTGACCTATGGTTTAATAACATGATGAGGACCAGTAGCAGCCATAATAAATAATCCAGCACCAAGTTTCTAAAGCACTTGTCTACCAGAATGCAATATTGTAATTGCACTATCTGAGTCAGACCAGAGGAGAATAGTCTAATTTCATTATTTGTATGTAGTTAATATAAGAACCTGCATATAAAATATAATTTAGTAAATTGTTCATGTGTCTTATTTTGAAGTGTGGTATAAATATTACATGACAGCAATCTTTATCATTGTTATTTACATAAAATATCTACTTATTGGAAGGTGTATTTGACCATTTGCCTCATAGATGATAATATTTAAAATTAAACACAGTAATTTTTACTTTATATTATGTATTTCATTTTTAGCCTAATTATGCTAATGTTGTGCAATGTTTTAAAAGTACAACTTCCTTTTATTTCATTTTAGAGTGATAGATTGCACATCAAAGGTGGGAGAATTGTCAATGATGACCAGTCTTTCTATGCAGATGTCTATTTGGAAGATGGCCTGATCAAGTAAGTGGCAAGACTTTTTTTTAATTCTCAGTCAGGTTACCTCACAGTACTTTACCTGAAATGGCATCAATTCTGTTAAAATTTCTACTGTATCTAATGTAGCTTTTTGCTTTGCGATGTATACGAGTGAAATTCTGTGTACGGTGACTTTTATTTTAATTTCTACATGAAAGTTTTAAGTGGGCAGCATGGTGGCGCAGTGGTAGCACTGCTGCTTCGCAGTGAGGAGACCTGGGTTCGCTTCCCGGGTCCTCCCTGCGTGGAGTTTGCATGTTCTCCCCGTGTCTGCGTGGGTTTCCTTTGGCTGCTCCGGTTTCCTCCCACAGTCCAAAGACATGCAGGTTAGGTGCATTGTCGATCCTAAATTGTGCTTGGTGTGTGGGGGTGTGTGTGCTCTGCGGTGGGCTGGCGCCCTGCCCGGAGTTTGTTTCCTGCCTTGCACCCTGTGTTGGCTGGGATTGGCTCCAGCAGATCCCTGTGACCCTGTAGTTAGGATATAGCAGGTTGGATAATGGATGGATGGATGGAAGTTTTAAGTTCAACCCATGCTGATTTTTGTTTCCTGTATGAGAAAGAGCATAGGTCAAGCACAATCAATCACACTCACACGAAGTCACAATATGATAAAGAAAACAAAATGAGTGAGAAAAAGGAAAGTTAAACTAGAAACATCAGGTTCTCAGCTATAGAAAGCATTCAAGTTCTCAAAAGAAAATTATTTAAACCCTGGAAAGAAAATGTTACGTGCACTAACAGATTTGCTCTATGGTATCTGAAAATGATCTGATTGGAGTTGTAGCTGCTATGACATGACATCAAAAGTTACATTTCGTGTCTGAAAATATTAAATTAATATTAAAAATGATATAACATTCTCAAGCCCCTATAAACTAATTCAAGATTAAAAAGTTTGAGCCTGCCCTGACAGCATGAAGTACAAGGGAGGAACCAGCCTTAGATGGATGCCAGTCCATCACAGTACACATACCTACATGGGGCAGGGTGTAGGATTCAAAGTTAGTAGTACTGTGTTTTCACAAAACACACAGCAAAATGATAATAACAGGAAAATATTTTTTAAAAGGTAAAGCCTGGGAAAGTGGAAAATGTCATAGAAGACTATTTGTACCAATATCAGAAACCTTTATATCTCACAAAAATAAAATGTGTGCATTGCTAATTGACTGTTTCTTAAACAGGTGATGCAAGACAAATTCAAAGGGGGTGTTAATTGTTTGATTTAATGGTTTTGATTGATTTTAGTGGAGCCCATTTTTACTTGTACTAGTGTGATGTGTGTACTGGACAGTATGTGCTAGTTCAATTAAGGATTACCATTTAGCAGTGGTGTAGTATTCAGAAGGCGCTTGCTGGGAATTAAAGAGTGCAGGTTAATGCAAAGTGAGAGGAGCGGTATTTCAAAAGTGAAACAGAGAGAAAGATTAAGAGGTATGGGAGCAATAGGAAGGAATGAGCAGCATCGGCCTGCCTAATCACTTATTTAACACCCAGACCAAGGGCTGTATAAAACTGTGAAGTGGCTGTGCTCTCATCATCCAAACTGTGGAGTTGACCTGAGAAAGAGAAAGAAAGAAATATGCACTGTTTGCACACTTCAGCACTTTGTGTTCTCTGTCTCAAATAAAAACATCCATTGTTCTGAGTTTAAAATCTCACTTGCCTGCTCATTTGCCCTTGTACATTCTTGGTTCAAGATTATCAAAGATCCCCAGTGCTTTGGGTCCCGGGACATTGCAACATATGATACAAATTTTGGACAAACATGGCAAAATAATAAATGCTGATTCTGCATATTACTTTTGACAAAGCATAGAGAGGCAGTAGTAGTATACTGTATATTAGTAGTATTGTCACATTTAGAGTGAAATAAACAAGAATGTAATAAAATCAGTAGTTTAGTTTTATTTACTAAAAAACACAAGTCACCTTAACTGAAAGTAATTACCTCATATAATATGCAACAATGGTAAACACAAGAAAAATGTAGCAAAAGGCAAACTGACATTGCTGACCCTGTTAGTCTTTTGAGATGATGTTTCTAAGAGGTGACACTGCGGTTACAACATAGTTGCATGCAGTGAGTTGGACTGTTGGCCAATTGTACACTATAATTGCAATGAGTGATTAATAGTGGAACAAAGTGCAGTGGAATAATAAGCTATAAGCATTGGGAAGAAGGCCAGGTGCAAGGCTAAGGATTTATTATTTTCTCCTAATATTAGAGCAGTTCAGTTAAAATCTTAGAGTGAGGGACAGAGCCTGTGTAGATATGCCCAAGTTAAATAATTTTATAACATGCAGATATTTGCAAATAATCACGTACCTGAATATTTCAGTAAGCTTTTAAAAAATAGGATTTAGAGAAGGGTTCAGCAAATTATGTCTTGTAATCAACTCAGATATGGACATACCGAATCATTAAGGGCACATGTACCCTAAAACATTAAGACAGTATTGCATGATTTTTTTATTGCTAACATATCCCTATATTAACACGCATTAATTTATTCTCAAATCCACATTAGGAATATGGGAGACCAATGCTTATATCAGCTCAGTTCAGCACATTCATATTTGATCTAATGCAATAAGTAGAAAGAGAAGCATTTTCCCCTGTAGTTTTATAAAGATTTAGATAACATCGTGAACTGGCTGGAATTCCTATAGCTTTTCACCCTCCATCAATTTTCTGTTTATACAGTTTGATTTCAAGATACAAGTATTTAGCTATAGATACAAAATAATCTTAAGACAGCAAAAACAGTAAGCTATTCCAATCACCAAGGGGTCATTGATCTTGTTCCCCTGTCACACAAGCTGTCTGAAACTCCTCCCTACCAAGAACTCATGCAGGAACAAAAAGAGTAATATAAGTGATTTATGTTGATATTAAAGTGGTTTTCATTTGCTTCTCTCCATTACAGTAGTATGACAAGTTTTGACTCCCATTTAAATTGAGAATCTACTTTGTAATGAAAGTCAAAGTTTTCACAAAAGTGTTTTTAATAAATATTCTGGTGCCAAAATCAAATTCAAAGTCTGGTCACTTTCCAGTAAACCTTAAATGTTATTTAATGTACATTACTTCCAGAGTCTGGCTGTATCTACAAATAATAAAATCTGCTAAAACCTGACCAACTGTTTTATTCTACAGGTATACTGTGAATTACACATTGTACCACCAGCTTTTGTTTATCCTCCCTCAAAGGAGTATGGATTCATCCATCCATCCATTATCCAACCCGCTGAATCCAAACACAGTGTCACGGGGGTCTGCTGGAGCCAATCCCAGGGCACAAGGCAGGAACCAAACCACCACAGGACACACACAAATACCAAGCACACACTAGGGCCAATTTAGAATTGCCAATCCACCTAACCTGCATGTCTTTGGACTGTGGGAGGAAACCGGAGTGCCCGGAGGAAACCCACGCAGACACGGGGAGAACATGCAAACTCCACGCAGGGAGGACCAGGGAAGCGAACCCGGGTCTCCTTACTGCGAGGCAGCAGTGCTACCACTGCGCCACCGTGCCGACTAGTATGGATTCATTGGTTATAAATTAGACTACTTTATACTTCCAAAAATTCACTACGTGCTTATTTCTAAGTAGCCAAAAAACAATTGTCAGATGAAGAGTTTTAAAATGTATTAAAATAGAGAGCAAAAATACATGTTTATAAAAGTGTATACTGTAGCATACTGTTAGATATTTTTTTAAACAACAGGAACAATTTAAAGGCCCTGTCATGGTACATGTCTTCTCTAGTGATTTTCAGCAATGTGGAATAAGGAACATAGGTGTTTTGGGCCACAAAAATAGAAATAAGGGGAAAAAAGCTGAATTTGTAAGACCAAAAGCCTCCACACGGTCACTGGCTCAGTCAGGCAGCATATTTTAGGCAGTCAGTAAAAGTGGTGTGATCACAATACTTTGGGAATGTAAAGCTGTGCAGGAAAGGCATTAAACAGTCCTCTAATTTTTCATGCTGTGAGCTATGGGGCTCTGTATGGAGTTTATGCTGTATGTCCTCCCTGCGAGAGCAAGGGTTTCCACTATTGTCAAAGATTTCATCCCCTAATACAAAAGAAACATATTTAGTTGGACTGTTGTGAGTTAAGTGTACAATACATGAGTGTGTTCCATAGTAAAATGGTACTCCATCATAGGCTGTTTTTGTCTTGAACTCTTTGTTACTGAAATAGACTCTCTCCACTTGCTGCCATTAAAAAATGCCTGGAAATGGCTAGACAGAGGGAAAGAAAATGTTATCTGAAAGTGTTTTTTGTGTGCTGATAACTTAAAAACGTCTCTTATATTGCCTTCTTAGACAAATTGGGGAAAACCTGATTGTTCCTGGTGGAGTGAAGACTATAGAAGCTCATGGACGAATGGTTATTCCTGGAGGGATTGATGTGAACACCTACCTACAAAAACCATACCATGGAACAACAACGGTGGATGACTTTTATCAAGGGACAAAGGCAGCACTGGCAGGAGGAACCACCATGATAAGTAAGTTATTTCAAACTGATGCCTTGTTTATAATGTCTTGTACATATTGGCCCAATTTTTTCCATAATACACAGCATAACTTTTGTTTTATGTGAACTATGCACAAGAGCGTATTTGCTTAAATATTTTGAGTGATCATGTTTTGTTTGAAAAATTGCTATTAACTGCTCATCAGTTTTAAAAAGCTTCAGAATACATTGATGTTGCATTCAAAAAAGTAAAGGGATTATTGTCATAGAGTTTTATGATATCAAGAGGTACATAATTGCACACTGTATCTGTGTTAGACCAGCCATAAAGGTTCATATTAAGAGAACCTTTAATAATGATATACTGTAAGCAGCATTGTTTCTTCTACACTACACAGGAGGTGTATCAAACTTAAGTTTTAATGATGTTCCTTTTTCATGTCATGGCTTCTTTAGGACACCTACTGTAATTGAAGCCACATAGTCTACGTGAAGTTTGCATGTTAGGAAAGTAGTGGATGTAGTGTAGAGGTTAAGCTTTGGTCTTCAAACCTAAAGTTGGTTTAAATCCTGCTGCTGACACTGTATGACCATGAGATAGTCACTTCACTTTCCTGTGCTCCAATTGGGAAGCAAAAAAAAATGTAACTAATTGTATCTCAGATGTTGTAATTCACCTTGAATAAAGGAGTCATCCAAACTGTGGGTTTTCCTCCAGGTATCTCAGTTTTTCTCTCACATCCCCAAGAAGTGCTGTTTGATTTAATCGGACACTCTCAGGCCAAAGTGTGTGTGTGGATGTCTGCATAAGTGCACTCTGTAATACAACCTGTTTCTCTGTCCAGGGCTATTTCCTGTATTATGTCCGATGCTACTGAATGTGCTGTGGCCCCCTGTGACCCTTAACTAGATTGAACCAGTCAGAGAATGTTATGCTTTTTTTTTTTTTTTTTTGCCAAATACTCCTTACAAAAATGTCTAGCATTTTGTAAATTTGTAACAATTGATGCTGCTTTTGGGATCTCTCCTAAAAGTATTTTATTAGGATGTTTAATAGAGAGGTAAAAATTATTGCAGTTCTTAAAAATGTATTTTGTAAGCCTCTTGGTTGAAGATTATGACAGACATTATTGATTAAATATAAAGAGTAATTTAATTAAATCAACTGTCACTATTAGCTGTTGCCATACTGTCCTAAAAGTCTTTTTGAAAAATAGCTGCAACAACTTACATGGCCTGGCATGTCAAATTTAGGCTTCTGTAAAGATCTGAGGAGCTATAGAATTCCCGTGTTGTTTTGTTTTCAGCTATATATGTAAAATCAATACCAGAATTAAAACCATTCATTTTCCTTCTTTTGCCCATTATCTTAATTGAAATTATCATTATGGAAACAAAATAAATTTTACTACCGGTATGGAATTTATCTATTATTTCAATGTGTTTGTTCACGTGTCTGGAATTCTTAGGTATCCTTCTTTCCAAAGATGTGTATGAACAAGATAAATGTTATAAACTACAAAAGAAAAAACAAATAAAACTTGGAGCTTACTACTTTTGACAAAAATATAATGCTTTTAAGTTAAGGCATGCACATTCCTTCATAACATCACCGAATAGAAATTACCTTGAGATTCATTTTCAGTTACACTTTATGTGAAAAGCAGAGCAAGTATTGCCATTTTTGTGTAATATAAAAAGGTTTAATGTAAATATAACTGTCTTTACCAATCTGTCTATCAGAGATGTTCTAGATGCAATGCATAATTGATGGGGTACAAACTGTGCAGGATACTTTCATGCACACATTTTCTCCTATCTGCAGCAGACCAAGCAAAGTTACCATATACAAGTTTTGGGGTGTTCAGTGTAAAACTAAAGAACCTGAAGAAACATTCACACAGACATGGTTAGGATGCCAGGGTTACAAACAGTAAGGCTGGGAGACAGTATATGGGTGTGCTTTTTCCCCCCTAAAATACTTAGGTAGTCAAATGTTGCTCTCAGTCAGTCAGTCATTGTCCAAACCACGATATCCTAACACAGGGTCACGGGGGCCTGCTGGAACCAAACCCCAGCCAGCACAGGGCACAAGGCAGGAACAAACCAGGGCAGGGCGCCAGCCCACTGCAGAATGTTGCTCTGATATATGTTAAAATATCTTTTCAAAGTGAATTTTTAAATGTGTAATAATTATCCAAATTTAAAAAACAACTTTGTGTTTAATATTGTTATAACCACTGGGCCAGAAGAGACAGGCATGCAGACACTACACAAGATGTGCAGCTTTGAGCCCAGAGTCTGCTGAGTATCTTTATTTATAAATATATATTATATATTATTTATATATAGAGAGAGACTAAGCTTTAGTGCGCATATTCAAACTCCCTAAAACAACAAAAACACCACTAAACACCAGGAGAAGTTGCATCTTACCTTTCGTTGTCCCCACATCCATACTTAGGATGATCTTTGGGTCCTTTTCCATCACGCACCAGCTGACTTGTGGCCACCTCTTCACAATCCCTTTCCTAACTTTGAATCATCAGGGCATCTGACTTCTTCCTGTTAAAAATTTAAACAAATTGTTTAAAGAAAAGAAAACATGAAATACTGGTTAAATGCACATAATGTAAAAGATAATATGTATATTTTGCTTATAGACCCAAACAAACGTTTCTTTTACCATGCAGTGTTCTATATATGCTGTTTAAAGTAATTAAAGACAATTCAGTGTTTAGGCTATTCAGGTGAATAAACTTTACTGCTCAATTGAAAGTGTCCTTGAAGTTAATAGAGGAAGTGTGTGATAGATAGATAGATACTTTATTAATCCCAAGGGGAAATTCACATAATGTGACATAATATGTGACATATAATGGATAGGATTCCTATTCCCGGATGAAATGCCATTATGGATTGTGATGTATAACCAAGATGGACGGGTTTCCTGATTGAGGGACCTTCTGCTTATTATTCCGTACAGGAGACTACCAAGGCATTCTAGCCAGGATGAGTGCTGTTCCTGGCCTCATTTGAGAGATTGGGTTAACAGATGAACTGAGGGAGACTGCCTTTTGAGGTTTGGATGTGGTTTGGACACCCATAGAGCTCCATGGGATTTGTAATTCTTGGAAGGCAGGCCTGCGGTTTTCTTGGGTGCAACCAGAGGGTGATAATAGGTGGAGGCTGCCCTGTTCTACTTAAGTTTCTTCTAACATGGTAGTGCTTCCTGGAGGTTATATTGTGGTACTGGGAATGCTCCTGGTCTGGCATGAAAAAGGGGGCCAACCCCTCCTCTGCTGGGTGAGTCAGGGTCAGGAGAAGAGGCGGAAGACAAAGCTGGCCTGGGAGCAATGGGGTTAAAGAAGAAAAGAAAAGTAAGAAAGGAAACCTGTTTGTAAGGTATTAGGAAAATAAAGTCTATTTGAGTCGGGGACTGTTGACAGTGCAGTTGTGTCTGCAGTTTGGGGCTCTAAGACATCACACCCTGGTTTCAAGTGATATCATTTAAAAGATCTTTAGAAATGCAATAATCGGTATACTAATGTACAAATATTCTCTTTTTCTTTTGTTTTTCAGTTGATCATGTTGTTCCAGAGCCAAATCAGAGCCTCCTGACTGTCTTTGAGAAGTGGCATGAGGCAGCCGACAACAAGTCATGCTGTGACTATTCCCTCCATGTAGATATTACAAGGTGGCATGAAGGGGTCAAGGAGGAACTAGAAGTCCTGGTACAGGATAAAGGTATGTTGTTTAACTATATGGCTTGACTAAATCTGTTTGGGGCAGAAGCTAAATGTAAAAAGGGGTAAAGTAGTTTTTTTTTAACAAAAATAAGAGAACATACCAAATTTGTGGTACTAAAATATAATATCCCATTTAATTATATGCAATTTTGTTTATCCAGTTTGAATTTGCTGAATTACGTTCCACTGATTTCCACTAGAAAACAGTGTCTATGGATGACATTTACAAGGCACATTTCCTCACTGTTGAAATAAAATAAAAAAAACTGAAAGACCATTTTTTTGCCCAGTTTGTTTGAAGTTAAACATGGGGCAACACTGTCGTTCACCTTTTTGAACAATAAGGTCAGAATTATAAAAACATTTGAAACTACATTTGTAAACACTCAGTTGTACACGAAGGCTTATATTTTGTGGACAGCAGAATTTTGGGATATGAGCAAATACCTATAAAATATGAAACGATAAAGTAAAAACTCATTTTGATCCAGACCTGATATAGAAACATTCCAAAAACTGATGAAGACAAAAGAAATGGCAAAAATTAATAAATATGAACATTATTAAAAATAATGGATGACTGCAAAGAGCACTATACAAGAAAATAAAACATTATATAACTCTGACATAGAGGAATACTGGACACTACAGAAATGGATCACAAAAGCATTCTAAAGGTCAAAAGAGAAACTAAAAAAAGAATGATTAGTGAAGCCAAAATGATCAGCAAGCAATTTTTTAAGCACTACTCCATAGAAAAAAATAGGAATGCCCAGATACACACAAGGAGAAAATTTTGAATATGAGAAGGAATACAACAAATGAATCAGATATACATGTTTTTATCCACATATGTGTAAAAGAAAATATACTGTAAATGTGTTGTGATTAAAGGTGCTATATTGCGCCCAACCCAACACAAACTGACCCAGAGGCATGTTTAAAAGCACACAGACTTTATTTTTCTTCAGCTGGAGGGCACATCTTTTCTGTACTCCCTCCAGCCACAACACAGTCCCAAAAGAACTAAAGGCAACACAAAACACTTCTATTCTGGCACCACCACTACTCCCAGGCAACCCTTTTTATAACCTACCCGGAAGTGCTCCAGGTGCTTGATCAGCTGGTGCTAATTGCACTTCTGGGCGGGGCTGTAGAGGTGTCCCGGTTGGCTCCGGGATCCATGCAGCCCATCTAACCCAGCGACCACCCCAGATCCTCACAGGGTTGGGGAGAACTCCAACTCCCATAAAACCCTGAAGGAAACTGAGGCACCATCGTGAACCAGGGAGGCCGCCACCAAGCGTCCCGGGGGAGGTCTTGAGGAGCTCATGGCTGAGGAGTCCATGGGCGTGGGACCCGGCCGCCCGCCACAATGTAAAAGAAAATATACTATAAATTCAGTACATACTCATGGGTTTATGAGAAGATTCTGCCAAACCAATCTTTCTTTTTTTTTTTTATTATATTTTTATTAATTTTATTGCAATCCATACAAATCAATCAAGTTTTTACAAAAAGAAAAATTGAGTTAAGGACAAATCGAACCCCACCCCTGAGAGAGAGAGCAAGGCAAACGGTGTGAAATTTAAGGCTTGTAACCATACCTAAATTAATAAATTCTCTTTGGGTTCTTCCAGTTTATCAGAATAAGTCTGCATGCCAAAAGTGTAGTGAATGCAATCACAATTTGTTTGTCTTTCTCCACTTTAAACCCATCTGGAAGAACCCCAAACACAGCTGTTAATGGGTTAGGAGGGATTGTGACACCAAGGCTGTCTGAAAGGTAATTAAAAATTTTGGTCCAGAATAATTTTAATTTGGTGCAGGCCAGAACATATGACCCAGTGAGGCTGGGACTTGGTTGCAGCGTTTGCAGGTTGGATCTTGCCCTGGAAACATTTTGGAGAGTTTTAGATGAGACAGATGTGCTCTATATATAATTTTGAGTTGTATAATTGTATGCTTTGCGCATATGGAGCTTGAATGGATTCTTTGCATTGCTACTTTCCACTCCTTTTCTGATATATTAATTGGGAGATCTTTCTCCCAGTGTCCTCTTGGATCTTTGAAAGGAAGGGATTGTAAAATGATTTTATATATTATAGAGATGGTATCTAAGTCCTTGAGATTGAGCAATATTTTTTCCAGCATGGATGAGGGTGCAAGATGAGGAAAATCGGGAAGGTTCTGTTTAATAAAGTTCCTGATTTGAAGATAGTGAATGAAATGCGTATCTGGAATGTTAAATTTGGAATGTAATTGTTCATAGGATGCAAAGACTTCTATATAAAGATCTCTAAGCAAGTTAATTCCAAATTTTTTCCAGATATTAAAAACTGCATATGTTTGCGAAGGTTGAAAGAGGTGGTTCTCTTGCAGAGATGCCACAGATAGAAGCTTCTCCATCTTAAAATGCTTTCTACATTGGTTCCATATTCTAAGTGAGTGATGTACAATTGGGTTATTAGTATATTGCCGATAGCGTGTGTTTATTGGAGCACAGAGCAGGGAATACAAAGAAGTACTGCAGGATTTTACTTCTATTGCAGACCAAGCCTGTATATGTTCTTCTATTTGTGTCCAGGTTCTTATCACCTGTATATTTGCTGCCCAGTAATAAAACTGGAAGTTAGGTAGAGCCATGCCGCCTTCTGCCTTTTGTCTTTGTAGGGTCGCTCTTTGGATGCGTGGATGTTTTGAATTCCAAATAAATGAGGTTATTGTTGAATCTATTTGCTTAAAGAATGATTTATTAATGTATATTGGAATGTTTTGGAATAAAAAAAGGAGCTTAGGAAGAATATTCATCTTAACAGTGTTATCTATGCAAGTCTTGCTTAATTTTTTCCATGCAGACGGCAAAATTTTGTTGATAAAGAGCTTTATGTTTACTTGTGATGTTTACCCCTAGGTATTTAAACTGTTCTGCAATGATAAAAGGTAGGGTATCTAATCTAATATTATATGCTTGAGAATTCACTGGAAAGAGTACACTTTTATTCAGATTAATTCTGAGACCAGAGATCTTTTGAAATTCTGTGAGTGGTGTTAAGACTGCAGGCACAGAATTTTCTGGGTCTGATATATACAGTACCATATCATATGCATACAGTGGAACCTCGGTTCACGACCATAATTCGTTCCAGAACTTTGGTCGTAAACCGAGTTGGTCGTGAACCGAAGCAGTTTCCCCCATAGGATTGTATGTAAATACAATTAATCCGTTCCAGACCGTACAAACTGTATGTAAATACGTAAAAATATGTAAAGATTAAGCACAAATATAGTTAATTACACCATAGAATGCACAGTGTAATAGTAAACTAATGTAAAAACATTGAATAACACTGACACAAAACACCCAGGCTCCCTGATCAGCTACACGAGCTGGCTCGCTCGCGCTTTCTCTTTCTCTCTCTGTAGCACACACACCACCAAAGCCCCTCCCTCCCTACCTCAGCTACAGGAGCAGCCTGGCTCAAGCGTGCTCTCTCTCTCTCTGTAGCGCGCACACACACACACACACACACACACACCCCTATCCCCCCCATCCCTTCCCTGTCAGCTGCCCGTGCTCTCTCACTCTCTCTCTCTCTCTCTGCGCTTGCTCGCTCGGGCTCTCTAATCTCTCTGTAGCAGGTGCTCGCGCAGCATTTTTTTTTTTTTAAATGAGTTAAGCACAAAAGAAAAAAAAAAATCGCACAAATCCGAACTGCATTTAAAAACCAACTCGCAAGCAACCAAAAAAGTAACATTGCAGGAGATCACGCTATTAAACTTAAAGCCTGATCACTGTAAACAATGTTTTTAAAATGAGTTTTAAGCACAGCAGAAAAAAACATCGCACAAATCCGAACTGCATTTAAAAACCAACTCGCAAGCAACCAAAAAAGTAACATTGCAACAAATCACACGATGAAGTCCTCCATGTAAACTATTTTTTTTAATGAGTTTTAAGCACAAGGAAAAAAGCGAACATTTGAAAAAAGAGAGCAACAAATCGCATTATGAACTAAAAAATTCACTTTTGAAAAATCCGTAATACAAAAACCACCAAGAAAACTAACCTTGCATGAGACGAGTTCTGGCATGAAGTGTTTTCCTTCAGGTGTTTTCTCTCTTGTGATTTCTTGGGTTTCTGGTGCTTTTAGCTGTTTAGCTGGTGGGAGTGAAAGCCTCATGCAGCCATTCCAAAAAGAAAGTTCTTGTGACCCTCCACATTACTGGCAGCCTGGCTTTGTTTACATTATGCTGCTTGAAAGCACGAGGGTTCTCAGATTGGTAAATGAGTAAACTGGTAAACAGTTTTTCCACCTCTTGTAATTTCTTTCTTTACTTCTATTTCAATTTTCTTCAAAGCTTTCTTCTGACAACTCTTCACTTGCTTAGAAGCCATAGTTAACTGCAAAAGCACACAAAATACTGTAGAGCACAAAGAGAGTGTACGTCGGCTTTGCTTAAATGAAAAAGCCAGGCAGCTCTCTTTCTCTCTCAGGCTGCCTATAGATAGGTAGGCAAACACGTGCTGCAATCTCCTCCTCCCCCTCCCCAGCAGGCACGTGCTTGCTTGCTTTTGCTCTCTCTCTCTCTCTCTCTCTCTCTCTCTCTCTCTCTCTCTCTCTCTCTCTTTTTCTCTCTCAGCTTAGCTGAGGCAGGCTAGGGAAACTGGCTTGTCCAGCAAACACGTGCAGCAGTCTCCTCCTCCCCCTCACCAGCCGGCACATGCTTGCTCGCTCTTCCTCTCTCTCTCTCTCTCTTGCAGCTCAGGCAGGCGGGCAGGCAGGCAGGCAAGGGAAACTGGCTTGTTCGTATACCGAGTGTGTGGTTGTGAACCGAGGCAAAAGTTTGGCGAGCTTTTTGGTCGAGAACCGAGTTGTACGTGAACCGGGACGTTCGTGAACCGAGGTTCCACTGTATAATGAAATTTTCTGTTCCAGTCCTTCTCTGATAATCCACTTTATCTGATCAGTATTTCGACAATATATTGCCAGTGGTTCAATGGCAATTGCAAACAGTAGCGGTGACAAGGGGCATCATTGTCTAGTACCGCGTTCTAGTTTAAAGTAGTCTGAGCAAGTGTTATTGATGCAAACTGAAGCTTCTGGGTTAGTATACAGTAATTTGATCCATGCACAAATGTTCGGGCCAAACCCAAACTTCTCCAATGTAGTGAAAAGGTATTTCCATTCAATCATGTCAAATGCTTTTTCTGCATCCAATGATAATAATATTTCTGGAGTGTTTGATTTAGTTGGTGAGTATATTACATTAAACATGCATCGAAGATTTGAAGATAAGTGTCGGCCCCTAATAAATCCAGTTTGATCTTGTTATATTACCGAGGGGAGCACTTTCTCCATCCTTCTAGCTATGATTTTAGAGAGTATTTTAACGTCATTATTCAGAAGTGAAATTGGTCTGTATGATGCACATTGTAATAAGTCCTTATTTTGTTTTGGAAAAACGATGATTAGTGC
>JANRMT010062808.1:39866166-39942907 GCA_026402145.1 Polypterus bichir lapradei | reverse complement strand
CTCTCTCTCTCTCTCTCTCTCTCTCTCTTTTTCTCTCTCAGCTTAGCTGAGGCAGGCTAGGGAAACTGGCTTGTCCAGCAAACACGTGCAGCAGTCTCCCCCTCCCCCTCCCCCGCAGGCACGTGCTTGCTTGCTTTTGCTCTCTCTCTCTCTCTCTCTCTCTCTCTTTTTCTCTCTCAGCTTAGCTGAGGCAGGCTAGGGAAACTGGCTTGTCCAGCAAACACGTGCAGCAGTCTCCTCCTCCCCCTCACCAGCCGGCACATGCTTGCTCGCTCTTCCTCTCTCTCTCTCTCTTGCAGCTCAGGCAGGCAGGCAGGCAAGGGAAACTGGCTTGTTCGTATACCGAGTGTGTGGTTGTGAACCGAGGCAAAAGTTTGGCGAGCTTTTTGGTCGAGAACCGAGTTGTACGTGAACCGGGACGTTCGTGAACCGAGGTTCCACTGTATAATGAAATTTTCTGTTCCAGTCCTTCTCTGATAATCCACTTTATCTGATCAGTATTTCGACAATATATTGCCAGTGGTTCAATGGCAATTGCAAACAGTAGCGGTGACAAGGGGCATCATTGTCTAGTACCGCGTTCTAGTTTAAAGTAGTCTGAGCAAGTGTTATTGATGCAAACTGAAGCTTCTGGGTTAGTATACAGTAATTTGATCCATGCACAAATGTTCGGGCCAAACCCAAACTTCTCCAATGTAGTGAAAAGGTATTTCCATTCAATCATGTCAAATGCTTTTTCTGCATCCAATGATAATAATATTTCTGGAGTGTTTGATTTAGTTGGTGAGTATATTACATTAAACATGCATCGAAGATTTGAAGATAAGTGTCGGCCCCTAATAAATCCAGTTTGATCTTGTTATATTACCGAGGGGAGCACTTTCTCCATCCTTCTAGCTATGATTTTAGAGAGTATTTTAACGTCATTATTCAGAAGTGAAATTGGTCTGTATGATGCACATTGTAATAAGTCCTTATTTTGTTTTGGAAAAACGATGATTAGTGCTTGGCGAAAAGTTTGAGGGAGAGTTTGGTTATCTCTGGCTTCTATAAATGTTGCTAATAGGAGGGGAGCTAGCTGAGCTGAGAATTTCTTGTAAAATTCTGCAGGGTAGCCATCAGTGCCTGCTGCTTTCCCTCCGCACTAAAAGTGTCTATTTGTGGTATTTGTAATGCATCCAGAAATGCATTAGATTGTGTATTGTCTTCTTTAAACTCAGTAGTATATAGGGATTTATAGTAGTCTCTGAAAGTGTGCATAATATTTTTGTTGTCGACGATTCTATCTCCATTTGCGTTGGTGATTACTGAGATTGCGTTGCGCACTTCTTGCTTGTGAATTTGTTGAGTTAAAAGCATATTAGCTTTCTCTCCATGTTCATAGTAATGCTGTCTGGATTTATAAATTAGTTGTTCAGTTTCTTTAGTTGTCAGGAGGTTTAGTTCTGAATGCAAAGCCTGCCTTCTCCTATGTAGAGTCTCGCTTGGTAGTCTAGCATGTTCTTCATCTATTCTAGTAATTTCGCTTTTTATCTCTGCTACTTTCTTGGTTTCTAATTTATTTCTGTGGGAAAGATATGAGATAATCTGTCCTCTTAAGACGGCCTTAAGAGTTTCCCAGAGTGTTCCTGCAGAGATCTCGGAGGATGTATTTGTCTCTAGAAAGAATTTGATTTGTTTGGATATAAATTCTGTACAATTCCCGTCTGCTAATAGAAGCGGGTTGAGACGCCATGTGAGTGTATGGGGCTTAGTAACTTTAGCTCCAAGATCATAGGTGCGTTGTCAGATATAACAATAGCATCGTATTTGCAAGATTTAATCATAGGCAAGAAGTTATTGTCTATAAAGAAATAATCAATCCTTGATTAGCAATGATGCTTTGGTCTTGTCCAATGCGAGAGATGGACGTCTGAAGTGGAGCTCCGCTAGCAACGGTGTTATTTTTTATATTATCTGCTTATTATCTTGAGATATCCTGTATTTCTTCAACCTGAGGGGAACTGCTACAGTACATGTAAACATATATAAACATGGCCAACAAGAAAGGAGGTCCGAAAGAATCGAAAACTAAAGCTGCACCCAAGCTAAGATCAGCAAGCCCTAGTTCATGATACGGCCTTTTAGAGACAGACCTGGATCAGATGGGCAAAAGTACAGACTCCTCGGGACCACGGTCCGCTACATTGTTGCCGGCTGAGAGCGAAAAGGGGAGCGAATGTACGATCGTGAGTGCAGGTCTCGATAGCTCGCCGATCGGAGATGATCACCTGAAACTGGAAAAGGCCTTGCAGTCCGCGGTTTCAATAACTCCATGCAAGCCTGGAACAGTGGGGACACCGGCTACAATAGAGCCTGCCGCTTCACCTGCGGTACAAGAAAGCACAATTGAACTGTCTGAACTGAAGGTGATGTTCACGGAGCTCATGCTAGATATAAAGAAAAGCGAGAAGGCAAATGAGAAGGCAAGGGTAAAGGCAAGTGAGAAACTGAGACAGGACTTGCAACAGGCAAATGAAAGGCTGTGACTGGAGCTGCAACAGGCAAATGAAAGGCTGCGACAGGAGCTGCAACTGGAGCTGCGACAGGGGCTGGGTAAAATTGAAGAGCACATTCAGGAGAACTCAGTTAAACTGAGCATGCTTACTGATCAACTGGAGGATCTCAAGGAGTCATTCACGACTCGGATTGAAATAGCTGAAAATGTAGCTGCCAGTGCCGAAGAAAAAGCAGTAAATGCAAAAAACTTGGAGACAGACTGGCTGCTTTGGAAGATGGAAGCAGAAGGAATAATCTCAGAATTGAAGGTCTGCCTGAGAATCGAGAAAGTCCAAACCCTGTGAAATTCGCAGCTGAACTTTTTTCTAAAATAATCGGGGAGGACTTTAAAGCAGATTCTGAGATAGCAGCGGCTTACCGTGTACGCGGATCAAATACCTTTAGACCTAGATCTTTTATTATTCGCTTTGAAAGATTGTCATTTAAGCAAGAGATGATGGAACTCCTCAGAAACAAGCAAGAGATTATATATGAAAATAACCACATTCGTATCTTCCCTGATTTCTCTCCAACAACAGCTACTAAACGCGCAGCCTTCTTCAACATTAAACAGCGGTTACGGCAAGCCAATATCAATTACAGCCTCTTGTATCCTGCCAAACTGAAAGTGGAATTGCAGGGTCAATTCTATGTCTTCGCTAGCAGGGAAGAAGCAGAAAAGGAATTAAGAAAGCTGATCCCGGGACTATTCTGATACATAATAGTGAGTCATGGCCGTTAATGATATGGCAAGGATTAATAATCTACTGTCTGATCTATTTGTTTAAAATACGGGTTTTTATCATCATATATTCTCACTATTACTCATTATAACTAGGGCGCTATCTGTTTATGTTTTATTGTGCTTATTGTGCTTAATTACTTTTTCTTTTTTCTCTTCTTTCTTTCTCTCTTTTTTTTATTTAATTATTTTCTGTCTACCCTAAACGAGACTGTTCCACATCATACCCTTGGTTTATTTTTATTGCTGTTATTGCATTAAGACTTAGTATGCTTATTCTAGACAAATTTCTAACTCCTTTCCCCGGGTTTATTATCCGGGTGTATTATCTTAATACACTAAGATTGCTGAAGATTATATATATTTTAAGTGCACAATTTCTTAGACTATTTTGGTAATAAATATCTCTATTTTTTAACCCAAAAATGCCGCTGCGTGGGGGCTTGTTTTGCTTTGGACGTGCTCTGTCTCTGGGTATGTTAGAGGACCGGGACTGTGTGAAGTGGGTTCTAGCCTCATGTGGGGAGGTAAAAAGAGACGGTGGGGGGTTAAGGGGGTGAGAGAAAGAGAGCAGGCAAGATCTATACCTAATCTATCCTTTTAATCTTTATAATAATAACTACCAATGTAATAATAGGCTGCATGGCAATAACTCTAGGGGAAATAGGAAATTAAGACCGAAGCTGTCTCACTTCTAGTTAAGACTATAAAATTACATCAAAAACTCAGAATTAATGTCTCCATGATGGGACAGTTAACTTTGTGAGCTGGAATGTTAAAGGCATGAATCACGAATTAAAGAGAAAGAAAGTACTCTCTCACCTAACAGGTCTAAACGCTAAAATAGTATTTTTACAGGAGACCCATTTACTAAGCAAGGATCAGTTCCGGCTGCAAAAAGACTGGACTGGCCAAATGTTCCATTTTAGTTTTACAAAGAAAACTAGAGGTGTGGGAATTCTCATACATAGAACAGTACCATTTGTAGCATCAGATGTAGTACTGGATCCTGAAAGGAGATATGTGATGGTCATGGGAGACTTATCTAACCGTAAAATGATCTTGATAAATGTTTATGCACCTAATGTTGATGATATGGAATTTATACAAAATTTATTAGCATCCATTCCAAATCTGAAACTCATAAAATTATAATGGTTGGGGACTTTAATTGTGTTCTAAATCCACTCTTAGATAGGACTTCTTCCACAGGAGGAACGGCATCTAACACCGCAAAGATAATTACAAAGTTTATAGCTGATCACAACTTATCAGACCCCTGGAGGTTTTTAAACCCAAACTCAAGAACATATTCTTTTTATTCACCAGTACATCATTGCTGCCAAACCAATCTATTAGACCTTTTTGAAAGAACAAAACAAAGCATACCTGTATGATGTGCTTTATTTAGACTTTCAGAAATCCTTTGACCATACCACACCAAAGAAAACTGTTACATATTTCCAAGGGTAATATTTCAAATAAACAGTAAGTATCACTTTGCCCCAAGCACATTTAGAATGGATATATGAAAACTGTGAAATCCTATCCCAAAAGATAAAATAACATTTCTCAGAAAACATGATTTCAGAAAAAATTAGAAAATTTTATTTTTATGTGTATTTAAGCCTGAAAATAACTAAAATTAACTGCTGAATATAGAAGGGATTGTTTCAAGATTTCTGAAGAACTTGATGTTACAGAAACAGAAGTAACTAATATAATCCATTATAGAACAAATAGAAGAGATACTACAATGTGTAATCATGTCAGCAAAAACTATGTCTACATATGGCACAAGCAAATCAGTCAAAGAAACATCTAAATCGAAGAATAGAACAAGAGTTGTTGACAAACATTGTTGAAGCCATCTGACATATAGAGTGACAGTTGTTGATGAACTTCTGCATTTTATTCATTTCTGCCAACTTCCCAGTTATGCCCTTAATTGCATTAACTCCAATCAAGGTATTTTAAGATATCACTATGTAATTCTCAAGTTATGTAAAATGGCTGGGAAGCTTCTCAAATTGTTATGTTTTCAGAATGCTTTCTATAGTCTGAGGTTTCCTTTTTTTACCACATTAAAAATAATACATACTCTGCTACCAAATACCACATGCACTCCACAAGATGTTGCTGTATAGACCTCTACACTTTAAGTGCTTTTCTTCTTTATTTGTTGAACTATAATGAACTTTTTTAATAAATATTTATACTGCAAAATGCAATAACTGCTCATCCCCTGGCACTGTTCTAAGATGCTATTGGACTGAACTACTGAAAATAAGAGAAATGATGTTGATTTCCTTGGTAAAAAGATCAACGTGTATCCTATTTCCTGAACAACACGGGTATGTATCTTTGGGATTCCAGGCTTGTCTGTTTGAGACAGTTTCCAACTCCAGGCATAAATCAGGGCCGGTCAGCTAGGTTAGATAGTGTACTAGGTTAGTCTTTCTCCCAAAGTCTGTAGGGCTCCAGCCTGTTCTGTTATTTGTTGGAGTTAATCCACTAATGTTCATGGGGTACAGCACATAATTATTTTTGAGAATTCATTCTGGTTAAAAGCTGGATTGTTTTATGTTTTATTGTGAAATTACAATGCCTTTAATTTAATAAATATATGTACCATATTTATTCAGGACTAAACAAAAACATCAGCTATATCACATTAGCAAGGGATAGTTTAAAAGTGTTTTTGACTATAAAAGGATACAGAATTGGTTATTTCTCCAATAACGTAGGATTCCTTGAATAGATCAAGTGAAAGTATCTTAGTAAAATGTGTTATGATGTAGAAAACAGAAGAGAAATCTAGAGAAATGTAACCTTATGGGACTGTGAACTTATATATATATATATATATATATATATATATATATATATATAGATTTTTTAAATTGTATTTTTTACACTAGAACATATTCAGTCTAAATCAATGAAAGCAATGTTTTCAGACATAAGTGGTACTCGTATTTAGTAGGAGGACTTGGTATAGTCTTTGGTTAAGTTCTAAAATGGCTGAGTCTGGTATGACATGTTTCGTTCCATTTCTAATTTTCACTGTATGCGGAGATTCTTTTTTTCCCCTTTTACAGTTCATTTTCCTCCAGCACTCAGCGAGATATGTGCCCATTGCATTATGCCCTCTCCTCACATTTTCTCTACACAGTCCAGTCAATCCTGCCTACCTTGCTGTTTCCCATTTCATACTCTTTTAACTTTGCTCTTTGTGATTTCCATAATACACTCTTTAAAGCTTAATGCCCATATTGTATCCTCTCTTTTGATCGTCATTAGGGCCTGCACAATTATGACATGCATAAATGTGGATTATGTTTATCTTTAAGAGAACAGTGGAATATCTTCTTCATATCACTTTCTGTAAGAGAACAGTGGAATATCTTCTTCATATCACTTTCTGCTGCAACTCTTCCCCAGGATTGTGCTATTTCCTCAAATAGAGCACAGCAGTACATCTTTAATGGCTTTGCAGTCTCTGTTCAGAACTACAGCTGCTCAAAATTTATTTTCTTTTTAAATGAATGAGCTTTTCATGGAAGTATGTTAGAAAACTAAACCCAATATTATTTGACATTTGAGGTACTGGGCTCTACTTTTCTCTTGAGATCTTGTATAGGAAAAATTAGAATATGAAATTTTCTGAGACCTAAATGAGCTAATATAAAGTCTGTCCTGTCAGGCCGTCATTACATTTTGTGTGTATGAAGAAAAGAGAAATGTGGACATTAAATATTAGAATGCTCAAAATCTACTTTCAATGATATGGTGGCATCTTGGGGTTTGAATTCTGTACATTATTTGTGGGCAGTTTACATGTTCTCCCTGTGTCTGTACTGGTTTTCTCCAAGTACCCCAGTCTTCTTCCCATATTCCCAAAGATATACTGGTTAGGTTGATCTGTGAGTCTAAATTGGCCTAATCTGAGAGTGGATGTATGCACAGGAGGGCCTAGCAGTGGACTGCAGTCCTTTTTAAGGTTAGATTTCAATGCTGTGCGCATGTGCTCAACTGCAATCCTTATTGGATTAAACGGTTTTGAGAATGTTAAATGTTAAAATGACAAAATGCACTTTTTATGTGCCAGGTTTTTATTTATATTATTAAACAGTATTCTGAAGCTTAGTGAATTTTACATTTTTATAAAAATAAATCTGGCTGTAGTACACTTTAACTAACACAAAAATGTTTTCACATGTGTCCACTAGTACCAGAGTCTAAATCACTAGTAAATGAGGAATGGACTTGCAACCAAAATAAAACCTTTGGATAGTTATTCGGGACTAGATTGAGTTGGTTAATTGGCCTTTCTCATTTAGTGGCGATATGGCTCTTGAAATTGAAATGAATTTTTGACTTTGACTGTCTTTGACAGGTCTGAAGATATCCTACTAAGATTCAGTTGGCATTACTGCTTTCTCATGTTATTGTGTAGTCTTTTGAATGTAATCAATTATCTGTAAAGTGCTTTTGGTTGGTGTTCCACAAGAAAGGTGTTTGCAGGAGTAACAGCAACAGATGTTTATGTCTTTATTTTTCATCTCCAAACAGGGATCAACTCCTTCCAGGTATATATGGCTTATAAAGATCTTTACCAGATGACAGACAGTCAGGTAAGTCATTTTATATCTAGAACATGGATTATATCTAGGAAACTTAAATAACCAATTGGTTAAAAAATTCTCCTTGTGAATTTCTGAAATGGTTATAATGAAATAAAGCCAGAAGAAATTAATGGGATGTGCTGAGCATATGGGCTGTACTCTGCTGCTATAAATCAAACTTTCTAGCCTAATGCAGAAGGATTAAGAAGGCTATTACAAAGATGCCATGAATATGGTACAATTCATAATATTTATCTACCATGCAGTACTGATTTGGATAGCATATAGTTAACGGTGTCCTGAACTAAGATTCTAGAGACAGTAGTTAGTCACACACGACTTTCTTTTTCATTGTTTAAGTTATCCAGGAGAGCAGCCATCACCAGTTGTGCACAATAAAAAATATAGTAGATCGCACAGTGTGCTACTGTGGTGCCCATCCAAAATGTTTTTCCTAAGACCCTATTTAAATGTGGTGGTTCATCTTAAAATTCATGCCTAGGAAATGGTTTTAAATAGAAATTTACCAATATACTATGTATTTCTTGATTGATCGTTGTAGAAGAGAACATCATATTTGCCTACTGAATAAAATATTTAAGCAATAAACTGCTATTCGGAACTAAGGGCATGTTAACAAACTAAAGTTATACTTAAAAATAAACAAGAACAACTTTCTTACACAACATGAGCCTTTCTAATCATAACCGTTTCTTAATTATGCAATCAGGGACCAACATCACCCTGTGACTTATTTTGTCCTAGATAAAGTTGTCTGCCCTTACTTTCTGCCATGGAACTATTGCCCTGGTAGGAGATACCAATATAAACTCACCCTAGTATTCAGCCTCATGGAATCAAGGGAATCAAAGAATTTTGCCGTCCAACCCCTTTTTGGTTGCTCGTGCCCTAGACACATATTACTGGCCTTCTAATCACATAGTAAGCTGATAAAACCCAGGGTGCCCACTTCCCACTGTTGCCTTTTGGAGAAGTTCACCCTACCTCTCTCCCAGGAAGATATATAGACACATAAAGACATTTACTGGTGTACCACATTGTGAGTGTCCACCTAGCTGACGGCTATTGTTCAGGCTAATTGTCAGTGGTCCATCTTAATGAATGGTCTTTTCTTTCCTTCACTACTATTTTGAAGAGACCTATTTGTACCTTTCCTTTGAGAGTTGTGCTGTATCCACTGGAGCTTCCTTCCTTAATGGAGCTCTGATTAGGTAAAATACTTTCTTCATTGCCTGAATCTGTCTTATCCTTGAGAGCCTATAATGATGACATGTTCTTACTAAAATTAGACACTGAGGATGTCTGTGTGCTGACCTTGGCCTATTTCACTCTCTCCTTTAATATTCTGGCAAACTCTTTTCATTCTCCTGTGCAGTTAATAATTTTATTAGGATCAGATCATTTGTTGGAAAATACCAATCAATGCCTAAACTTGAAACTACCCTTAAGTTAGGAATAGATTTCTGAAGAAGTAGTTTCAATTATTTTTCATTATTATATTATTTCCCACAATCTATTAACAGCATATGTAAAAACCTTGTTGAGTAATGCCAATTTTTATTGCATGACTTTCTTATACTATTTTTCTGTTATTACCAGTTTTTTTGTATTAACTGCCCAAGATGAATATTTTTACAAAAGCTTAAACTACTGAAACAGGAAAGCATTGTAGTTTAGCATCTGTATAAAATGCTGTATGATTTGAGAATCAGAATTGATTGATTGATGATAATCGATCACTTAATTAATTATCAGTGTTGCCTTTGGCAATACCAATAATTAATTAAAAATACATTTGCAAGACATCCACCCAGGGATGCCAAGTCAGTGTAGGAGATGTAAGGATTTTAACGTCTGCTCACCCATGGATTTCTGGTTTACTTTCCAGCCAGGGTGCCAGAAATATCAGAAGATCTATACAGTTTATGAATGAGGGTCATAAATTGGTGAAAGTCAACATTAAATACTTTCACATTCTTTGTTGTAGTTCAGACATGGTGATAGACATGTTTTCAACAAATATTCCCAAACACGCTTGCTGCAATAAATCAAATAATGCAATTTATTTATTACTGAAAGATAACAGAAGATGATGGATACATGATGTACATACAATTTACAGCCAATCAAGTTGAGGCCATTCGTGCTTACAGCCAATGCTCCCTCTAATTTTTTTTATTCTGATTAGATGGGTGTGAATAATAGAGAAAGTGGTACATTCCTTTTAGAACCAATTTCATGAATCCCATTACACTACATGAACTTTCTCCCAATGAAGCACCAACAAATGAATGATGAGTTTTCCCCATGATATATCAAACACAGCAAAGGCCAACACCTGAACAGCTAGAGTGGGTTGGACCCCCATGAAATAACTATTGATTGCTGTGAAACACTGACATATGAACGACAAGTGGTTCCCCCACGGAATTTTGGTAGCACAGCTGTGTAGCACTTCCAAACTGCTGTGGAGGAGGGGGAGTAAACAGCATGAAAAGAGCTGAGCAGCAGTTACAACAGTGCTGCATGGCAATCGCTGAGACCTGAATATCGGCTTGTGCTACTCATTACCAGCAGTTAAAGTATGCATACTGATGACCCACACCAGATCCACAGAGCCTCACTTACCATGACCTGTACAGTGCTTGCACCATGAAGGTGGCATTGATTCACTCAGAGCTAATCCGCACTGGTCACCCCTTATCACACACATCCCACACACACAGCTCCTTTGAGTATGTAAGATGCTGTTCTGAACTTTCCTGTTGGATTTAGGAATAAACCTGTAACACCCAAAGACTTACCCTTCACAAAGGTTATTACGTTTCAGTTACAGTAATACCAATACCATAATATATAAGCTGGCTTTATTCTAACTATTAAGTTACAGTTAATAGTTCTTGGAATCAAAGTAAATGTACTTATAGACTGGTGTAGGCAATGCTTTGTTTCTTTCTTAGTCGGCTTTCTCTGGTAAGGGTGTTCAGCACACTTTTTTTAGTGCACTTTTCTTTCTTTGTTCAGGACAAAAGAAGAACAGTATGCACCACTTGTTCTGTTGATGTCTTGAATGGCAAAAATAAGATAAAGAGTTATAATGCAACTTGCTGCCTGTGTCAAAGCACTGCTGCTTCTTTCTTTATTTGAGCATTTATTCAAAGCACCCTGAAAGCAAAATTCAGCTGGCTGGAATACACCATGCATCTATTTAAAACAAAAAAGAAATAAAATAAAAAGAAACTAAGCTAGTTGTCAAGATCCATATTGTTTAAAAATTGAAAAGTTTGTCATTTATGTAAAATGTTTATACAGAAGCCAGGTTATAATTTATATATAAACTACATTCGAAAAAATAATAGAAACTAATAAGTATAAATGTTAATCAAATAACCAGCAGATATGCAATTGGAAAGATCAGTTATCTGTATTGACTTATACTTTGCCTAATGAGGTATCCATACTAAAAACAACCTCCCAACCACCCAACCTCTCACGGACCAGGGTTAAGCACCCTTGAATATCAAAAATGCTTCAAGAAATGAACTCACTGATCAGCATAAAACAGTATTGAAAAAACAAGACAAAATCTGAAATGAACATCAAACAATGAAAATAGCTATTAGCTGTGAAGTAAACTCATATCTTCCATGTTCATGATTAAGTTCTTAAATGGTTATATTTGTAATTTATTGTAAAAACTGTACAAATATAATAATAGGCAAAAATCTGAAACCAGGCTGCTAACATTGTTCTGGTTGCTGGTGGCATTGATGTCTCTGGTGACTATTCCTATGAAGTCAGTAGATGGATTGGGAGAGCATGGGGGGTCATGAGGTCACTGGAAAGGTGAGTGTGGCGCTCCCAATATCTATGCAAAAGGACAAAGGACCAAGTCTTCAGAGTCCTGGTGCTTCCTGTCTTGCTATATGGTTGTGAGACATGGACACTATCCAGTGACCTGAGACAAAGACTGGACTCCTTTGGTACTGTGTCTCTTCGAAGAATCCTTGGGTACCGCCGGTTTGACTTTGAGTTGGATGAGCGGTTGCTCATGGAGCCCTGAATGAGGCACATACCTGCGTTGTGAGGGAGCTTCTGTTACGGCACTACAGCCATGTGTTGTGGTTCCCTGAAGATGATCTGGCTCGCAGGATCCTCATTGTTGAGGACCCGAGTGGCTAGACCAGGCCAAGGGGATGCCCATGTAACACCTGGCTGCCGCAGATAGAGGGTCATTTCCGGAGGGTGGTACTGTACCGCATGGCTGCCAACCAGGTTCCCAAGCTGTTTTGTTGTATGATGGGTGCAGCAATGCGCTGTACCAGTGCATGCCAAACACACACACCCAAACACACTAGAGCCAATGTGCTGAGAAATGTATGTACCTTGAAACATTCTTTGAAGAGATGGAGAGGGAGTCATACTTAATATTATTAGCATAGCAAGCTGCTTTGTCACCCTGGTCACATCAATTATTAACTGCCATTGACCCCAGCTATAACACTTTCCCCCATTATCGTCTGTTATGGAAAAAATAGGTTGTCTGTTTTGCAGAAATTCTGTTTCATCCATCCATCCATCAATTTTCTAAATTCATTTAATCCAGAGAAGGGTCATGGACAAGCTGCCCAGCAAGCAGAAACAACCCCAGACATGGTGCAAGCCTATCACAGGGTGATCACACACAACAGTGCTCATTTTAGAATCGCCAATCCAGTGTACCTGCAATTCCTTAAAATAAAAAAAGAGACTAAATGAATTTTCAATTAAATAGACTTAATCAGATACTATATGTTTAGGAAACTTGACAAATTGACAAATTCCATTCCTGGATTTTGTTTAATAGTGTAAAAAAGCACAAAAGTTGCCTTTTGATTAGAGCTGTCTTTGTTTTCAGGGAAATGCATCTAAAATGCTCTGTGCTTTTGTATTGTTTCACAGATCTATGAAGCCTTTACATTTCTGAAAGGCCTTGGAGCAGTGGTTCAGGTGCATGCTGAGAATGGAGATCTAATTGCTCAGGTAAGTAAACATGTTAAAAAGTCATTTTGAACAGTTGATATTTTAACAGAAAGATTTCATGAAGTCAGCTGATTTGTATTTATTCGAGCCCATAAAATGTCTCCCATGCACACGGGTGTGACCAGAGACATATTATCACCCACTTAACCCTAACCCTGAGGCTAGTATGTCACATTGCACAGTGAAAAATAGCCATGTTATGGAAGCTTTATGAATGTTACAGAGACCAAAAAAGCTTTTGTTAAGGTCTTATTACATAACATTATTAACATTATTATTTTTATTGCATATACAGTGGTGTGAAAAACTATTTGCCCCCTTCCTGATTTCTTATTCTGTTTCTGATCATCAAACACATTTAACCATTAGTCAAGTATAACACAAGTAAACACAAAATGCAGTTTTTAAATGATGGTTTTTATTATTTAGGGAGAAAAAAAAAATCCAAACCTACATGGCCCTGTGTGAAAAAGTAATTGCCCCCTGAACCTAATAACTGGTTGGGCCACCCTTAGCAGCAATAACTGCAATCAAGCGTTTGCGATAACTTGCAATGAGTCTTTTACAGTGCTCTGGAGGAATTTTGGCCCACTCATCTTTGCAGAATTGTTGTAATTCAGCTTTATTTGAGGGTTTTCTAGCATGAACCGCCTTTTTAAGGTCATGCCATAGCATCTCAATTGGATTCAGGTCAGGACTTTGACTAGGCCACTCCAAAGTCTTCATTTTGTTTTTCTTCAGCCATTCAGAGGTGGATTTGCTGGTGTGTTTTGGGTCATTGTCCTGTTGCAGCACCCAAGATCGCTTCAGCTTGAGTTGACGAACAGATGGCCGGACATTCTCCTTCAGGATTTTTTGGTAGACAGTAGAATTCATGGTTCCATCTATCACAGCAAGCCTTCCAGGTCCTGAAGCAGCAAAACAACCCCAGACCATCACACTACCACCACCATATTTTACTGTTGGTATGATGTTCTTTTTCTGAAATGCTGTGTTCCTTTTACGCCAGATGTAACGGGACATTTGCCTTCCAAAAAGTTCACTTTTGTCTCATCAGTCCACAAGGTATTTTCTCAAAAGTCTTGGCAATCATTGAGATGTTTCTTAGCAAAATTGAGACGAGCCCTAAGGTTTGCGTCTTGGAAATCTGCCATACAGGCCGTTTTTGCCCAGTCTCTTTCTTATGGTGGAGTCGTGAACACTGACCTTAATTGAGGCAAGTGAGGCCTGCAGTTCTTTAGACGTTGTCCTGGGGTCTTTTGTGACCTCTCGGATGAGTCGTCTCTGCGCTCTTGGGGTAATTTTGGTCGGCCGGCCCCTCCTGGGAAGGTTCACCACTGTTCCATGTTTTTGCCATTTGTGGATAATGGCTCTCACTGTGGTTCGCTGGAGTCCCAAAGCTTTAGAAATGGCTTTATAACCTTTACCAGACTGATAGATCTCAATTACTTCTGTTCTCATTTGTTCCTGAATTTCTTTGGATCTTGGCATGATGTCTAGCTTTTGAGGTGCTTTTGGTCTACTTCTCTGTGTCAGGCAGCTCCTATTTAAGTGATTTCTTGATTGAAACAGGTGTGGCAGTAATCAGGCCTGGGGGTGGCTATGGAAATTGAACTCAGGTGTGATACACCACAGTTAGGTTATTTTTTAACAAGGCGGCAATTACTTTTTCACACAGGGCCATGTAGGTTTGGATTTTTTTTCTCCCTAAATAATAAAAACCATCATTTAAAAACTGCATTTTGTGTTTACTTGTGTTATATTTGACTAATGGTTACATGTGTTTTATGATCAGAAACATTTTGTGTGACAAACATGCAAAAGAATAAGAAATCAGGAAGGGGGCAAATAGTTTTTCACACCACTGTACATTAATTATTGTATATGCATCATGCAGAAATGCAAGAGCAAAATTACATTCAGAATCACTGTTTTTGAATGTGCACTAACTAAATAGTGCCTGATGAAAATGTCTGAAATGCAAAGACGAAAATAGACAAACCTATATAGAACAACATTCAGTAAACAGACAACCCATATTAGTCCAAAAGTGCCACTAGAGACTGAGACGAGTCGTAGCTATGAAATCCAAACACAGAAAAAGGCTGCAATAAATTTCTGATAGTTTGCTGAAGAAGAGTCAGGAGACTGTTATGCAGATGAGAAATGAGAGCAAAATTCAGCAGAGTTGATCGCCAGGTAATTGACATTGTCATAGAGCAGCAAGTTAAGGAGCATTAAAATGTACAAGAATGCTGACCAAAACTATGCCCAAACACAAGGCATAACAGCATTCTATAACAAAGCAAACAGTTGGTATGAGTGTGTATATGTTGTCTGATGGGCAGTCTCTTGAATGCTAATTTCTAGTTGAAGTCCTCTACATACAGTATCTCATTCACTTAACTAAAATATACAAGGATTCAATCTTGCCTTTTTAGTTGTGTTCACATACTATGCGTGAAACAACTATTGCGATATCCCATGTTTCAAGACAGTTCAATTTACGTTGAGATATCTCAAAAGGATTTTGCTGTACAAAGATTTAAAGTTGCCAGATCTCTCCATGAAAAGCATGGCAAATCTGTAAACTGTCTTTTAAAACAGAGCAGTGTTCTGTGAGACTTCCACTACTAATTACCATTTCACATTCACCTTGGTGGCGGTTACACCAGCTTGAATATTTTGTACATTTTTTTTATTTTTACCTTTGACGGCTACTACTGGAGGCAAACAGATCCCCAGTACAAGTTAATGAAACATCATCAGACTGCCTGTATGGGTAGGAAGCTACTCACTGTCATGAGCTGTATCCATATGTATGGGCTGGCAGCCAGTCCTCTGTTGACAAGTCAAGCTGGGCATGTGCAGAAAACTCTGCGTCAGCAAGTTGTTTTTATGAAGTCTTCCCAACTGCTTGATCGTATATGAAAGACAACCAGTGCAGCAGTATTTCACTTCTCTCAATACTTTGTCATAACAAGTGCATTAAATGATCTTCCTAACCAAAAAACATATAACATGCAAGCAAGGAAAACAAAAAGATTATCTAGATATGAATGAAGCACCCAGTGCCATGTAAAACATACTGTACAGAGCAAATAAACATTTGCTCAGTGTTAACCTGGCAGGTGACCAGGCTCACAGCATTATTATCTGTGATTTATAATGATTTGCTCTTTCAGTGATACTGTAATTTACTAGGGTGACCAGACATTGTGGTGATAGGGACTATTGTGATTATGTCTCCTGAAGAACATCAAAATGTACCTAGTTTTAACACGCTGCCCATCTAATAAAGTTTTTCAGTGCTGCAAACATAGAACAGCACGTAAAAAATCTCCAAGAGGCGAATGTTCTTGTTTAACAACTTGTGTTATATTTGAACAGCATAGTGAAAAGGAATGCAGAGCACATAACAGAGTACAGTATTTATTTATTTACAAATCAGGCTCTGTGTGGAGTCCTTTGTGTTGATTTCTTTTTTTTTTTTCCTCTGTGCTCTGAACTCTGAATCTGTGCCCTGATCCCTCTCTGATAATGATGGTTTGATAAAGCAGGCATTAATCTATGAGGATGAGCTTTATGCATGGGCAGACATGCTACACAAGTGTCCCAGTTTGGGACTTTGAAGATTTGTTTTCCCTATAATTTGCCATCATAACACCACACTCACCTGATTATCTGTAAGGGTCACTTGCTATAATAAAGTTTACCTTTCACTTTGGTTGTTCCAGAACACCAGTCATAACTGAATAACTTTGCAGGTCCCATTTCATGAAAATTACTATAGCCAGACATGCTCAAGGACTAAACAAATTAATTGCAAGCATTTTTTTTATTTATTCAGGTTATTTAATTGACAGCTCCAAATTGTTATTGTATATGTATATAGGGTTATATGTATATGTGTGTGAGAGTGGACCCTATGATGGACTAGAGTCCTACCCAGGCCTATTATCATCCATTTGCCCTGGGATAGGCTGGGGGTCCACAACCCAGAAATGGGTTGCAAATGTTCTACAACCTACCTGCTGAACTTAGCCCCTGATGTTCTTCAGTGCCCGCACAAGCCTTTCAAAGCATTTCAATTTTACACACTTTTTCTAACTTGTTTTATCTGTCTAGGGAAATGTCTTCTATTATTACAGTGTATGCATACATCACTCTAGCTATGATGCCACGCTGACACTTGGATCTTGCACAAATAAAGACATTCTTATCAAAATCAAAATAAACTGTAAAAAAAGAACTATAGAGAATGTCTGAATGTGACCTGGAGAATGCTGTCAGAGAATCAAACGGAAATAAATGAACAACCTGGAAATGTAGTTTAAGGGCACCAGTATCATGGATCATATTGCAGAGCCAAGAGTAATACAATGACAGTGAAACCACCATCTGATTAGATTATGTACTTGTTGATAGGTTTTGTCATTACTGTCACATTTACAAAGTACAGTGAAAATGCTACTTGTGATACATTAAAACACATTGCAACTCTGAAAACTCTACTACCCACTTTTTCTGGGTCTCACATTCTCAAGTCAGCAGTTAATGGTCTATCTCTGGCCCTGTGTGAGCTTTTTGAACACCTTGGCAGGCTAGTTACCTTTGTTAGAATGTTGTATGTAATAACTTTACATTATCTTATAATTGCTCAATTTATGATTGTGGAGATTTGAGCATCAGATTCTCCAGTCTCATTGAGATTTAAAATTTCTTAACACATTTTTTCTAGAATGAATTGGCCAACCTGCTACTAAACATCATTAATATGAAAATAACCATTACAAAAAGAAAACATGATAGAAAAAAATGTGACTGTTGTTATATAGACTGTTTTGTATGTTTAATGCAAGGGAACATTTTGCTCCCGATTACTGCATTACAGTCTGGAGATACTCATGATTGATACTTTAGCAGTGAAGTGTGAGTGTTTTTGACCTATAATATTAATGTGATCTGCTTGGTGCTAGTCCTTAATGAATATATAGCCCCTAATGAGTATTGTCAAAATTTTGAAAGCAGGGTCAAGTACATGGTAACGTTTGGAATATAAATGAATGTATGCAATCTTATTTATAATCAAACCACAACAGTGATTTAATATTTTATACAAGTCACTTAATTGCACAATTTACAATCTTCTTTATATGGAAAGTCAAACCAAGAACTATCTGTAAAACTTAATGTTTTTTTTTAATTCTTTTTTTGTACAACGTAAGCGATATAATATTCTTATAATTGTGAGACAGTCATCTGACAGTCACTTATTTTATAACATTGGTGTCTTGTCCACAGCTGGTTCACTCCTGTCAATTATGGCCAGAATAGGCACAGAGGAGGAAAAACTTGTATAGAAAATGGAGAGATGGATTCATTGATGCTTTGGTTTGTCTCACTTTCAGGCTTCTGTAAAACAAATTAAAAGAGTAAGATAAATTACATAGAATCTGTGATAAATTTGAATCATATGTACACTGTGCACACAAACAATTTGCCCTGTAAGGAATTACCTTATAACTATCATCTGCTGACAATATAAAAGTACTGAACATTATCATTTGCATTTGTTTTTCAAATATTGGCCTCTTTTTAACAAATATTTCTAAAAACAGCAAAATATGAAGCGACAAAATAAAGTAATATTTACTAAAAAAAAAAAAGTTCAAATGTTGAGGGGTATCTTTCGAGTTTTCCTAAAGTCTTCATTTCCATTTGGGAAAAAAAGCAGACACAGACTGATATGCTAGATTAATTGCAGACTTAATGTACTCCTAAACTTTTCTGGAATGAAAAGGTATAGTTACTCTAAATAAATTGTTTTGTGATCTTCATCAGGAACAAAACAAGATTCTCAGTATGGGCATAACAGGACCTGAAGGACATGCACTCAGTCGACCTGAAGAGGTAACCAAAAAATTATTTATTGGTCTGAACATAAAAAATCTATTTTACATCATCTAATGTAAACTTTAATAGTACTGGTTCCAGCACTGGTAGTACAAGTACAGGCCATTCCAAGTTATGTAAGAAACAACTACTTATGAATTTTGTTAAGCACATAGACATCTGGGTATAACTGGGATGAGACAGGAGCCAGTGGTGCTTTGAGCTGTGAATAAAAGTTGAATGAGTTTAATCTTTTTAGTTTAAATAAAAAGATTAAGACGTAATATTAAACAGATATTAAAAATTAATGAAGGCAAATAGACTGAATTCCAGCTGTTATTTTAAAATAGGTTCCTTTGCTAGAACACAAAAGTACATATGAAAGATCTTTTTTTTCCCATTTGCATTTTTAAAATAGCAATTAAAAATCACAGAAAAGGTAGCAGCAACAGTAAGCAACAACAGTACTGTGGCTTGCTCACATGTCAGTGAAGTGATCCCTATTTATGCTTTAAAGAGCCTGGATACCTATGTGTCCCCCTTTTATAACCATTGCTCCGTGTATATTGCCTTACTCTTTGGATTGCTACAAAGCAACCTGTGAGATTGGAGAAAGGTTGAGAAGAGATCATGAGAGGAAACGACAGCGTCATAAAAACGAGATGGACTGTGAACGGACAGAAGCAGAAATGCTCCTACACCACCACATAATTACTATTCGGACAGTGATTCCGAGTAGGCCATTCCTATCGAATCAATGTCCAAGGGTTTTCTTTTGTAATTTTGTTTCCCTTATAAAAAATCATAATGCTGTGCGACGAAGGGCCCAGTTCACGACTGGCAGCCGCGTTTAAACAGGGAGCCCTTCACAGACAACTTGAACACGCGCAACGTAGTTGAGCGCACATGGCTAGTCACTAATAAATGGTATAAGTTACAAAGCAATGTAGTAGATAGCAGTACTTAGGGGATCTGCAAATCTAAATATAATATTTTGAAAAGGTTCATAAGGGTTTTGAAAAGGTGAATGACCTGTTCTTTTTAGAAAAAAATATATGCTGTGTTTACTATAAAGTGCACTGGAAATGGAGAACAAAGGAGAATAGAAATGGAGGAATTTGTGTATAGTTAGGTAGCAGTATCAGGATGAGGGAAACATACTAAAAGTTGAAAGGCTATCAAATATTTATATTTCAAACAGGCCTTGCAAGGCAGAGGTTTCTCAAGGATTTAGGCAAGTATATTTTTATTTTAATTTGGTGTTGGCCAGTAATGAATCAAGGGTATACTTTATTTGCATTTACCAACACTGGTGAAGCATTGCTGACTATGGCAGTGCTATAGTAAGTTTCCTGTGTAAAAGGCTATATTTAAAAGTGAAATGACAGACGTAAGATGAAGGGTGAGGTTTTTTCACTGTTTTGTGCATAAATTTTTGTGTTCTGCAGTTGGAATCTGAAGCAGTTTTCCGTGCCATAGCAATAGCCAACCAAGTGAATTGTCCAGTTTATATCTCCAAGGTGATGAGTAAAAGTGCAGCAGACATCATAGCACAAGCTAGGAAGAGAGGTGAGTGTCGTGTATTTTTGTTTCTGTGTATTTATGTACAGTAAGTGTGTGTATACACTTGTACTCTATCTGTCTATTTGTCTATATCTATAGAATTTTACTTCTCCTTTGTATAGTTGCACTCTAGCACTTCATTTCATACTCACAAAAGAATGGGAAAAGATGAGAAACCCCAGTGGCCTTTGAACAGGTGCAACACAACAAACTTTAGTGGCTGACGCTTCACAGCATATAGCGCTCCCTTGGGCAGCAAGGCCTCAACAGAATTTGATGATGTTAACAGAAGTGCTTAGTTGTTTCAAGAGGGAGTGTTGCTTCACTTAGACAGTCTGCTTGAACTAGGCAATGTGACACACACATATATTGTATATATGTCTAGTATATATATATATATATATATATATATATATATATATATATATATATGTATGTATGTATGTATGTATGTATGTATGTATGTATGTATGTGTGTGTGTGTATATATATATACTGTATATACAGTATATGTGTGTGTATATATGTATGCATTTCTGTGTGTTTGTGTGTATGTTTACAGTATGTACAGTATGGTACTTTAAAATGGCTGCCTTATAGTATTAAGATCTAATGAAGGAATTGATTATAATAATTATGATTGTTGGATCTGTATCCTATTTATAGCTTATGACAGAAGCTGAGTTACAAGCCTCTATCCCAATTTTACTCTGAAAACAAACAAGGATCAATACCAAGTAGCTGTAGTTACCAAAACATCAGAAGAAAAGATGCCAACAAACATTAGATTGAAAACAACTGAAGTTCATATAGTAAAAGAATACATCTATAAAGCTTGATTGTCAAATCTAAATTGATTTGGTATGTGTAAATGTGAGTGGATGCACATGACAGTGTGTGTTGTGTTCCTGTGTTATTCTCAGCCCCGTTCCCCATTAATTTGATTAAAAGAGTTAGGAAATAGGTTGATGGATTTTAGTTGATTCACGCATCTGCAAGAAGGAAAAGTTCAGATAAAGTTCATAGGCAGCACCCAACTGGTTATACATTTCTTGATAGGAGCAGTCTTCATGGCATAAATCTTGGATTTCATTGGTGCCTATCTTTAGAATAAAGTCAAATATAAAATGATAAAATAAATGATCAAGACCTAGTTCAAAATAGTGTGCAAATACCACCTGATCCTGACAACCCCCGATTGGTCATCGAGAGACGATGTTGAAGACTGCTCACACCCATGTCTTCTTGGGTGGGCTGGTTGGCATCTCGGCATAGAGGAGATGAGGGATCACATTTCAAAACACTTCTGTTGGCTAAATATGGGTAAAGTTGTGGAGTAGTTTTGTAAGTGTTGCCCCAATTCTGAAATTGTTTATGCTTTTAGACTTGCTAGTGCTCCCCTCTCAATAGTGCTTAATTTGGACATCCCTTTTGAAAGAGTTGGGTTAGAAGAGTAAGAATGATTATCACTATATACTTGTGTTGGTTGATTATTCAACAAGATATCCTGAGGTGGCTGTTTTGCAGAAGGTTAATGCGCAGGCTGTTGCTAAGGCTCTATCAGAAATGTTCACTCGTATCGTCATTCCACGGGGTACACACTTTATGTCTCATGTCATAAAACAGTTATGTAAGAGCCTTGCAATTAAACAATTGAGCACCACTGTCTATCATCTGCAGATGAATAGCCTAACTGATTAATTTAACAAAACATTGAAACAGGTGATCCAGCGGGTGGCACATGACGTCCCAACCTCTTGGGACACCGTGTTGCCCATCCTCCTGTTTGTTGTTCAGGAATCTTCTCAACCATCTATTAGCCTAGGTCCTTTTGAACTATTATTTGACCAACAGCCACAAGAGGTTTATGAAATTTTTCAGTAAGAATGGACATGGGGTTTGCACTGTTTCGCTCCAAGCATAAATTTCGTAATTGTCCTCAAAGCGGTGGAGCACCAGCAATGCAAACAGGAGGCACAAAAATGTAATTAGGACAAGAAAAGCAAACTTTGCGAATTCAAAAAGGGTGATCAGGTATTTATTTTGATCCCATCTGACGTAAATTTCAGGCAAAATGGCTGGGTCTGGCGATAATGCTGGAAAGCATGAGCCCGGTGAACTATAAGATGAGGATTCTGGCCTGTTGTGAGCAAATATGGATGTATGAATAAGTTCACCTTATGATGGACTGCAACTACATACAGTATGTGGTTGGCTCCTGCTTTGCATCAAGTGCTACAGATACTGAGTGTGGATCCCTGTGGCTGGTTGAAAGAAGCCTCAGGTAATAGATGAATGATTGAATGGTAGTTCATGTTAATTTCTTGTCTGTGAATTTAAGGACATACTGTACATGTATGAAACATAGTTTGGTAATAGTTAAGACATTAATAATGTTCATCATATCAGTTCCTTTAACCAATGTTTGTTATAGGAGCTGTGGCCTTCGGTGAGCCTATAACGGCAAGTCTTGGGACTGATGGCTCACACTACTGGAGTAAAAACTGGGCAAAGGCAGCTGCTTTTGTAACATCACCACCACTAAGCCCTGATCCAACAACACCAGACCATCTCAGTGCTCTTTTAGCATGGTATGGGTTTGCTATTTCTTACATACTGATTCAAGGAAATTCAGATCTGAGTAACCAGTTAGCAGATATTGAGTGTATATCATCTGCCAAATATCTCATTATGATTTATTAATCTTATCTACAATTACTAGAAAACTGTGAGCTTTGGTAAGTTACCAAAAGTTTAAATTTCTGGGCATTTGTAAGTATTGGCAAGTAGTAATTTGTATGTCATACATGAAAAAATATTTAGAATAGGTAAAAAATATACACAGCAAATTTATGATATTTAAAACACTTTTTTTAACATATTCCCCAATTTAATGTTTTTTCTTTCTAGTGGAGATTTGCAGGTCACTGGCAGTGCCCATTGTGCTTACAGCACAGCGCAGAAAGCAATTGGAAAGGACAACTTTACCCTCATCCCTGAAGGAACCAATGGCATCGAGGAGCGCATGTCGATTGTTTGGGATAAAGCAGTTGTAAGAACTTAATATTTTTCTATTTGTAAAACATTTATAACAAAGGTTAGTTTGTTTTTGATGTAGTTGTTCAATCATAATTCTATTTTAAAAGGGTTGATAGATTTTAATTTCCTTCCAAAGTTCTGAAATTCTTACATTATTTTAAATTTACATTATTTGACATTACTTTAGGGAAATCCTCATATGTATGTGTTTATGTTTATAGCACAATCTAAACTTAGTTGTCTTTGTTCAATATGCATCAGACTGTCTTTCCAGTTTTTGTACAATCCATAATAATATTTGTACACCTTGATATCTGGATCCCTCTTTGTAGTTTTTCTTCAGACTTATTTTATTAGACAATGACATTGTATGCAAAATAAATTTATATTTCCAAAGACATTTAGGAAATATTCATGAGTAAATCAGTCAGTTTCAGGAGGGACGGTATTATAATAAGATGGAAACATAATGATCATTTTGATGATCTCAAGCTTGATTACCTTATCAAAAGGCAATGATTAATTGATTTTACATGTATGTGCAGCTGCATTTGTCTACCAAAGTTCCAAAGTTTACCAAAGTTCGATAGCTTTTAGTTTACTTCATACAACAGTTCAGGTAATAGTGTGATGCATGTTCAAATAATGCATGTATGTAGTATGCATGTTCAAATAATTCCACAATCCATGCATCTTTGTTTTTAAAGTTATAGTAAAGTTCAAAGCAAAACAGTTCACAAAGAAATAGAATATAATTGATATTAGAAAGAAAAGAAAAGTTCTTGTTTAAAGAAAGTTCTGTTTAAGGCTAACTTATCTTGCTTCATTTCTCTCTGTTTGGTCATACAGTCAGTACGTGTATACCTGTCAGCACGGTCTGAAAACTTTTGCTAATGTTCTATTTATAAACTAATCTATCAGTCCATGATTCTAGCAGCGAGACTATTTTCAAACTAACTTAATTAACACTGTTTTACAGGTATAGCTAGGAAAGTTCTCTTTCATGTTAATTTATACCACAATTTAAGTTTCGATAAAAAACTGATATTTTACTTAAATTAGAACTTAACATTAGCTTTCTAAGATTGGTTCTTATAGTATGCTAATTTTAAACAGTGTGGCAGTACTAATTTTAAAGCCACACATTTGGCAGTTGTGACTCTGAGACCCTGAGGAAGTCACTTAAACCAACTATGATCCAGCTATAAACAACTGTAAAGTGCTTAGTGAATAATGTGTGTGTATTACATACTTTAGGACTGAAGTACTGTATATAAGAAATGTGTATACCTCCTTTCCCAGATCATTTTAGAGGCATATTTCCTCCTTCATGTTCTACTATACAAGGGATGTAATGTGTTTAAGCTAAAAGACTTACTCTGCTCTGGAGTAAGAGAAAGAGAGAGTGATATTACTGCTATGTCAACCAAATAAAAGCTTAATGTTATAAGTTAGCATCCAGACGAAAAAGATTACCGTAAGCCTAATAAGTGTTTCTCCAAAAGTGAAGAAATCCAGAAGTTACAGAAGTGTTGTGTAATAACAGCTGCTCGTTTTGCAGGCAGTTGGAAAAATGGATGAAAACCAGTTTGTGGCAGTAACTAGCACCAATGCTGCGAAAATCTTCAATCTGTATCCAAGGAAAGGTCGGATAGCAATTGGGTCAGATGCTGACATTGTCATCTGGGATCCAGACAAAACGAAGACCATTTCTGCCAAAATGCAAAAATCGGTAAGGGCTTGGTCAAAAGTATCCTCGAAAAAACTCCTTGCCAAAATATTTGTATTTAGGATTCATAATTTCTATAGAGGTTTTATTAATTTTTGTGACAAGAATCCTTTATTATTGAAGCTAGCAAAATACAGTATCTGATCAAAAAGAATAAAATGAAATAAAGATACACTTCAGATTTAAGATGCTGGATTAGCGGATATTGTATAGCTCTCAGTGCTTTCCTGATAATTTTCTCATTATGACTTATTATTCCCATAAGATGTTACAAATTTTACCCATAATGATTTTTGTTCCTATTACTTTGTTGGCCAATCCAAAATGGATATTCATATGAATATTTATGTGTTTTGCCTTTATAGACAACATACACAGTATGTTTTTGAATTGTTTGTACTGAAGGAGGGTCAAGTTCTTATCATTGCTGCCTCACTGCTCCAGGGAATTGGTCTTTGTAATGTGCAATGGGAATGTGCAAGATTGTGTCCTATAATGAACTGATGTTCTGTCCATTGTTCCTGACCCAAGAATAGGCTCCATATATATATATATACCCTACCTTTACAAAAAAATAAGTAGCTTTGTAAAATGGTTAAACAGTTACAGTAAAGTACTCTCCCTAAATTGTTGAAGTGCTCTGACACGACCTGTAAAACTTTTTTTGTCAAATGTCTCCTGTTTAGACTCATCATTTCTTTTTTATCTGAGGATATTAACTCTTTAAAGATGTGTTTCTTGGAAAGGATTTAAAGGTACTAGCCCTGATTTCTGAAAAAAGACACTTTATTTTGGTCAGCTCTGTAATGTAATTAAACACAAAATAATTTCCCTAATCAGAATTGCAATCAAATAAAATGTTACTCCTGCAAGTAATGCTGCACTGGCCTTGTGGCAAAAAAGCTGTTCATACATGTGTTAATTATTAACTTTAGCTTTAGAGGCCTAATGGAGTGTGATCAGATAACCACTTGTTTTCTATTCTTTTATGTTTAGGCCCTGGAATACAATATCTTTGAGGGAATGGAATGTAGAGGGTCTCCTCTGGTTGTTATCAGTCAAGGCAAGATAGTTTCTGAAGATGGTAATTTGCATGTTCACCAAGGAATGGGACGCTTCATCCCCCGAAAACCTTTCCCTGAATATGTCTACCAGCGCATCAAGACAAGAAACAGGGTAATTTGCTCAATAGCAATGAAATGTTCATTCTACGAGAATTAAACACTATATTGTAGAAGTGTTTGGTGTGGGTAATCAGGGGGTTAAATGCAGTATCTAGGGATGTGGGGTGAGCACTGTGGGTGTTACACTATTCTTTTGTTTTTTAGTTGGGTTGTTTTAAAAATTTCTTGTTATATAAGTTTTTTGATACAATAATACAATTGTGGTCTACTACTGCTTACAGTTGTGGACAATGAGTTACAAAAAGAAATGTGAAACAAAAGCCTTAAATCTTACCGAAAAAGTCAAATTTATAGTAATAAAATTTCCAAAAACATGCTTTCCTCTTTTCTGAAGTATATTTTTTGATGGTTTCATGGCACAGCAACTTGCATAGGTGGAGTTTTCATGTAAACATTGTTTTTCATGTAAAATAGATTGAAAATATAAATAGTAAGGATTTGAAAATAAAATGTAAAAATGGTGCGTAAATAGTTTACGTCTAAAATATTGCTATTGCTATCATAGTACAAATGTATCTTCAGAATTAAGGAGGAATGTGGTAAACAGGGATGTTAGACTTCTTTAAAAATGATGGAGTTTACATACAGTAAATACTGTTTACAATACAATATGATATGCACTTATTTTTTTGTGTGATCCCAAGATGATAATTCAATTCAATTCAGTTTATTTTTATTTTACAGTGCTCTTCAATGAGTGTAGGCTCAGAGTGCTCATTATTATATGAGATTACAAATTTTTCAAATTGCTAATTCTAACATCATGCACACCCATAAAGACACAAATTTGTTTAAATTCACAGAAAAACAAAGCAGTTTGAAACTGATTAATGTAAGTGGAACCTAACAATGTCTATGCATTAATTGTTGAACTATCGCCAACTAATATTAATCACATCAAAGGTTCACAACTTTAAAGTATATTTATTTGGTTAAGTTTTATGGCTTATGTTTCACATTTATTTTACTGTCCTTCTGATCTCCTTTATGATTTTCTTTGTAAGCAGCCGTAGAAGACATTTTTTTAATAAAGCATAAATTTAACTTTATTAACAAAGTTATTTTTCCAAGCAAATGTGTATATATAATGCAGCTGTAAAAAATATCTTTTACTTTAAAACCACCAAAAGTATCCTGTAAGTGTCACTCATGTTGAACACACTTAGGTTGCTGTGCTTCCCTAGAAAGGTTACAGAAGAGCGGAGACCATTCTTGAAAGCTATATTTACCTCCATACTAAAACCAAAAAAGCTCAAATTTCTTCTTTTAGACTTCAATTCTACTTGAAAATTTGAATCTGACTTGGTATTTCCATAGTTAATCAATACACTTGTGTGTATTGTAATGTGTGTTGTCTGCCTGTACATCAGGAATGTGTTTCTGAGTAAACATTTTGATATGTGCTAGTGTCAATTCAGGGTGTCCTGTTTCTTTTTTCAAGGTAATGGCATTGCAAGGAGTCTCCAGAGGCATGTATGATGGACCTGTGCATGAAATTCCAGCAACTCCTAAATACATAACCCCAGCACCATCTGCAAAGTCATCTCCCGCCAAGAACCAGCCTCTACCTATCAGGAACCTTCACCAGTCCAACTTCAGTTTGTCAGGTAGGAGCTATTCAAGAAGCAGCAATTTACTGTTACAGTAAATCAATATCAACATTTACCGTGCATACAGAGCAAGTGTGGACAAATTATACACAGTATGATTTGTGTTTAAGCTATTACATGATACAAGTGGGAACCAAATATTTCAAACTCTACATTTTTAAGTCATCCACTATTTTGAAACTTGTGAGAAGAAAGCTGATTATCATTCTCCTTCTATCATTTAGTAATAATGACAATGTAAATGTCATAGAAAAAAACTTGGTAGCTGGTGCTCTTCACTAATCATTCAGCACTTAAAAACAAAATGTGTTCTTGTCACAGTCTCTGTTTTTCACAGAAAGTGGCTTCTTAAAATTTTAAGTTCATGTTTTATTTGCCATGTCTAACAACTATGATATCTTATTCACCTTTTTATACTTTAATTTACGCATATGCTTATTAATCTACTACCGGGTTTGTTGGAGCTAACCCTGTGACATATTCTGGGCAGCACTTAGTGGAATACAACTCCTTTAAAAAGCACAACTTTCACATTCCTTCATTCCAGGTACAAATTATAGACACCAAGGGCAACCTACAACAAGTATTTGGCATTTGTAAAGAACATGTGAGCCAAATCAAAATTAACACTTATAAAAATGAATTTTAAATATCTTAAAATGAAGTACACATTTCTAAAACTCTCAAATCACAAATAGGTTTCTTCACATTTTAAGATATGTGAAATATTTTTAAATTATATATTATATTCTGTATTTTGAATTATCCATTGCATTATCTCAAATGCATTTTCAGATATCTTAAAATAACTTCCTGACAATCCCCGGATGTATCAAATACACCTTGCATGCATTGTAAGATAAAAATTAATTTCCTGATATCTCAAAATACTTCCTGTATTATGTCCTATTCTTTCAATGGAACTTCCTGTCTATTTTAAGATCTTACAAAATGTTGTGGAAGTTATATTGAGTTATGATAATAAAACAGGAAGCTATTTTAGGATACCTAGAGAAACATTTATGATAGCTTTAATTATATTTGAGATATCTGAAAAATATATTCAGAAATCTTGTAAATAAGCTCAATACATCTTAAAATGTATTTCAAATATCTTGAAATAAAATTCAAGATACAGTATATTTTAATAAATTTAAACATATATGAAACAGAGCAGGGTATTTTAAAATACATGAAATACATTTTAGATACCTTAAAATACCTGGAATTATATGGGAAGTTATCTCAAATTTGTTTCAAGATATCTTAAAATGGTCCCATTGGAAACACAGGCAATTTTAAATGAAGTAACTATGGGATATCTTGAATTCCATTTCAGATATCTCAAAATGAATATAGATTTAAGATATCTGAAATTGTATTGGAGATATTTCAAAATGTGCATGAATTAGATTTGTGATTTCTTGAAATGTTCTCAGAATGAACAGTGTATCATTTGATTATATCTTGAAATCTAGTTAAGATATCTTAAAATGCATTTAAGGAATTGTAGAGCTGTGTCTATGCCAACCCAATACTGTATATTGTTAGTTTTTACGTTGCTCTTTTAGGTAGATCGCCGTCTGTGGATGGGGGCTAACTGTTGTTGCTGTATCAGTGATAAACTGTGCGACTTTGCTAAGTCAGACTTTAGATTTTTTCCTTATCCCAATTTTAAAACCTGTGCAGTTTTTGGCAGTGCTGGCCCAATGCATTTGTGCTCCTTGTATGCTCCTTTAGGTATCACACAATCCTTAAATAGGACCTCTTGTTTAACTACACTAAGTTAGAATTTGTGCAACTTCGGCAGGCTCACTCTTTTTATAGACTCTTCTGTAGAAGCCTCTTTTAAATGATGGCGTGCCAGGTCATACTGTTGGTGAATCATCGGTGATACCATACTCAGACTGAAGGAACTTGTCAGCCCTGTTACAATCCTTGAACCAGTTGTACTTTCAGATGTCTATATGCCACAGCTCCAGCCCCAATTAGGGTTACTTGCAGGAACAGGGGTATCCCTAACTGAGAAACTGGGTAGCTCCTGTTGTCTCTAAACCTTCAGTACCTCAAAGAAGGGAAGGATGTCTGAGTCATCCTCTCAGTTGCCCCTTCATTAAAGGCTCAGTCGTCTTATTCCCTGGTCTTTAGAGTGGACATTCCTTTTGAAACCCAAATCTTTCCTTTTGCTGCTGGTATATAATTGTATAGGATATATTTTTAAACAATCTTAACGTCATCCAATATTTTAACTAAAATGTTTCACCAAATCCATACTTAAGTGTAATGTAGTTTAATATTTATGCCTTGTTTAAAAAATAAAAATACTAAAGAAACCACATTTTATTTTTGTTTTTGGTCCTACTCTTTACACTCAGTATCTCGAAACATAACCAAGTCAGTTTGCTATTCTGGAACTAAAGGAAGTGTCACCAATAGCATAATTTGAACTGCATTTGCCCAAATAGGCTAATATGACTTAAAGAGACAGGAATTAGTCACCAGAGTATTCGTGTCATTTTAAAGAGTGCAGATCTTCATTTTTATTTAATGGATGTATCCATTTTTGATCATTTTAGTTACGGGATTAACTAGTGCCTGCCTAGCATTGCTTCCTGACTTGCACCCGATGCTTCTGGAATGGGTTCCAGCTTGTATGACCCTGAACCGTATTAACCCTTAACTACTTGCACTGTTGTATTTTGTACACCAATCTTAGTTATTTTTGTCTGTCTTTTTTTTCCAATTATATTTATTTTATTGTAATCATTCCATACAAATAGATAAATTTTTACAAAAAATAGGATTGAAAACAAATCGACCCCCACCCCTTGTCCAACATCTTTTTACTTGAACCAACAGGCAGCATCCACCATCTATCCTCAGCTGGATTCACTACAAGTACAGTGTCGCAATGGTTTCCCACCAGTGTGCCCCCAGCCAGTTTTGTGAGTGGATGCACAGTCACAAGTTCCATATTGTGCATTTGGCACACCGCAAGGGGTGCTTACATATGTATGACAACGATGAGATGTTCTTCCTGCAATTTCTTTGTCTGCAAAGAACAACTGAAGTAAAATGAGATATACGTGCAAATCCTGCAGTGGTGTGACTGGTAATGAATGAGCACTGGAGAAGTGGATCAGGTTTATTTTCAGATAGTCCTAGACTGTGTCATACTATTCAGTAATATGGTTTTAAATGACACTAAAAATATGCACAATTTAAAATTTTTGCAATACTTAATATTACAGCCTCACAGCGTGCATATAAATTTAACACTGGTGCATAAAGTACACCACGTGAGTACTTACGAGATGAGAAATGGTGCGAGTAGTTAAGGGTTAAGCAGTGTGACAGATTAGGGCTCTCTTGCTCCCTTGTACCCTCAGACCACACGTCAGACACCAGATAAAAGTCTAAATAATTAATTTATTATAATAATAATGTGCTCAAAGCACGCTCCTCTCCACAATTCTCAATAAACAATCCTCCAAACTCCCAGACGCTTAGCCCCCCTGCCTCCCAACTCAGCTCAACGCTCTGGTGTTTCACTGTCCTTTTTATATTCCTTGACCCGGAAGCGTTTCATCCTCTCTGTCTATGTGACCTGGAACACTTCCGGGTCAGATAAAAATCCTTCTTTTCCTTCACCCAGGAAGCACATCGTTCCCTTTGTCCACGTGACTCTGACATACTTCCTGGGCGTAAGGCAAATAGTCTCTGGGCCTCCCTGCAGCGACTCCTGGCGGCCCCCATAGTATCCAGCAGGGTTGTGTATTAAAAGTCCATTGTCCATAATTCCCTGCTGGCATTCGGGGCACCTCTATGCTGCAAGGAGTGCTCCATCTGGCGGCCTGGGGGTACTGGCCGGATGAACGGCCGGCCATGTACCACAGCAGGTATTATAAAGGATGAATGGAAGAATCATGTCATTACATATCTGCTTGATAAACTTTGTTTTTGGGTAATTTTATGTGTGGATTAATTTCTGGGATGCTTGGTTAAATACCTTTCCATGCCAACATATGATCATCCATCCATCCATTATCCAACCCGCTATATCCTAACTAAAGGGTCACGCGAGTCTGCTGGAGCCAAACCCAGCCAACACAGGGCGCAAGGCAGGAAACAAACCCTGGGAAGGGCGCCTGCCCACCACAGACATATGATCATTTTTTTCAAAATAGATTTTACTTATTCACTATTATATTGGCAGTTTTTTTGTATGAAAAATCTATCAATGTATATCTGCTGTTGTCCCTTCTTAACCAGTTTAGTATTAATAGCAAATATACTATTTTAATGTTCAGCAACTAATTCCATTTCCTTTTCCTTTCTCAACCAGTTCAGACATTTTGCGAATACAGCTCTCCCATTTGACATGAACCTAAATCGATCTGAATGTTTTTAGTGAATGTTTTCATTTTCTGACCCTGTATTTTCATATTTGGGGTAAAAATCATTTTGTCCTTAACCCATTTCCAAATTCTAAGAGTATATTCTTGCGTCTTATTTTTCCAGGTGCTCAGATTGACGATAACATCCCAAGACGCTCTGGCCACCGTATTGTGGCTCCCCCTGGTGGCCGCTCCAATATCACTAGTCTTGGCTGAACTGTTAAACTTGAAGATTTGACATTGCAGCAGATAACCTGAAGGAGATTGTTACGCTTCTTTATATGTCAGTGTTTTAAGTCCTCAGCTCCTCTGGTATTGAGAAAATGATTTGTCTGTCTGTTTATGGGATGAGGTAACCTTAGTGTGATGTCATTGCTTGAACGATTGCCTCGCCGTTGTACTTCATGCCATAGTCAACTCCAGCATGGTGCTTCCATTACCCTTTTTGTGAAAGATGATATTAGTATTGTTTTGTATACTGAAACCTGGTTCATTGCACTTTTTTTCCAATGTGATTAGTTATAGGTAGCTGCATGTTGTAGTACATTTTGTGGTTAGATTATTATTGTTTAGTTGCTATTTTTGCCAAGAATCATCTACCTAGGGTGAAAGCCCAAGCACTGCTTTATAGTGCACATTTTCTGTAAATGCAACTAACATGATTTTGAATTACAAGAAGGCTTAAGTTGTCATTTTATGCAGTGTTGGTTCAGCTTAGAGCTTCACTCAGAGCTTAAAGAGCACTGGAAGCTGTGATCAGTATGGAATATTTTGTATTAGTACCTCAGTAGGAATTATTTAAGGTTCAGCACTGCTAATAGACATATGCAATATGTATTTCTTGATTTAGGTTATAGGTTTAAGTGACCAGCAGCCATTTTATATGGGAGTAAGATGACACATCAGCAGTATTTCTGGTAAAGCACACTTTTAAGTGGGATTTAATGTACATTTTGTTGGAACAGCAAAGGATTTGCTATCGAGTCGTTCGCATACAAGCACAGGCACAGCAAGAGTTTCACTGTCTCCTTATTTCAGGATTTTTTTTTTATCAAATTCCTTTGTATTCACACACACATTTTTACATATTGTTCAATTTACTATTGTCTAGTGAATTAATGATTAATATTTTATCATTGTGAAATAAATTATAATAAACAAAACCTTTGTATTTCGTATCACTCAAGTTTGATAGGATGCACAGGATTTGCATACTGCTGTTATTTATCAGATTGACTTACCTTTTAACGTGGAATTTTTGCATTCTATTCCTGAATGTTCTGTCTTTACTATAAGGGGTCCTTTAAACTCTCTTAAAATAATAATGGGTTCAGTAATGGTCCTTTGTGTGGTACCTTGCAGAGCCATTGCTTGACAGAGTTCTTTGCTTTTGAAATTGGCTCTTTGGGCTAATATGTGGACAGGACAGAAATCTTTAATGTGCAATACGCTAACTAGATACTAACAGAATAAGGAAACCTGAATTGAGTCTATGTTATTGTATGTAGAAAGGGTCCTTTTTATAAATTGTAAACCCATTGGTATTTCACAGATCTGTTCTCATCCATTTATGGAGCCTATTGCACATCTAAATAAATGAACCTTCTTTTTTGGAATGGGACCAAATATGGTTTTCCTATGGGATTGCTCTGAAGAACTGCTTTGACACCTTTTATTAAGAGTGACGATCTAAGTCCACTTGTAAAGGTTGTCGGCCCTGCTGCCATCCACAAAGTCATAGAAAGTCAAGCATCACACGTTTGTATTCAGAGAGACAGAGAGAGAGGTTGGGAGCATGCGCCGATTACACCCACCATACGGCAAGCTACCCAGATTGGGACCCGAATGCAGCTGTGCAACGGGTGACACCTCAGCACCACACTGGAGCAGTGTGAGGTTTTTTTACAGTGGCTGGAGTGCCAATCCTGCCACCAACTCCCACGTTTTCCCTGCAAGTTGGTGGACCTGCTTGCAGGGCTGGATGCAGATTAACGTCATACCCAGGATGGAGCCACTTCTGGCATTTATGGGAGCCACCACTCCGCCCCAATGTATTCAGTGTATGCCAAATTAGCTGTCAAATGCTGTTAAGCCAATCAAACTATCAAGTCCGAGTCATAGCAGGCTTTTGAGATCACTGCAAACTAAAAGAGTAATGGAGTGAAACATCTTTGGGACACATGGATTTTAAAGAGAACAACATGAAGCTTGAGCTGGGTGTGTTTCAGCAGCAAGACACATCTTCAGGGCTATTTATGGCCACCTGAAGGTAAGCTGTTTTGCTCGATTTTTTTTGTTTGTTCCATTTTATTCTGTTGTCTGTGTTATGAGTCGAGACTGTCATGCTGAGGTGAGAGGTTCTTTTATTAAACATGGTGGTGACTCCTCCACACACCTGTCTCAATATGTTGGTTATCTGCAGTGTAAGGCAATTGTATCTTTGCATTGATGCAGTCCTTGTAAGTCTGTTTAGCTTCCTTCCATTACCCCTTAATGTTTTTTTCAATAAGAACAAATTAAACAGAAACATGTAAATACCAAAACATCACCATAAATACAGTAGGAAAGCTATGCCTAGTGTCCATTATGGTACTGATGCAGATTTACTACACGTCCTTTGTGTGATATATTTTGAAACAGTCACCAACGCACAGCCTGATGTCACAATCAAGACAGTAGAAGCCTGTTACTGGCCCCCCCCCCCCCCGTTTTTTTAATAATATTTTTTTCAAGTTGCTAGCTCGTGAGAAGGTAAACTGTCAGCTCCTGATCTGCAAGATAGACGTGTTATTATAGGCTACCGCAGTAAGACTTAGTGACCTCCACATTTCCCCCAACACAAACACTGACAATAACTGCATTGTGAACATTGCTGGGCAGGCTAATGGCGTTCTAGTGTTTCTACTTGATCACAACCATTTTGCATTTTTTTCCTCACGCCTACTTGAACCACAGTGAACCTTCATGGGATGAAATTTAGCAGGCATCTCGCTGTGTTTCGGTTTTACTGTGCTGTAACCAATATACATTGTCATCACTACCACTTAATTCAACAAATGGATCGATTTCAATTTGTTCTAGGACTGGCTTTACAACTTCTTGTTTAAATGCCATTGTGTTTTGTTTGAATGCTCCACCCAATCATGAATATTGATGAGTTACCGTAGCATGTCAAAATACATAGAAATATTTGTGAATTTTTTGCAACATAATGTTTGTTATCCACTAGATGGCAGCAGAATACTGTCCTGAACTTTATCCAGGCTTAACACTCTACAGTGGATTATAAAAGATCCACCCTGGTAGACTCTCGGGGTTAACACCAATGAGGTTAGTTTGGCCTAGTTTCTAATTACCATATTTTTTTTTGCAATTAACTTTATGAATATAATCAATTTACCATTCTCATTTCACACAAATCTGGAACTCAAACTTTTCTCACAAGGAAAAAGAAGGAGCCAGAAACAATGTTGTTTTGTCTGTGAGTTTCAGATGAACCTTGGCATGAGAGAATGAGGGTCACTGTGTTAAGACACCAAGTTAAGATGCGGTCCGCTCACCACTCGTAAAGTAACTGCAGTGATGCCGTCTAAACACTTTATCAATATGTAATCGGTCAGAACTGATTTTAGGCAAGGAGGTTCCTCTGGGAGTAATTTAGGTCTAGCCTGTGGTCAGGTCCCATCATCATTTCTGTGGCTTTTTGAATTATAAAAGTCTTCCCATTATCAATCTAAGAGAACCTTGAGCGAAACACTCTTTGTTTTTCAGTGCATCCCTTTCCCCAGTAATACTTGATTCATAATTGAAATTAACAATCAAATACTGAAAACCACCGGGACAGCCAACATGACCTTTCTTTCTTCATTCATTTTCTTGCATTATATAATACCAGTAACCATGCACTGCACAATAACGTGCAGTGAATACACTTGACGTGAGCAGTCATAGTTTTCATCTTCTTTCTCTGTACGTTTAGCATTCGTTTGCTCAGAGGTTGATGCGCTTGCTTCTTCCTGAGCAGCTCTTCTTTTCTCCACCCTAGCGACCCGCTTCTTCTCTTCTTTCGTCGGCATCTTTTCATGTTAAAACTGATTTAGGTCAGTGTTTGTGTTGCAATTACTTAGTACGTTTTCTTTAATTTTTCACATAAGCTGGCAGTTAACTCTTTAATCTGCCTCATGAATTATTTAAGATATGAAGAGGTAGGGGAAATGACGGTGGTAGGGATGAGAATGGCGTCCGTACACATGAGCCGCCCTGATGGCCGCTTTCGAGAGTTGATTCTACAATAAAATAAAATAAAAAGAAGTAGACGTCAAGTAGTATATGTGTACCGAATATCAGGTCAACAGGTCAAACGGTTTGCTAGCTAAAGGTGATTTAAAATCCCGGACAGCCACGGTAGCGTATTATATACAGTATAAAGATTTTACTTGGCTTTTCAGAAAAGAGTGTTACTGATAATGTATTTGTGGCAGTTCCAACAAGTGTAAAAGAATAAGAAGCTGAACCTTAATGCTATAAAATGGGTCTTGGATCATTTTTGTGTGACTTTTCTATCATGCTGTGGAATCCAAAGCTGGCACACTGATGGTGACATTATAGCTGAGATGCTGAATGATCAACAGATGAAATGCTCAGCTTTATTCTTTTATAGAACACAAATAACTTTAACATTCACTGTAGTTACAATGTACGTGTTTAATTAATTATCAGTCTTACGTTTGGCAAAGCTAGTTTTAAAAATTAATTTCCCGCAACACTCCTACAGTACATTTCTTTACTTTTCTCCATGGATCGAGATTAGAGTCATCAGATTTAAATCAAGCATACTGAATGACAATCATCATATAAAATAGAATAACAACATGTATAGATAAACGTGTATAGACAAATCAAGCATATAACACACAACTGACTCTTCTATAATTTTTTTACAGGTTTTCATAAATGAACAAGGGGGGTGCCGTTTTTAGTCCATTTGACACGTTTCTTTCATGGAGTCCATGTAAAGTTGCAACTCTGATATATAATTTTGCCTAAAGATGACAGTAATATTTGTACAGTAGTCCTTTGGCTGGCTGTTTAGTAAGTCCAAAGTGGTCTGGGTGATGTTGATACACCAGATGATATTGTGTGGGCTGAAGCTTCGTCATCTTCGATTCGGGTTCTAGTAGTTGTTTCCTGTCTTTCATATGACATACAGCCTGTGTGTGGCCTGTCAGAATCTAGCGCTTGCATTGCACAATGAACCTTGATAGAAAAAGAGCAGTTTGTGCTGTCATACCCGCCTCATATTTGGTATAGCTGTCTTCTGTTTTGCTGAGGTTCAACACTAAGATTGTCTTTTTGGTGCAATGCTTTGCTTTTTTTGTGAAGAAACTGAACACTTGTGAGGAGTGTGCCCATCAACAACTTGGCTGTGGTTTGTTTCTACAGGAAAAAGACACCTTTTGTTATTTTGACAACAACAAATGTCTTTAAATCTCATAGATGCCTCAGTGTATCCCTTGGAATTGCCAAAAGGCTATTAGCTAGTCATCCCAGACCCTGCAGTTCTCCATCAGTTGCTGGGCAATATGCCTCAGATGCAGCGTTCGTGAGGGAAGATAAGCCCTGAAATGTTTTCTAGACGTCAAGGCGCCTTTGACGTACCTACCACAGGATAAGTTGTGACCTGAATGACTGAAATGGTTCAAGAACTGTTGCAAACACTGAAGATAATATTGGTGCTTTGAACATAAACAAAAGGTTCAGGTTCACAAATGGAAACATTCAATTGTGTTTTATTTACAAGAACTTGAATGGGTATTGCAGCTTTTCTTCCACAAAAATAACACAAATGTGAACAAGTTCAGTTTAAGTGTGAAGTGTAAAACCCTGGCCTTGGGATGTCTTTCACTGTACAATGCTGCAATATCAAATGTTGTTTTTTCTTTACTGCTTATGTCCCATATCACCTCTTTTCAAATCTTCACACAACTCTGGCCAGGACTTTGTGTCTAAATGTCTCATATGGATTGTCAGTGTGTATTTCTACTACTGACAAACCCTCACAATCGTCTGACTCCCCACCGGCTTAACACCTCACAGAACACCAACACTATGAATGTGCTCACGTGGAGTGGTGGGAAAAGCCATAAACATTTCTGTATGACCTCTACCTTCAATCAATAAATATTTCTAAATGGAACAAAATTTGCAGAAAAACAAACGCAACATGCAAAGCACAGTGATTTGGTAATCTACGCACCATACGCTGTTGTTATTTTTTTATTTCTTTTAATGCAATGACATTCTCTAGAAGGAAAAAATAAGAATGGATTTGTATGTGATGGTGTGATGTGATTTAAATTTCAGCAGTTTTATACAAATGGGTCAGATTTAATGACTGAATTCAGTCAGTCATTTTCCAACCCGCTATATACTAACACTGGAGCCAATCCCAGCCAGCACAGGGCGCAAGGCAGGAACAAATCCCTGGGCAGGACGCCAGCTCACCGCAGGGCACACACACATCAAGCACGCACTAAGGACAATATAGGATCACCAGTGCACCTAACCTGCATGTCTTTGGACTGTGGGAGGAAACCCACGCAGACATGGGGAGAACATGCAAACTCCACACAGGGAGGGCCCGGGAAGCAAACCCGGGTCTCCTAACTGTGAGGCAGCAGCGCTACCCACTGCACCACCATGCCGCCCTGGCTGAATTCAATGTATCCGAATTAATTTGCATAAAGAATGATGGGAGAATAAACAAGGGCATTAGAATTTTCATTTTGTTTCCGAAAATACAATATGTAATAAAACACTACAACTCTGTATGGACCAACCCTCCTCTTATACACTTTAGTAGGCAAAGCAGAAAGGAAGATGTGACTTTCATTTGCTTGATTTTAGCAAAACATCTTTTCAATTACAATTTACAAGAACGGATAAAATCTGCACACACATCAGAGAATGAAGTTACTGATGTTGATGCACTTGAGTGGTGTTTGTGACTTGAATGAAGTCGCTGACAGTAGAAAAGGCCATTCTATGGAGACTGATGGCCGCTGACAAAGTTTATTAAGTAGAGTGCTGACAAATTGGACTGGATGCCAATACTGATGCTCTGTGTAAGAAAGGTCAGAGCCGACTATACTTCCTTAGAAGACTGGCGTCCTTCAACATCTGCAGTAAGATGCTGCAGATGTTCTATCAGACGGTTGTGGCGAGTGCCCTCTTCTATGCGGTCTTCTATGCATCCACTGAACAGTATCATCTCCAGACAGAGGAGCAGCTTCAGCAAGAGACTGCTGTCACTGTCCTGCTCCACTGACAGACTGAGGGGATCATTCCTCCCCCAGACTATGTGACTATCAGTTCCACCTGGAGGGGTAAACATTAACATTATACAAAGTTATTGCCTGTTTTACCTGCATTTTTACTACTCTTTAATTTAATATTGTGTTTTGTTTTAGCATGCTGCTGCTGGAGTATGTGAATTTCCCCTTGGGATTAATAAAGTATCTATCTATCTATCTACACGTCAGCATGGATCAAGTTAGATTGCTCATAGTCTTTATGTTGTTGTAAAGTAATGTCCTAAACTATTCATTATGATGTCATAAATTATTATTCTGTAATTCAGATCACTATAAATTCAAGCAGTTTCCCAAATGACCATCTTTGATGAGGGTGGCATGGATGGCACAGTGGTAGTGCTGCTACCTTCCAATCAGGAGACCAGGGTTCATGTCCCGGGTCCCAGGAGATGCATGGGTTTCCTCCCACAAAAGAAATGCAGGTTAGGTGGATTGTGACACTTCACTGGCCCGAGTGTGCGGCTGGTGTGTGTGTGTGTTTGCTCTGCAGTGGACTGGCACCCTCTCCAGGGTTTGCTCCTGTCTCGCCCTGTGCTAGCCTGTTAACCTTTCCCCCATGTGGCTCAGGTCTGGATTAAGCGGGCTAGAAAATGACCTGACATTTTTGATGACCTGTACAGTTCAATACAGAACACAAACACGGTAACAAACAAACTGAGTGATGAATTGAGTGTCCAAGATGGGAAAGAATATAAAGAAAGCAATGTTCAGCGTGTCTTTCTGGGCATCCATTCATCCATCCGCCCAAGTCATGAATGGAAATCTTTTAGGGTAGACAGAGGGACACCAGTGCGGTGCCAGGCCCATTCTAACGCAGACTAACAACCTGCCCTGTGATATTAAGATTTCATTTCAAACGGTCATGAATAAGCCACTTGACCAAACGTAAAAGGAATGGAAGTAACAGTATCAGAAATGCTGTAAGTCGCCTTGGGTAAAGGTGTCCTCCAAATGAATAAATGTAAACGTCATGGATATTATGATATCGTACTGTGCCATGCTTGAAAATTCAATAAAAGCATTCAGAAATACAATAGTAGAAAAGTAAAATCTTTAATGTTGAATGTGTAACAGAATGATACAGATTCTTGCAGAGGTAGATTTTCTTCACAATCAGCTTTATATGTCTGCTCCACGCCACTTCCACTCCTTTTGCTGGCACTACCTACTGTATGTGATATGATGTTCACAGTAAAAATTGTACTGTCATAGAATAGCTGCCTCATACTTTAAATTTTAACAAAAAAAATTCTTATGCCTTTTAAAAGCAAAGAACATCATCCTTTGAACAAAACAGCAGTTACATTAAAACGTTGGGCTCAGTCTTATACAAAGATATTATATGTCGTGTTTACTTCAGCAGGGGGGCAATAATATGTCAGAAAAAAAAATACATTTAGTAACTTTTACAAGCCTGTTCTGACTGTACTGGTAACAAAAATAAGGGTAACACTTTAGTTTAAATACTACAAAAATGTATCTATCACTCATTTACTCTTCTGTTACAAGACCTTAACAAAGGCTTCTTATGGTCTTCACAACACTCAGAAAACGTCAGTAGATGGGTCACTCATCTCTGTGGCACATTGACATGATGGTAAAATGACGTGTTAATATGAAGGATTCACAGGTCTTATACTAAATATATAATATCAAGAGAATTGTGTCTCAGTCAGATCATTCCAAAGTGATGTTTTGTTAGTAGGTCACACTGCAGAGATGACAAAACACTTTACTGACACTTCAGAAAGACCCAGAGATGTGTGTGTTAAGCTCTTGTTACATAACAGCAAATGAGTAATGGATGCATGTTTTCAGTACCTAAAGTGTTAACTACATGAAGAATTAATACTTACATACAAAGAGTATATAATAGCATTAACGATAATTCCACGTACTCCTAAGTACAGGTTCAAAAATCCAATAGTGGTAGAGCTCTATAAATGAGCAAAATGTAACAGTTAACTCTTTCAAAGTGCTATAAGAAGGGAAAAAACATATAAATATGTAAGTATGTTCCCAATGTATTATGTGCTATAGTAGTGCTGTAATTAAATAAATAATATATACTTCAATATAAACAAGTATTCAACTAAAACTTTGACCCCTCTCTTATCATATATACTCGTACAAACACACAAACTTCATAAATAACCAACAACAGCTTATTCTTCAAAAACTGCCTTGATCTACTGAAGTATAAACACTCATTTTTCTAACTTAAACTCTTAAATGACAGACACAACTGCTAGTAGACAAAGTGGCGCTCAAAGTGTCACTTAGCGTTCACATTTACAGTGCAAGTAAAGCTTTTATTTGTATCAAGGAATACTCAAATAATTGTTTTAAATTTGCTCCAGCTCCAAAATGATAAGCAGCTTATCTTTCCACCATACCGTCCACTACTTTGAAACAAGACAAGCCTTCAGTCAGTCCGAGGATTCCAGATTTTCAGATTGTTCTCTTCATTGTGGTTTTGGTAGATGGATTAAGAATTTCATGTTGTCTGGCTCTAAATGCAAGTAAATAAAAAGCAGAAAAAAAGTGCAGAATTTGAAAAAGAAGAATAAACCAATTTAATAAACACAAACACTTTCCTGTTTCACAAATATCTGGGGAAAAAAAAAAAAAAGGGAGAGAACAGAATTTATTGTAAGTCATTATCTGTGTGGCTCCTCCGCGCATTCTGGGCGCTCATTAATGACTAACCCATTACCTGTCCGGCGATGGACTTTGTCCTTGGACTGGACCAGCACTACCAGGATTACTCCTGCTCTGCGTATACGGCATACGAAAGGAATTCTTCTTCTGAAGCTCTTTTTCACCTGTTAAAGAATGACACTTTTTGAGAGACATTAACATCAAAATAATTTTTATTTGACATTTAAGACATTTGTATGTTTTGCCAATCTTTCCACTTTAGTGCTATACTTCAAAATACATTAAACAAGTAAACCATTATTATTATAAGACATCTTAATGAAGAAGTGTGTCACACGACAGTCTGCTTTATTTGAGTGTTAATTATTGGACAGGTTTGATTTTTCCCTTTAATTTTATTTCTAGGTTTTCCTAATCAGACACAAATAAATAGGATGAATAAGAGAGCTGCTTTTGTGAGTATTAATTCCAACTGCACACCCTTGTTTTGAACTAAACCACCAGATTTCCTGTTAAGGTACAAACTACTATGAGGTTTCTAAACTTCATTTATGATCACTCAAAAAAATATTCACTGTTCTTCAAGTTTTCTTTTTCTTCTTGAGGTTCTGTACAGTTTTCATTTCCCCTTGAGGACAAATTCTTTCTTTCTTATAGTGCCTTTCTATCTATCTATCTTTCTATCTATCTATTGACACAGAATAATGTTTTGAAATTATGGAATCTCTAGAAGAAGTCATTTATTCCAGCCAGTTTCAGTTTTATTGCAGTTGTTTTATAAACAAAAACCTATTTGTTTGTCGCTATGTTCTATTGGCAGTAACAATGCTTTTAGGCTGCAGAATTCTATTTTTGAAATCTACAACCTGCTATATAGAGCAGTGGCCTTTACAATGACAACCTTTTTCTATTTTCAGGTCTTCTAAACTTAATTCTGTGCTATTAGGGCATCCTGGTAAGAGCAGGGACAACGCTGGTACCCACTGCTGCACCACACTGCCCAAACGGCATAGACTCTGTATTGTTCATTAGTATTGCTGGGGCTGGTCCAGCGGGAAAAATATAGCTGCTGTATGTTATGTGGTGTTAATTGTGTCACTAAAAATGATAAGGTTACATCAACTGGTAACTTTAAATTGGTTTTGTATGAGTGTGCCCTGTAGTGGACTGGCACCCCTTCCCTTTCAGAATTGGTTTTTGCTTTGTACTCATGCAAATGGGACAGTCTCCAGCCTTGGAAACTCTGAATGGGAAATACAGCAGTGTAAAAATGAACAAATGAATGCAAGAAAATAACATCCGACAAGCACATTCAGGAAACAGCAAGTTATGTTATGTGGCAAAGTATATCCATCCACACATCTTCCTAACCCACTTATCCAGGGTAGCATCGCTGGGCATCTATCACAGCAAGCCCACTAGGCAATAGGAACACCATTTCTTCATTTTCCTTTCATGAAAATTGTGATGTGTTTAGTAAATACAGAATTTGAAGGCTATGGCCAGCACAGCAACTTTCACTTGGTGTAATTAACTGGAACTCAAGTTGGAAAATATGAAATTGCCCTTAAAATATTAACATGTCAGACACATCTTTACCAGTGGTCAATGTACCATGGCACAGTATTTTCAAAGCAGCATGAAAGTTCACGCAGATACAACCCAATGCATTTGTTCTCACATTATCATCTCTAAATTCTGCTCAGACATTATTCTGCAATATCAAGACAAAGTACTAATACTCCATCTGCAATGGAAATTTAAAAACACGCTGTTATCTACCAATTAACCGACAATGCATACTGTCAATTCAGTCAATCCTCCTTCTGATTAAATAATCTAAACTATCTTTAAAAATATCTCAATAATCTAATTCATTCTACTCTAGTAACTTGTAGGTCTTTCTAATATTATTATACACTACAGGTCAATAGTTTTAGAACACCTAAGTGTTTTCAGTTTTTCTTTAAATTGAATTAGTCGAAAGGCAATGAATGACCTAAAATGGTGGAAAGGTAAGCAGTAAACTGCCAGAGGTTTAAATTTAATGTTTAGTTTAGCAAAACCTTAAAAAAAAATTAAATATCAGAATATTACAAAGGGGCCTTCTTCAGGTAACAACTTACAGATGTTCTGCAACAATTAAAGTAAATTAAGCCTTGCAAGCTGAAGCAAACAATTTGCACAGGTGTCCCAACTTCTGTTGATTACTGAAAAACCTTCTGTCTGCTGCTCTGTACGGGGCATTTCATGCAAGCTAGTGACCCTCAGAAACGTGTCTTCTGATTGGGATGTGACTTTGGGTGTGCCTGATCTCTTCCTATCAGAGTTTCTTCCCATTTCCAATTGCCTTTGGATTGTGTAGGACACCATTGTACTCACAGACACTTTGATTGATTTTTTTTTTTTTGCAATTTCTCTAAATGAAAGGCCTACACTTCGACATCCTTCAATAAGGGCGCGTAAATAAAGGTGAGCTTCAAAAGGGCGAAATCAATTGGGCTAAGCGAATAAAGGCAATTGCAACAAAATTATTACAGAAAATGTATTATTATTATTGTTGCTCTTCACATATTCCAGAGCCATTTGAACTAAATTATCTACGAACGCCTTTATTAGCCGCGCCCAATTGAGGTTGCCCTTTTGAAGCTCGCCTTTTTGTGCGCGCCCTTATTGAATAGAGCCCTACACTTCTACGGGTAATAATGCTCTGTCTCTTTTAATTCGCTAATTGTCATGTTTCTGCCATTATCACTGGATCATTTTCCAACTAGTATGTCAGAGGGTTAGTAACACAGCCCATTCCACCCCACCTTTAAGAGACACAGAGATTTTTTAAGTAATCAACAAAATTTGGGACATTTGTGTAAATTGTTTGCTCCAACTTGCAAAGCTTAATCTACTTTAATTGCTGCAGAACATCTGTAGGGTGTAATGTATTAGTTCTTCCCTGAAGAAGACCCATTTGTAATATTCTGAAATTCCCTTTTTTTCAGGTTTTGCTAACCTAAACTTTAAATTTAAACCTCTGGCAGTTTACCGCTTACCTATTTGCCATTTTAGGTCATTCATTGTATTTCAATTTGAAATATGAAGAAAAACTGGAAAAAAATGAGGTGTTCTGAAACTTTTGACCGGTAGTGTATGTTTGTTTAACAAATATACCTAATAATCTCATCATAGAAGTCTGTACTCAGTATATTTCAGAAAGAACACCAAAGAAACACAAGACAGGTTACGTAAAACTTTTGTTAAATTTACCAACCTCACATTATATTTGAGCACCAGGGCTGCTCAACTTTATAACTTGAGTTTATCAACTTCCACATTTACACTGAGTGCAGATATGATGTTACTTTAACAGTTATTTGCACACATTTTGGAATAATTTGTTTAAGTTCAATTAAAAATAATAGAATTGTTCAAATCAATTGATTAGTTTGAAAAAATGAAGGTAGCATTTCAAAATGTCATGAATGTTATATTTTCTAACAAAACTAATGGGTGCCACAGTGGAAAGAACGAGTATTGGCAGAGAAGCATAAAATAATATGGAAATTTGAACAAATGTATGACATTAAATTATATTGTCTTTTTATGCTAAGACAAAGCTAAACCAACCTGAATCACCTTTAATCGGAGAATTGCTTCTTGGCAGGGCAACTCTGACTGATGCTGCAAGCTGAGTCACGAACGTGTCCTCCACCCCCTGAAACACAAAAGCATTAGGTGTTCCCTTTTCATCAAAATATCAAGTTGCACATCTCATCCTCGTGTAGGAGAAAACCCTAAAGATGCAGGTTTCCACATGTATTAGTGATGCCACTTGTGTCTGCAGGCCTTCTTCAGCTTTAAGATGTTGGCCATATTTACTTGAACATGGAAATGAATGCACCACACATTCTACACGTCAGATGTGTCACATAATGCGTAATGGGAACATTTTAAGATGTTTTTAAACAATGGCCAAACCGCCACTGCCAGGTAGTGGGAAATTTCCACTTGACACTGAGGGTTATGTGTAAATCTTTGCAGTGCACTTTCACAATTAAAACAAAATGTTTATAGGCATGACATTGGGCAACATCATAATGTGTCACTGAAGGCTCTTGTCCTATACAGTGTTCTTCTTCGAGTTCTTAAATGAGCAGCACGTTGTGTTAACTATCATTTTTAAAGTTTCTTCTGAGACCTGAGATTGTGTGACCATTTCACTAATAAAACTGCAATAACATAGTGAAATGTGATAGGTAAAACAAAATCACAGTATTTTAAACAGAAGTCAAGTTTTTTTGTGAAATTGCACCTAATTTATAAATCAGAAGAAAATTTCCAATGCTAATATGACATGTCACTTAATGCTGCAGTTCTTGTTAGTGTTCTGCCTTGTCAGATACTCTTAATATTGTGCAATTTACTTTTCAGAGAACAACACTTTCCCCAAATTTGAACATTGACAGTTGCTGCATTATGAACAGTGCTTAGGGGACACTTCAGTAAAATCACTTTGACTTTTTGACACTCATCTACATGCACCACAATGAACCTTCCGGTGACCAAACACGGTGGTTCGATCGTACAGTGCCATATGTACCACTTTCACTATCCATGTCACATTGTCATCACTATCACTTGATTCAACTAATGGTTCAGTTTCAGTTTGTTCTAAAACTGGCTTTATAGCTTCTTGTTTACATGTCATTGTTTTTTGGTTGAAGGATCCACTGCCACTCATGAATACTGACAAGTTACCTTAGAGTGGCAAAGCACATAGAAATATTCATGATTTTTTTGCAGCATAATTTTTTTTTACATTTTATTCACTAGTTGGCAGCAGAATACTGTCCCTGAGAGTTATTTGGGATTAAAAATATAAACCAGTTCATTATACATCACCCCAAGTCTGAGTCGGGCTTAACTGTACTTATGTAGAATTCTGGCCTCAGGGTTAACACCAATGAGGTTAATACGCATATACTTGGCATTTTTGGAATCCTTTCTAATTATATCTTACTAAGCAAATAAAGACGTGTTAATTGAAACAAGAAGCAGTAGGGCTCTTCATAGCAACTTAAAAAAAATAATAAGCATTAACTGAAAATCACTGTCAATGAAAGTTGATATAATGTGTACTGTGCTATCTGATTAATTACTTTTAGAAGAAAGGGAAAAAAAATACCTGGAGTATTAAACACCTGGAAAAAAAAACTCACTTGTGGGTAGTCTGAAGAGATTTCACAGCCTTGTCTAGAAAAAATGTCTCCATCTCCCCTGAAGATGGTCATACAATTACTTACTGACAGACTGTACAATACATCTACCGTCCTGTTGGCTCTCTGCAGCTGTTTGCACATGTGGTAAGTGTGAAAGCCATATTAAGGGCATGCTGAATGTACCGTCTCCCTTTTCTCCTCCCTATTTTCTTTTCTTAATATCTCTACAGTGTTTGCGGGGTGCTCCCTTTGATCTTTCTGCTTGCAAATCAGCTATAACTGTTCATACCTTATATTTGTTGGATACATTAAATATCTGATTACAACAAAGTGAAACAGGACGGAAAAGAAAATCTCTGTTATACTGTGTATTGTACCTGTAGCTCTTCATCAAGGCGTTTCTCCATCAAATCAAAGAATGACTTTTTTTGCCTTAGGCTTTCAAAACCTGCTTCATGGTTTGCTTTGTACTGGCTCAGCATTTTCTTCTTCTGCATTTCTACTCTGCAGGGTGAAAAGAAGGTGAAATTGTGAGTTTAGAGTTAGATGTTAAGCCTGTTTAAGTGTGTGCTTCAGTTCTGTCATACATTGTTTTTATTTTCCAAAGTCAGCTAACCAGTCAACTAAGAAGCGTTACTAATTATGATAATCCAGCAAATTCTGTGATGCCCACTCCTTGAACCTCTTTAATTCAGACTATGGAATGAAATGCTGTAGTCCTATTGTTCACATCTCACCTGCCACTCCTAGATTTGAACATGTGACCTTCACACTTTCTGACCAAATGCAAAGTGGTAAAAGCAAGCAACCTGGCCTGCAGCACTGTGATTTCATTTTTCTTCTGTATAGTGTGCCCCTAAAAATACCGTAAACAATTAATTCAAAGGATGAGAAGATAAAGTGGGTATTGACCTGCTGTGGTCCAGTTGAGATCTACCCTAGCAAACTGGTCAACTGGGAGCAGACAAAAAGTGACCCAAAACTTGATAACCATGATTATTTTTTAGGAAATCTCTCTGACAGTGAAAGAGATATTAGGACCCATTTCCTGTGCCAAGCCTAGGGGTGGTATTCACTGGTGAGTGCTTGGCAGCTTAGTGGCCCACATGGCCCAACTGGGCTCAGCATGAAGTTGTATGGGACAACTCAATGGACTCACTACTGACAAGACAGAATATAACAGGAGGCAAATATAAGTTTATTATAAACACAAATGGTGTCACATTGTACAATGAGGTCATATTTGCACCCAAGCAACACCATAAGGTTGAGTGCAAGGGAAACAGAGAATTGTCTCTATTCTACAAGGACTGACACCACCTTGTATTTGTTTAAAATGTAGCCAATACAGTATATTGGCCAACTAGACAACGCTTCACTTCCGCTTTAGACACATCCAGAGAACACCACAGACAATAAACTACACTGAGAGGAAACAGGACTGGAAAATAAATCTCAAACAAGATATTACATGCAGCTAGCATGATGGGCATAAAAAGACATGATTCATTTGTGGCGATGCAGTATTGTTGACTGGTCTGATGTTTAGCTCTAATTAGGATAACTTTACTATTGAAAGTGGGAACATCATGGACCTGAATCTCACTGAAAAATCTCACAAACCAAAACACGGAATCAACAATAGATCATGATCCCGATTTGCAAAGTGTACCCATTTTCAATGTTCTAGACTCATCAGTGACATTCAGCCTGATTTGAACATCTTCACAACCGTGAGATTCTGGGTCATGGCTTTAGGAGACAACGTCTGGGTGGCACAGTAGGCAGCACTTCTGCCTCACAGCTCCAGTAAGTCTGGGTCAGAATGGCCTTTGTGGAGTTGCACATTCTCCCCAGGTATAAAGGGCTTTTTTTCTATCTACTTCTAGATAGATAGATAGATAGATAGATACTTTATTTGTCCGCAGTGGGCAAATAATTTTTTTACTGAAACTCCAAAAATATAAATAGGATAAAACCAAACTACAACCAACAACATATAAAAGTTTATGGCTTGCATAACAAATAGCAGCTATTGTCAAGATAGGCTTGTAGGTGGCAGGAAGATGAGGTCAGACCTGCTTGGATTGTGACACAGGTTTATATTTAATATTTAAGGCATTAATATTTGGATACAGCAGTGTCCACAACAGGAACAGGGCTAATAGGCCTTGATTCCTTCTTTGAAATATTCATCAAAAAGATGTTGGTACAGAGTGAATCATTTCTGTTGCTAAGTCAGTCAGGATTATTAAACTTACTTTCCCAGGAAACGACATGGATAAATTCAGTTTGCAATTCCATGCCTGGATCACACATTTAGTTTTAATTGTACTGTGCTCCCTTTTTCATCACTTGACAGTCACAAAAATCTCCAGTCCTCCCCCTGCTTTCTCTACCCATCCACAGTGTTTAAGTATCACAGTACCTTATCTCGCCATAGCTCGCTATGAGATATAACAGTTCAAGCAACTTGTATAAAAACAATAGAATATTTCCCATTATATGAAGTCAGCCCAGGTCCGAATCCTTTCCACCTTACTTTAGTCCTCACTCCGGATCTTTGCCTCTTCCGTCTCCAGATGAGCTTGTAACTTTTACCCTTGCTGTGGATAATTACCATTTCACTCAGTTTCATTGACGGAGGAGCAGCTCTTCTAAAAGGGCGTAATGGGGCTCTTTAAGTGGCAGTGCTACCAAGTAAATATGGGTATGTTTAATACATCCCACTTTACATCTTTTAGTCTTTTATATTCTCTGATGTTACAGACGTAGGCAGCCATCAGATCTTTTACGTTCACTGTGTGACATTTCTAAAATTCACAGTCCATCACGTTCATGTGTTTAGCTAATAGCTAAGCTATCCCAGTATCTCATCCAGATACTGTACTTCTTAAAGGTTGTCAAGGTTTGTGCTTCAACTACATGTCTCGGTAGTTGTTCTTGATTCCCACAACTCTTAGAGTAAAGAAGTGGTTGCTGGTTTCAGTTTTACATGAACTTCCCCATCATTGTCAAATCAATGTATCGCCATTCCTGCATGATCACCCAAAATGTTGTTTCTGAATGCACCACATACCTCTGGTAAAGTTCTACAGACTTGGGCATTTTGCTCCAGACAGCCAGGTCCTTCTGAAGACTTTCCCTTAGTAACTGCTGGCTTATCAGTTTATTTTTAGTGACATCTTCAATAAACGCATAAGCCCAAAACAGAGAAACAATACAACTTTAAGAATGCAAAAAGATAACTTTGGATCAATAGAAATCTATTACCACTTTTACAGTACATCTTTAAATTATAGAAAAAAATAACTAAAAATACAGAGTTGTTACAAAACTAATAAAAGAAATATGGAGGGACAATATGTAGCATGCAGCTTCTCTTGAACATTTGCTATTTGTTACTTCATAAACAGTCAATTTCTATGATACATTTCATATGTGAACAGAAATTACAACTATATACAAAAATTTAACCAGGAACAGAATAAGAAGGAAGAAGCCTGTATTAAAATGCAACAGTCAAGTTAGCTTTTAAAATCTAAAAATATAATTGTCTATGCTTTCAAAATCATGCTCTGTTCTGTGTTGTCTCCGGCTTTTGTTCTCTACAAATCCCTTTTCTCTAATTACGTATGGATTTTAGAGTCTCATTTTGTTTTTATCAGTGCCGATTTAGGGTTGTTTTCTGCAGAGGCTGCTATGTTCTGCTGCTTTCTATGGCCATGGTGTTTATGGTTATGGCACCTATTGTCAGTTATATGCTCAGCGTTGCTGCATGATGTAATCATGTGCTCATTATTTGGAATGGCAATGCAGTTATCCACATATCTCAGGTTTAAGTGAAGTTGCTTTTGCACATCTGCCACTCTCTTTAGTGTTCAGAGGAAGCTAAAACAAGAGTTTTGATTTGGGTTTTGCACATTTGGATTCTTCCTGTGCTCTTTTTATGTTTTGAACCCAAAGAAAGATTGTGCTTGTTCTTTGTGATGCTCACGTCTGAATGTTTGGAACCTTGTAATGAATTTCTCACTCTGTTCTCTGTCTGTTCCTTTTGTTTATTCCTCTTCTGCTTTTTAGCTCTTCTTTTATTCAGTGCTCTATCTCACCAGAGAAGCTCCATGAGTCCTCTAATATTTCACCATATTTATTTTCATTACCCATATTAAAGAAAGAAGAACAAGGCCTTTGAATAATCAAGAAAATACACAAATGCATCTGAAAGATCCACAATGTTACAGTGAGATTGCACTTTGTGTATTATTTGCAGTTCTACCCAGTGTAGATATAAAACGCTATGGTCTGTTCATGTCATGAGATTATTCGAGACCTATTGGGGCTAGAACCTTGGCCTTGATCAAAAGTTTATGTATGACCTGATATATATTGGAATTACCCAAAATTTGAGGTGGTGGCAACCTCTAACACTGACCTGAGCTCACAGGTTTATTACACCAATGTGAATGGCAAATGACGCATCATGGTGTAAAGTAAAAAAAAGTACAAGCGATATCTGCTGAGCATTTAGCAAATCGCAGAGGCCAATGGCATGATGGAGAACTCTATAATAGGAAGACGTGTTCAGAATTCATCCTCAAGTGTAACTGTTGTGTTTATGGATGATCAAACATTGAACTTTATTAAACCTCCATAAAGGACAGCAAAGTGACCTGTGGCTGTCTGTTTACATCAAAACCAAGTGATAAAACCAGAGCTTGAAGTGGGCCAGTACAGAAGGCTGAGTACTGACACTAAATGGTTTTGTTCTGGTGCACACTGGCACCCCTTGCTATGCCTCAAACCCTCCTTCTCTGCTTTATTAGTGCACTCAAAACTCCAAGGGGGACCCCCAGCTCTTTAATATCATATACATATACCAACAGGGACTCTACCCGGTCTACAATGTAATATATATATATATATATATATATATATATATATACACACATACAGTGGAACCTTGGGTCACGACCATAATTTGTTCCAAATTCGTGACCCGAAGTAATTTCCCCCATAGGATTGTATGTAAAGATATTTTTTTTAAAGATTTTTAGGCACAAAAATAGTTAATTGAACCATAGTATGCACAGTGTAATAGTAAACTAAATGTAAAAACATTGAATAACACTGAAAAAACCTTGAACAGAGAAAACTAACATTGCAAGAGTTCACGCTATAGCCTTACAAACCGCTCTCTGTAAACACTTTATTTAATGAGTTTTAAGCACAGAGAAAAAAAAATGAACATTTAGAAATCCGTAATTTATACAAAAACTAACCATAAACAACCAAGAAAATTAACCTTGCATGAGTCGAGTTCTGGCATGAAGGAAGTGAGGAGATTACAGTTTTGAGGTAAAGTCTGTGAAGATGCGGGTTCGCTACATGCTCCCATCTCGCTTCCGGGAGCCCTTAAACCCGTAACCGTCGGTAATGTTACCGATAAGCACGACACTGAGGCACTACTCTACAGTGGAGTTCTTTTATTAAAATCAACAAAACAAAAATCAAAAACAAAGTCCAAATTAAAGTGAAGTGCTTTCAGAATCCTTCAATAAATAAATGATCCAATAAAAACAGAAGTGAAGTGGAGGTTAAAATCCAATAGAAAAAAGTCTTCATTAAATACGAGATTAAAACAATGTGTGAAGCAGTCTCTTTAAAAACAAGCCTGGTGCATTCTTTAACTGCCTTCTCCACCTTACTGCCTTCTTTAACTGCCTTCTCACGCTCTCTCACGCGCTCTCTCTCGCTGCACAGGGAATGCACAGGAAGAGACTGAACACGTGCGGAAATCATCGCGTGTATGAACCGGAAGGGAAACTGGCTTGTTCGTCACCTGATTGTGTGGTCGTGAACAGATGCACAAGTTTGGCGAACTGTTTGGTCGTAACCCGATTTGTACGTGCTCCGAGACGTTCGTGATCCGAGGTTCCACTGTAAATATATAACAATACACTCAAAGCTCTGAACTCTATTAAGAAGTTATATGCAAATTACAATGCATTGCAAGGAAGACAAAGAAGACGTCCAAAAGAATGAGAATTGGCAATTATTTGTTTCCACTTCAAGCTCTGGAAATAACCAACCACCTTTATTTGAGGTCCATGTGGATCCTAGTACACTAGAAACACCCTAGCTGTTGATTCACTTGGCTGAAATTTCCACTTGCACTCAAACATTTGCTACACTTACTTATGTACTTCTTCTACATTCAGTTAAGTGACATCCTCTTGGTCACGTAGAAAGCAATGGGGACAGACCTGGTGACCTTGGAGTTTACGGCTTACACACTAAACCACATTGCTAGAACCCGTTAAAAGACAAGTAACCATGAGGAATAAAGGACATAGTGGACTCCGTTTGGTTTAATGAAGAGTGATGGCTGCCATTAACTTAATGTAATGTGTGTCTGAGCTCCAACTTAGTGTTAGATGCTTGTATTGTCCTGATGGGCAACAGATGTCTGTTCAAAAAAAGAAAAGCAATTTAACTATAGCAGGAGATCAATGCAAAATAAATAGGCTCAGCAGATCAGGCCTGTGCCTCATCCTCCCCGCCGGCCACCAGTCCATTGGAGAGAGAGCCCACCGATAGAAGGCCAAAAGAGAGTCAGCACATAGCATAACAATGTATGTGGGTGATAAACCTCTATGGACACAGACAGAACATGCATATTTGATACTTATGGACTGTATAGACACTGGGCTCTAAATTCAAACAATTCCAAATGTGCGCTGAGACTGACTATGCATTTTAACAATTTTTAAATTTTGATATGATCTTAGTTAATATTATACTATTTTTAAATATATGTAGAAATTAAACTCTGATGAATATAAAATAGTTGCTCAATATGAAAGAAAAGGTGAAATTTTCTTTGCTCTTCCCCAGATATCAGAGATAAAATTCTGCAACATGAAGGTCATTGCAACACTCTATTTTAGTAATGCTGTGATTAAAATGAAAAAAGGCAAAACAATTGCACCTTCAAATGAAAGCAAGCAGACTGACGCAGTTGCCAATATATTGATAGAGTTAGTAATTTAAATGTGCTATAAATATCATGCTTATGCTAATATTTCTACTGCTCACCATCAATCGCCTGGAGACGTTTCACTTTATCTCTTTCCCATACGTGAGTAAGATTCTCCATCCGAGAAAAGTAGCTCTGTACAAGTTTATTTACAGAGTCCATTGTTACATAAACACTTTGTGTTGCTGCATCCTTTAAATCCTGCTGGAAAATGACAACAAAAAAATAATTTCCAAAGAAGAGTTATGCCGTATTTGGCACAGATGGCAGGGTTTCACTGTATTTGTTTTTACTGTTACTCTATTAGTACTCTCACTTGCCTCAGCAATGTTTCGTGAGGTGTACATGATGCTGACATTAGCTCCACATGTGAACTGCAGCAACAGCGTAAACATATAAGCATGTCAGAGCATTTTAAGCAGCCATCTGACTTTGTTTTATGAATGCACCATTTGGTTTTTCTTCATTTGAGAAACAAGTCAGTGAGGTGAATAGATTGTTCTAATGTGTGATATTCCTAACTCAGGTTAGTCAGTGTTTGTTCTTTTTATTCATTGTTCCTTCTCAATCTTTAAAAACAATTGGTCTGAATGACAGAACTGTTCAACCTCAAACTAGACAACACATTAAATCAACTGGAAGGCTCTTGAAATGCTGCTCAGACTTACACGGTTTGCCTCTTTGAGGCACAAAGTTACTTGGCCACAGGATAATCTGCACATCAAGTGATTATTGTGAGGCGTTGCTGTTTAAAATTCTACCCTGCCAAATTTGTCCATGCAGGGGTTTGTCTGTGGGAGCCAGGAGGCAAGTAACAGAGGAATGGTACACCTTTACTTTAAGACAAGTGGTATCCACTAGTTGACAGCTACCCAAACAGAATCTATCACTCTAAGGGTGGCAGATAAAAAGCACATTACAGCGCGTTTAGAAAGATCACACGTGGAGAACTACTCAGTGACTGGGCATTCAATTACCATAATTCATGAATATGACATACAACTCTGAGCTTTTAATATACTGTATTTATGAAAGCAGCGTCTTCACAGCATTCTATTTCAATAAAGGCCACACACCTTTTATGTTTGAAAGAATATATAAAGCATCTGCCAACTATTTTTATTTTTTTTGTTTTTGCTTTGTAATTCACCTATCAATTAGTGGTATCCTCCAGGAATGGCACACTTTAGTGAAATAATCTGAATCTATGCAAGTGAACACGTGTAGTGGCTAATCATAAAATTGTGATCTAGTAGATATGAGGATAAGCCGCATTTTCAGAATGTTTAAGTATTTTTTAATATGATGTTTTCAGTTTATAATGTTTAAGCGTAGGGATACACCATCTAATTTAATATATTTTGATTTCAGGCTGCTGGATCAATGGGTTCTGTGTGCACTGTAGCATAGTTAAGCAGAAGTTAACCTGAAATATGTTTCAGAAAAATGTAAACACCCAGTGAATGATTATGTGTTTGTTTAAATCTGACTATTTCATATCTAAAAGAGGAAATAGTAATCAATCAATAAGATTTACTTTGATGCTTTCATTTCCACGGAGTCCAGGGCTTTCAGTTTGTTGCCGTGAATCATGAATGAGGGCCCGTCCAACCATATGTGCGATGTGCTCCTGTAAAAGCTCGGCAGCTGCCCCCAGCTCGGAGATGAACTCCTGCTGAAATTCTAATCGAATCAACTCGCCTTCCTGCTCTATTCTTTTCTCCACCTCTGAAAGGCTGGTTTCCTTGAAACAAAAGGGAAAAAAACGTTAAATCAAATAAATGAATTCCATTCACAATGTTGTAGCTGAACTTACAGGTTGGTCCAGATCTAATTATGCAGATCCAGCTTGTCTGGATGACTTTGATCTATTCGGGGACGACTCTCATTCAGCGCAAAGATGATTCTTCATGTCGTCAGTTCGCACACTTCTCGATGGTCTGGGATTTTTCAGGTGATTTTCTATGTAATAAACTTAGTTATAGCGTAATGAAAATTGCATAATTAGATCTGGACCACCCTATATACTGTTTACCATTTATATTTATTTACTTTATAATATTTAGCAATGTTTATAGAAACTTAACATGTCAATTTTTCATGCCTTTTCAGAAATGACCTAGGCTTAATATGAGTACAAAGTCTCACCATAAAAGTATAACTTCTTTAGTTTTTTGCAAACCATCTTTGGAAATTATTATTTGCTTATTTCTGCTTTTGGTGGTATTAGCTATGTGTGGTCTTCGGGTCAAAAACCAACCTGAAGATTCTTCTAGCAGTTTTACTATATTAGTGAACAATGCAGAGGCGTCAGTTAAGTGGGTCCAGACGGGTTGTACCTTGTCCAAGATGAATGTGCAGTCGAGTGCAGCTGTGGCACAAATTGAAAGGGATAGGCTTGAACCTGTCTCTGGCAAATGTATAGAAGCTCGTTCTGTGAACATACAACATGCAAGTACCACAAAGCTCAGTTGGTCTGCTTGCGTTGAATGAGAAGTGAGGTGTGTGCAAGTGCCGAAAAAATTGAAAATGTACGTATATGTGCCATCTCACCAAGTGCAAGTTACGTGTAAGCTTCTATATCTTCTGAAGAATTCACACCGACCCCTGTGGCTGTGGTTGAGCGTGAGTAGACTGGACTGCTCCATACACACACACAGACACATCTTTCATAGTGAGAATGGAGGTACATGCAAAGATTTAAAAGTGCATTCATCCCCCATCTAGTGGCTGTCGTTGAGTGTTAGAGTGGATTCCTCCACACACACACGGGTCTTTCGTTTATATATGTCAATTATTCTGACAAAATGTATATTAAACAAAAACAAGTGAATGTACACATATCAAATGTATTTATAGTAACTTTTTCTGATCTCGTCAAGAGTAGTTTGGGTTAAATGTGTTACAAAATCCCAGCAAGACACCAAACAGTAAAAGTGACAACGTGGCATGAAACCCCCAGGGTCCTCCCTGTTTACAGGCTGTAGTAAGCATCACTCTTCATTGATGCCTCCCTGGTGTAGCATGCCCTGAACCACATCTAAGCATTAATATTCCCCGTTAAGTCCTTATCACTTTGAAGCAATAAGGTGTGGAGCAGCCCCCCGTGAACTTCTGATTGCGCCGCACTCTGCAATACATCACTCTTCATAGGTGCCTCCCTGCACTGCATCAAAGCAGTTAAGTTGGGGGCGGGTACCCTATGAAGTCCAGAGTGTGTCAAAACAATGGGGGGGATTGTCCCCTTCAACTCTTGAATGCGCTTTACTTTGCACTGCATCACTCTTTTCTGCACATCACATATTTTGCATAAAGGTTACAGTTGTGGTGGGAAAGCAAGCAAAATGGCCCTGGGCTTAAATCTTACAGGAACTCACCATTTCTTTAAAAAAGAAAAGCACCTTAAATCACTCAGTACTCTAGGAACAAAATGACAGCATGAATTCCAGGAAGTGAATAATAACAAGGACAAGGCCTCTCCTTAGAAGGAATCTCCAGCAAGAAGGGTTAGAGCTCTTCTTACTTTATGACAGCCATAAATTATGCATTAATGTTATATACTTGTCTCTAGAGGAAATGGTTCTATATTTTGTAGTGAAAATGAGGATACAGATTGGTTTGTTGCAATTTTAATTTAACATCATAAATAATTAGGACACAAAAGAAGTACTTTTAGTGTGCTTGGTGTGTGTATGTGGGTGTGTGTGCCCTATGGTGGGCTGGAGGCCTGCCCGAGGTTTGTTTCCTGCCTTGCGCCCTGTGTTGGCTGGGATTGGCTCCAGCAGACCCCCGTGATCCTGTAGTTAGGATAGAGCAGGTTGGATAATGGATGGATGGATGGATGTCTCTGTAGCACACGGGAGCAAGGCTCAGTCTCTGTGACTCACAGAGAAGCATCCTACAAATGGTGCTATAAACTGATCTTATAAAATACACCTAGGCTGCTTCTAAAGTCCCTCCATATTCATTTGTCTTTGGGAAAATACACCTAACATGCCATTAGCTTCTTTTCTGGAATCAAATGTCATTGCTTTAAAATACAGTATCTATAGGCAGCACTGGGTAGTGCAGGTGTTAAAATAACATGCAAACATTGAAGTAAAAATCACCAAGCCATTGTTCAGTGTTGTTTGTGAATTGTCATTCCTGGAGTAGAAAATACCCAGACACATTAAAGTAAAAATTGCCATTGTAAAATCTCTGAAGTAAGCTTATGCAATCCTTGAAACTGCTCCAGAGGAATGCTGTCTATATGTGTGCTATACAGTGTTCCCCGTGAAATGCTGTGTTGTAATTACTGGTTGTCAGAAATCACAATACTACTCTAAATAATGTAAAAGTACTCAGTCTGAAAAATGCAATGCAATGTTACTGTCCAGCTGCTGTATGTAAGGATGTAGTCATACCACCTGCGCTCCAGAAGAGGTCATCCACATGAAGCTGAGCATGTTCAGGACTGGCCGGTAAGTGGATGGGAAGCAATCTAGGAAAAGCTTGGGTTGCTGCTGGAAGAGGTGTTAGTGAGTCCAGGAGGGGTGGGGGGCGCTTACCCTGTGAGCTGTGTGTGGATCCCAATGCCCCAGTGCAGTGACGGGGACACTGCGCAGTATATATGACGCCGTTCTTTAGATGAGATTGAATATCGAGGTCCTGACTCTCTGCGTTCATAAAAGATCCTTAGACATCCTTTGTGAAGAATAGAGTGTATCCTAATGTCTTGGCTAAAACTGTCTATCACGGCTTTGCCCATATTAGCTCCCTAATCATCCGCTGTCCCTTATTGGCTAACTATCTATCACCTTATTGGCTAACTATCAATCACCTTATTGGCTAACTATCAATCACCCCTTTACCACTCAACATCTAATGTGTTATGAGTGTACTGATGCAACATGGCTGCCATCACATCATCCGCGAAGGTGCTACACATTGGTGATGGAACTCCGAGTCCAGCTCAGGGCGGCGAAGGAGCAGTACAGGAGAAAGCTGGAGCAGAAGTTGCAGAATAACAGCATGAAGGAAGTGTGGGATGGGATGAAGATCATCACTGGCTGCAGCTCGAAGTGGGGTGCCACCATCGAGAGAGTCGTGCAGAGAGCAAACCAAATGAACAACTTCTTTAACAGGTTTGACCACCCTAACCCACTCTCACCTCAGAGTACTGCATCCTCCAACCATCCTTCTGCTGATACCAGCATAGGAGAGACATCCCCACCCACAATTACAGCAGCGCAGGTAAGCAGAGAGCTGAGGAGACTTCGTGCCAGCAAAGCAGGGGGTCCAGATGGAGTATCGCCACTACTGCTGAAGGCCTGTGCGCTGGAACTGGGGACTCCTCTACAGCGCTTCTTCAACCTGAGCCAGGAGCTGCTGTTTCACCACATGAGGCCACAGGTCCGCCATGCCCTCAAACCTCTGCAGTTCGCATACCAGGAGAAGGTGGGAGCGGAGGATGCCATCATCTATATGCTACACCGATCCCTCTCCCACTTGGACAGAGGCAGTGGTGCTGTAAGAATTATGTTTCTTGACTTCTCTAGCGCCTTCAACACCATCCAACCTCTGCTCCTTAAGGACAAGCCAACAGAGATGGGAGTAGTTTCATACCTGGTGGCATGGATCGTGGACTATCTTACTGACAGACCTCAATATGTGCGTCTTGGGAACTGCAGGTCTGACATTGTGGTCAGCAACACAGGAGCACTGCAGGAGACTGTACTTTCTCCGGTCCTGTTCAGCCTATATACATCAGACTTCCAATACGATTCGGAGTCCTGCCACATGCAAATGTTTGCTGACAACACTGCTATTGTGGGCTGCATCAAGAGTGGGCAGGAGGAGGACTATAGGAAGCTAATCAAGGACTTTGTTAAATGGTGCGACTCAAACCACTTACACCTGAACACCAGCAAGACCAAGGAACTGGTGGTGGATTTTAGGAGGCCCAGGCCCCTCATGGACCCCGTGATCATCAGAGGAGACTGTGTGCAGAGGGTACAGACCTATAAATACCTGGGAGTGCAGCTGGATGACAAATTGGACTGGACTGACAATACTGATGCTCTGTATAAGAAAGGTCAGAGCCGACTATACTTCCTTAGAAGGTTGGCGTCCTTCAACATCTGCAATAAGATGCTGCAGATGTTCTACCAGACGGTTGTGGCGAGTGCCCTCTTCTATGCGGTGGTGTGCTGGGGAGGCAGCATAAAGAAGAAGGACGCCTCACACCTGGACAAACTTGTGAGGAAGGCAGGCTCTATTGTAGGAATGAAGCTGGACAGTTTAACATCCGTGGCAGAGCGACTGGCACTGAGCAGGCTCCTGTCAATCATGGAGAATCCACTGCATCCACTGAACAGTGTCATCTCCAGGCAGAGGTGCAGCTTCAGCGACAGACTGCTGTCACTGTCCTGCTTCACTGACAGACTGAGGAGATCGTTCCTCCTCCACACTATGCGACTCTTCAGTTCCACCTGGGGGGGTAAACGCTAACATTATTGAAAGTTATTGTCTGTTTTTACCTGCATTTTTATTACTCTTTAATTTAATATTGTTTTTTGTATCAGTATGCTGCTGCTGGATTATGTGAATTTCCCCTTGGGATTAATAAAGTATCTATCTATCTATCTATCTGGTTCCCCTCTGTCTATGTAAAGTGCTTTGAGCAGGAAGAAAAGTGCTATCCATCCATCCATTATCCAAACCGCTATATCCTAACTACAGGGTCACGGGGGTCTGCTGGAGCCAATCCCAGCCAACACAGGGCGCAAGGCAGGAAACAAACCTGGGCAGGGCGCCAGCCCACCGCAGGGCACAGACACACACCCACACACCAAGCACACACTAGGGACAAATTAGGATCGCCAATGCACACACACATACACACACACACACACACCAAGCACATACTAGGGACAATTTAGGATACACCTAACCTGCATGACTTTGAACTGTGGGAGGAAACCGGAGTACCCGGAGGAAACCCAGGCAGGCACGGGGAGAACATGCAAACTCCACACAGGGAGGACCCGAGAAGCAAACCCGGGTCTCCTAACTGCGAGGCAGCAGCGCTACCCACTGCGCCACCATGCGGCCCCAAGAAAAGTGCTATATAAAAGGAACTACTTATTATTATTATTATTAAGAATGGCTGTGAGCTACAAAAAAACAGAAAGATAGTCCTGCAAAGTAAAAACATGGGCCTTTGGCTTAGAGGGATGGCCCTGCATCAACAACATATATAGTATATTTAGTCACGTCATTCCACACCTTCTAGTTTGCAATGATTTAAACACTTTCTTTACTCTGTCTGTCACCACTGACTGACAAGTGAATATTATAGGAACATAACAATGTAGTGAGTAATAGTCCAGCGGTGTGCACAGGAGAAATAGGCTGCAAAGAGACACCAGTCCAATGTTGCAAACACAGAAATGTGCTGCTTTCAACTCAAGAGCTGCAGCCATCCATGGGGAATGGAAGATTTATTTTATATTGATCAGTGAGATTGCAGCAGCTGGTGAGTGCTTCTTTATGATGTCTCTGGTGTGCAGCTGGCTAACGACAATGCAACAGAGGGAATTCTTGGATTGAGACAAGTGTCAAGGGGAAACATTTATGGAAACAGAACTGCATGGGCTAACACCAGACTAGTAACTTGTCAGATAAGAACTGGGCAATCAAATTCCCTAAGGTCCAAGCATACACGGCATTTAGAAAGTTTAAAGCAGCCATTATTGTTATATCGATTATACTCTTGACTGCTTCTGTTGATGTTCTCTGTAAAAGGCAAAATATGAAATGACTTTTTATGTGCCTACTGAATAAATTAAGTTAATAAAAAAGGGGAGATCCATAGTAAAGAGCCAAATAAGTTCACTGCATTTAGATATATAAATCAATTACTTTTCTGTCAAAATTGTTTCAGGATGTTAGTAAGAATGTAACAATCACTCACCGTCTGTGGTTGCTTCTTTTGACCAGTGAGGAGCTTTTTCTGCAGATCTAGCTGAAGTCCATACCACATACTTTTCAGCCTCGACAATTTCATTTCCTTTAAGGCTTGCAGGCTGAACTGTCTTGCAATAAGCATTCGGTTTAATGCTCTGTAGAATAATGAATGTGTCAGCTGAATATGTTTTGCATGGCTGGAAGGAAAAAACAAGTGTTTATTAATTACAGGCCTACATATGACTGCCAAAAAAAAAAAAAAAACTAAAAAACCAGGACACAAAATTGCTTTAAATCAATGTTGTATCAGTAGCAGCATGTACCTGAAAGTCATCCAAACCGTCAAGCTGTAGTATTAGACCGATGCAAAGAAAACAGATGGTGTTTTCAGAGGAAAAATCAACATTATAACATTTGAGGGCCACCTTGTTAAAATTCTCAGCCTCATTTTCTGAAAAGCAGGAATTAATTAATTTCTGCACTTGCTATTTCAACTTCCTTCCCTTTATGTGTGTCTAATGAGGGGTTGTCTTCTAAACTTTTGTAATGACTGATCACAAAATGGTGGACACCTATGATGGCAAGATTTTGATTGTAGCTTTTGAGCATCAAACTGGCCTGTCTTAATTTGTGCTCTCTAAGTCATGTTTAATTCTGGAGGGCCACGAAGACTGTGGGTTTTCCAAAACAATTTCTTAATGAAGTCGATTTTTGCTGAAATAATGATGTATTCAACATTTTTGGCTTTCATTTTAGTTGCTAAATTCCCAGTCCTTAATTGCTTGCTTTAGTCATACGCCACTGCATCCTGTTTGAATTGCTTCTTACTTTGCTAACCAGCTGCAAATGGTAAAAGAACCAGCAGCTCACCGTCTCAGTTGGCTCCTTGTACCTCTGTGTATGTCACTATGAAGCAACTGTTTGAATAAAAACATCTGAAAATAATGGGAGATAAATAAATGAAGACAATAATTATTAATCTGCTATAGATCACAAAGTTTTTGGATGAAATCAACAGAGAGAATTACCAGATATTACAGCTTGAAAGCCATCAAGTTAAATAGCACGTTCTGTTGCTACCATCTAATTAAGCAACTGGGTTGGAACAAAAACCTCCAGCCACTATGGCCCTCCTGGATGGACCCCTGCACTAAATAAAGGTGTGTTTTTAGCATTCTGTAAATGGTTACATTGTTAAACACTAAATCAGTACAATTAGCTAATAGTAAGAAAATGGCCAATGAAAATTGTGCTATTGCTCTGAAAGCTTATTTTTCTATAAAAGGCTTCATTTTCTATATTTTGACAAGTGTATTTTTAGTATTGCCACTAAGGTTGGCTCTAGCATTTTTGCTGCCCTAGGCAAAGCTGTAAATGGAACTCAAAGTCAAAGTGAACTTTATTGTCATCTCAACCATATACAAGTATACAGATAGACAAAATTGCGAAGCTCAGGGTCCACAGTGTAAAAACATGACGTGTAAATAATAAAATAAAAATAGAATTAATATTTAAATTTAAAATTAAAACACAAACAAGACAATACATTGTGCAAAGACAAGACAAAGATGTAGCAGCAATATTGATGTGTAGTTAGCAATGTGAACATTGATGCAATGTATGGTATTTGCAATCTAGATATATATAGTCAATAGATATGTAATATAATAAAGAAAAAATAATAGATATAGATAATACAGAAATGATCAGTGTATGATAATAGATGTTTAAGACATGTGTAAACAATGACAGGTCAGAATGTTTCACAGCAGAAGGTTATCAAGAGTGTCCAAATACGAGATTTTCAGTTCTTTTCTACATGCCCACTCGTCTTTGCAGGAAAGTGGCTTGCGTGTATAAAAGTTCTGTTTTTAGAGGTGGTTGAGGCAATGTGGAAGATCCCAGGGGGCAGCATGGTGTTAAGGAGTCTGACAGCTAGGGGGTAAAAACTATCCTGCAGCCTGGCAGATCTTGCTTTGATGCTGCAGTATCTTCTCTTGGATGGCAGAAGTGTGAAAAGTCCATGTGAGGGGTGTAAGGGGTCCTGCACAATTCTGCAGGCCTTGCGGACACTGCGTTTGTAAAATATGTCCTGTAGTCAAGGTAGAGGCACCCTAATAATGTTCTCTGCTGTCTACCCCTACCCCCTCAAAGCAGTACTTATTATTTAAACAGGTGCGTCATGGGGGTCAGGAGAACCAACATTTCTAAAGGAGACAGTGAGGATGAGGAGCAGGGTGGATGAGGAGGCAGTAGCCCAGGTGATTCACATGGAGGAAAAGGCATTGGAAAGAGGAGGCCACAAGTGCACAAATGAAGAATGGTCTGGTGAAGTGAGTGTGCAGAATTTGACTTCAAGGTGAGGCACGATTTGTTCAGGATGTGGCATTTACATGTGTGTGGCATTCCCTGTGGATCCTAACAACGCGGAGGATTAGCGATCTGCCTATTCTATGTTCTGGTGTTAAACAATAAATATATCTGACTGTGCAAGGGTCAAGACTGCACATCCCGTGTGGCATCTCTGTGTATGTGCCTGTCAGTTCCGCTCCCATGCTTTTTGCGACATAATAGGGTTAAAAGAAGGACAGTAAGTCAGAGTCTATATTGTTTAAAAATGTGCCACCCCCCCCACCCCCAATTCTACCCCTCTAGGCAATTGCCTAGTTCACCTAAATTGGTAGAGCTGGTCAAGTTTACCATATTAAACAGACTAACACTAGAAAATAATTATGTTTAAAGACAAGGAGAGAGCCAGTGAACATACACGTGCTAGATCTGTTGTACGCTACAATTTCTGATTGAACATTATCAACTTAAAGCTGATCAACTTTACTTAAGGACTTAAAAGTTGAAAAATAAACATAACCACAGCCATTTAAAATTACTTTATTATTACCTGCTACTCAGAATGCTTTGCCTGGCCAATATATCTTGTAAGAGTTTCTCTTGTTGTGAACAGAAATGACTTAAACAGGCAGCACTCAGGGTCTGATCTTCTATCCACAACTTGGGGGGAAAAAAAAAGACAGAGATGACAGTGGGTCAAGGATTACAAATGCTTTACTCAGTATACTGAATCCAGACCATAACCAGACACATACACACCCACTTGCTCAAATTGGGGTAATTTAGAGTCAGCGATTAAACCCAAACAAACAAGCAGATTCCACAGACAAACAGCAGCGCTAACCACCGTGACATTGTACTGCTTGAGTTTTAAACCAGCAGGATTTATTTTAATATGTAATGAATAATAACACTTCTCTCACTCAGATTTTATTGAGTTATTATATAACACTAGGATTATTCCATTTTGTTCAAAATCTTGAACTCCAATCTGTAGAAGATCATGGATATCATAACAGAAGATGGGTGGCTCAGAGGTAATGGCTGCTGGCTCTTGGATTTGTTGTTCTAGGTACAAATCCAGCAGTTATCGGTGTAAAGTTAAAATGTTCACCCTTTGTGCCTTTTTTTTTCTTTAGGGGAACCTCTGTTTTCTTCCCAAATCCCAAAGATTTGCAAGTTAGGTTAACTGACGATTGCAAAATGCCTCAACATGAATGGGATTGTGCTCAAGAATGGACTTTCAATGATCTGGCACCTTGTCCGGGGTTAAACCCTGCCTTCTGTTAAGTGTTGCTGTGATAGGCTCTGACACCCAACTCGTAAGAAAATGTTAAAACAGAAACAAACAAAAACATGACTAAAGATTTTTAACTTTCAAAGTTAGAGAATAATTTACTAAGTGCACCCATTTGTCTCTTTACACTTCATTAGTTCAATAACATCACCTTCAAAAAGCCCAAATATTAGCAGTTGTTTTATGACTACAAAAGGTGTTAAAATAAAATTCAAATTTAAATTGCAGATATGTTGAATATTAAAAAAAACAATGCAAATCCTGTGATAAATAAATGAAAGGTCAATGCAGCATTCAAATAAAATCTGCATTTTGACAAAGCAGTCAGTATCATGGCAGGGTGGTTAGGGTCTCTTCCCTGCTACTGCAGACGCTGGCCTGAAATCCCTGCCAATTCACTGTGTGTGTGCTGTTGGATTATTCTCCCTGTGCCTGTGTGGGACTGCTGTTGGTTTCCTATTTTTTCTCCCAAATCCTAAAACTGTATGATATGTCAACTGCCAAGACTGAACTATTGTGAGTGATGTGACTGATGTCTTGTCCTGGTTTGGTTCCTTCCTTAAGCAGGATGATATTAGGATAGAGTCTGTACCTGTGCTGCACAGAATTGGACAAACAAGCTCACTTAGGATGGATGGCTGGATGTTTCCTGGATAGGGTTCAGCCATCTACAACAGGATCATGCAGGTTTGGTAAGTACACAGATAGATGATAGATGAATATCTGACAAAGAAAGTGACTAGTTTGTCTGAAGCTGATGTGTTTCACATGGTTTTGATATTATAGTACTTAACAACCGGTGTCACCTTTACTCTTTAGAAAATAGCAAGACGTGTTTTGAATGGGTCACTGCTACTTTCATTATGAATACTTCAACTGTGTTTTGTTTTTTAAACATGGCATTTTAGTAGAAATAAACTACTGGCAAATAAAGATACTGGATTTATATGCGTAGAATGTACACTGGCCAAAATCTGGTCCATGTTTTGGTAACGTGTTTCTGCTAGAATAAACAACTGGTTCACAAAATCCATAATTTTATGTCTTCAGACATATTTTTAAATTATTTATAGGTTAATATAAAATGCTATATATGAAAATACATATTTGTGGAGAGTGGTGAATATTATTCAGAAGGTGGAAAATAACATATAATGATAAAGCTACTATATTAGATGTCCATAAAAAAACAGCACTTTAATTGTTATTGTTTAACTAAATACTAAGTACTAAATAAGTAAAGGTTTATACACATACTGAAGCAGTGATATTCATACACACAAAGTATCAATTCTCCTTTTGGCCCTTTCTGAAGCCCAAGCACAGTCTTACAGTCAAGAGCTAAAGGCAAAAGGAAGCCCTGAACAGCACCATTTCCTACCTTCTTCTGCTGTACGAGATGATCTTTAAAAATCTTTACATATGCTTTTCCAATTGTTTCTTCAGATTGCAAAAGAGTGGAAAGCTCATGCCTAGCTTTGTCCCTTAGTGCTTCACACTTATTTAAGGGTACCTTTGTCGAGTTCTGAAGGTTGATCAAGAATAACTTCTTAAACGTGTTCCCCATTTTTTCAGATGATGCTGAACGAAGTCTCTAAAGATAAAGTGAGCAAAAGCAAAGGCTAGGAAAGTTCAGATTAGCTAGAACAGTATACATGTGTGTCCACAAGGATGAACATTTAAATAGGACAGAATAAACATAAAGAGATAATTCAGTTCAATATAACAGTAAAATCTAAGATGTTATACTTGTACTCTATTTGCTATTTACTACAAAGGAATGAGCACCTTCAGTACTTTGCATTTTTTCTTTGTTTTTAAGTACAACTTGAAGTTAAATACACAAACACTTCCAATTTAGGAAACACAATAATACAATTCAGAAGTGCACACTTCTGCTCCACTGTCCAGGCCTCTTGCTTTGTTCATAACCTGTGGTGTTGGTCCATACTGCAGCTGTATTCTTTTGAGGGAGTTCAGGCCTTCTGTGCCATTTGCCCTGCTGTGTACCTCATTCATTGTTAATCAATACTATCAGGATGCATTTGAAGTCCCTGTTATGTTAGACAATGTTTCTAGTGATTTTCAGATGTAGCCTTCATATGCATAATCTTAGTGAGTTAAAGTGAGCTCCTGTGAAGCCAGTCATCTAGTTTAAAATATCCACCTTCTCACTCCAAGTGGTCTGCAACTTGTTCCAACATCAAACCTGACTGATTTTGTCTTGAGTCGTAGGGGTGGGCTTTGTTTGCATGAGAGCTGACATCCAAAGAATCAGCATCAAGAAGTACAAATAAGGGACAAGGAAGTGTTTTAGACCTCACAATGAGATGACAGAATTGAAAAAAAAGGAAAAATGGGCTGAGATTGTGGCTAAACTTGCTGTACCTGCTAGCACTTCGTATGGTACTGGCTCTGTCAGGTAGCACAGTATTGGTTATTAGATAAAGGAAAGTGCACAACTGTGCAGTTTGCAGCCATTTAAATTTACATGATCCAGCGACAAGATCTGCAACTTCAGTTGGCAAGTCTGACAAAGCCAACAGCTACAGTAGAGATCACATTCTGTGTGACATCTGTTTCCACGGAAAAAAAGCTGAATTTGGTATTTGGTCTTCAGAATTAATAGAAAAATTACAAAAGATAGTTAAGCATTTAAAACTTCAGCAAAAATATGAATATTTCTAAATTCTTACAAATGTAAATGTAATGCTACTGTTCCTTCCTAACGGCAGAATGTGCAGAAGTCCCCAGGATTGCACTTGAAGGCCACTTACTTAGAATAAAGAAAATGTTATGGCCTCCACTCTGTAGATGCATCCAGGGAAAACTGACCTGAAATTACTGTCATTGTGAAAGCCTTACATGGTGTAATTTCAGTGCATGTATTACATATAATCAAGATTACAATATATACTGGACAAGCTGGGGTGTTTATAGCATTTTCTATACTGCCATATAGGAGGAATGTACTGAATGAGTGGATAAAGCTTGAGGCATCCCTTTATCGGTCTGTAAGAAAAATGTACCCCTCAACAGTCCTACACTTGTAGACGCGACAGCCAGTGTAGGCAAGTGTGACCCAACTGTTATTTATATGAATATTTACCTTTGCTCAAAAGTACTTTCAAATTAGATGTGGTTAATAATGACTGTAACATGAGAATGGAATTTAGATTCAAACTGTAAATGCAATAATGGTTTTCAAATTTTTTCCCCCCATCTACATAAAACTACTGGAATTACCCATTGCATGTGTTTTTTTCGATGTGAGTTTCAACAATATTATTTTCAGGGATGCTTCATTATTTGAAAAAAACACTGATGAGTTATAATAATGCACAATACAGTCTCTCTTTTTTGAAACAGGTAGGATTAAAATAAGGTGGAAGAATACAAAAAGTCAAAAACAACTGAGACCAGGAACCTAAATTATATTAATTTAACAATTCAACTATTATTATCTACTATATAATAAAATGCTATTGTCTATGTATGTGTGTCCAGTCCTTCTGAGCAATCTAATTGGTCAGTTTGGCTTTGGCAATATGATTGAAAAAGTATGTGCAAGTGTGAGAGACACAAGGAGCAGTAAAGGCTTAGGAGGCATGCTGAGAGTCAGCTTCAAAGAGTGGAGGTATAAAAGCAGACAGGAGGCAAGCAAGGCACCTTGAAATGACCGAGTCAGAGATATCAAATATTTTAAAATGTATTCTTGTACTTGTAGGGAATTCATTCCCGGACATTTTTCATTCCCGCATTCCAGGGAATGAAATTGCTGTAATTCCTGGGAAACCAGAACGGCAAAGCTCACATATATAGCGTGTAAAAGTGTAAAAATTGATCAAGAAATAACAGAATTGTAGTTGAAAATAATTAAGTGGCACGGTTTTTTGGCCCACGGTGTAGTGTGTTGGCAATTAATTCAGTCAGCAACAGACCAGCAGCAGTCAGTCTCCCGGCTCCCACTAAGACTGAGCACAGTGGACTGGGAGGAGTCTGCACTCTGTAGCTCACGAATGCCGGAACGGGGCAGACTTCATTGACATCTGTCAGAAAACAGCTTTGAACAGCAACTTGAAATTGCAATGTGTCAGTCTCTTGCACCCGCATTATCTGTGCCAAGAAACCTGCCATCACAGAATGATGACAAGAAACTGGATGCATCAGTAAAAGCTGAAATGGCGGTGTTTCAGAGCAACGGCAAGCGCGGGCGTTGTTTAGAACAAGTGTATCAGTATCTGATGACTGTGCCGCCTACTTCAGTGGAGGCAGAGCGTGCTTTCTCAGCGGCTGGCGTACTCTGCACGAAGGTGCGCTCTTGCCCGGACGACCGCACGTTCGACACGTTGTGCTATCTACGCTCTTATTACCGCAACTAACTAGATACATGTACTTATATGAGAGCATGAACTGCTTGTAGATAAGGTTAGTCTTTTATTAATGTCAACATATTGCAGTAGTTTTATTAAAAATAAGTGTTGGTCGTTCTAAAACCGTTCACATGTGAGATGCCCGTGCACTGTGTCATCCCTGGGAGCCTGGGATTCCCGGAAATGACATGCGGGATTCCCGAATTCCCGGGAATGGATTCCCTATGTACTTGTCTTTGACAGGTAACATGACTGGGCATGAATAATTTTGATAAAGTATTAAAAATCAATGAACTAAACTATCATACATCACACGACCCTGAAATAGATTAAGTGGTTTTTAGAAAGTTCTGTTACTTAGTATGATGATTCAAACCTCAGCACCTTCTTTGTGATTCTAAGTCAAATCAAAACCAGAAGAAAACCTTTGATGGTTAAAACTACTGCAAGGACAGTCCAGAGTGGACAAAAGAATACCTCTAACACCAATCAGTTCTATTTAAATTTCATTTGGTTCACTACATTGTAAGGTAAAATGTGGCCTAAACAATAACATTGAGAAGCATACCTTCCAAATATCTGTTACAGCCTCAATAATTTTCAAATCTTCATCATCTTCCATATCTTGAAACGTTTCCCGTTGTTTCTCTAACAAGTTATGATATTCCTTAAAGATAAACCACAAAAATAACTAAAGCTGTTTTGATAATGGCTAGGTCTAGGCAAGCAATGCGTTGCTGCTGATCTGTGTTTGCAAGGACACACAGCCTTTAAAGATCAGATTTGATAAAAAGGCTGTTTTTTCACCTTTGATTTATTTTGTGAGTAATACAAAAATCTTCCTTACAAATACAAAAGTTAGAAAGAAACATCAACATAAGAAAAGTAGTATGAAATGTTATAGTGTCCATGTGGCTCTGATGGCTCTTGTTCAAACACACTATCTACTGAGCCATATAATATTTTTATTATCTGTTACATTTATATATTTTCACTACTCTATATTCTGCCTGGACATATAAAATAGAAAGTGTTACTGTAATTGTAATGCTATAAAGTCCAATACATCATTGATTCAGAAACCTTAACTAGAGTACTGTGTAGACAAGTTAAATTCCACAATGTCACCACAGAGCTATACTGTAATTGGTGATGATCCACAACTTGCACCAGAAAAGATATCACTGAAGATTATCAGCTATGACAGGCATTATTTATGATGGTGTGTCATGCAAAAAACATATGGGATAAAAACTTAACTTATCCAAAATTTGCAGGAGAAAAAGAATTTAAGGTTAGTTACATCTGGTACAGATCTTCTGCCTTCTTCACTTTTACTAATCTCAAGTGCAATTTTATCACATTTTACGAGAAGAAAGCTGGGATTTTTTGACAGAAAACTAAAAATAATTAGATCACTGAATGGCACTAAAGCCCCATCTACAGTATGTCTGTTGCAACATGTGCTTAACATTTCCTGAAAGAATATATGTATTGCTCTGGAGCTATTGACATGCACAGAATGTCATAAACGATTTGTTTTTTGTATTCCTTGAGTTTTGTAAGTGTGTAACATTTTTTGCAGTCATTTTCTACCATGTTTCCCAAATTTACCTGCCATTCTTGTGAAAAAAAAATGGTTTCCTATCATTTTACTGGACTCTACTTTGAGCTCCTAATAATGGCACCACTACAATCCATTCGGATATCATGTGATTGCTATGTTTATTCCACTGTGCTGACACAATTCTAGGTTCATTTTAGATCATTTGTCAGGCTAGGATTTACTCCAAGAGTCTTCTCTCTACATAGATTCACCTATAAATATCTGTCTGATCACATTATACATTTTGACTAAAAAAAATGTCTTCTGTTGATATACGGTGATCACAGTGCCCTGAACACAAATGATACCTGGCAGGGCAAAGTATCAGAAACCCAAAAGTTGTAATAATAAATAACAGAAGCAAACAAGATATTATAGACTACAACAGAAAGCAATAAGGGAACAATAACCTACATCTACAGTGGACTAAACTAAACAACGGTGTAAGGCCTATTGTCTTTTCAGGTTGGCTGGTCCTCTTTAGTATGTCTTTGAATGCCTAGTCCTGTTCTCCCCTTTCTTTTCACTTTGGCTTCTCTTCCAATCAGTTGAGAGCTTGCTATCTGCTCTCATACTAACTTCACAAACCCTGGTCTGGTGACTGGCAGGGGCTTTTAAACCAAGCCAGGAACAATTTCTAAGTCAGGCTCATAGACTACAACCAGGGTCAAAACTGGCCTCAAGAACCACTAGTACTGACCTCCTGGAGCCCCCTCTAGCAGCCGCAAACATACATCCCTCTTAAAGGACCAGGGCAACACCCACACACATTGAAGTTAGAAATCCACCTATCACCTTGGGAACTACTCAGTTTTCTATGATTCCATCCAAATCTATGTCCCAGGAGTAGAACTATCTTCTGGGTTCCATCCATTATGGTGTTAGACAGTGGCCCTAATTGGAGGTCTTGTGCCATGGGAAAAGTTGCCACTGCCAATAAACATACTACCAGAGCATCTTACTTTCTGACGCCTATCTTAAACTACTGAATTTGACTTGCAGCTGTGGACCCTCCATCATATCTAAATACTGTTTTTAATACAAGTAACAATGAATTCAACCTGGATAAACTCCTTTGGATCGACAACATCCTTCATGTTGATTTGTACATTCATTTTGATCTTTTCCTGAGCTTTTATTAGCTTCTTCATTTTGATATCATTCTTCTTTACAATGTCGCTTACTAGCACTTTGGATAACTTGGTGCATTCTGTAAAAAAATATGCAGAGGAAAAACAATCAATGTAACTTAAACAGAAAAAATGAGTATAAACTGTAGAGATTTTAAATATATTCTATTTAGATGAGCAAGAATGAATAAATAGTTTCTTTAACTTTCCTTCATAAACATAGGAAAATCAGTGAATAAGATAAGATGTTAACTTGGCACAGTATACAATATCCATCCATTAATTCATGACATGGTCTTGGGTAGCTAGTGTCTATCCTGATAACATAAAGTTCAAACCTAGAAATAACCAACTTCAGGTGAGATTTCAAAATGTGCTAATCTTTATCTAGATCAATGTGAAAACCATGACTACTTTACAGTCATTTCAAAGAGTATGAACTAGGGTTAGATCAGTACTAAAATATTTGATTTCAATATTGTTACCAGTTTTTGGACCTCAGTAGCGGTACCAAAGTGGCACCAAAGCAAATAACCAATAACTCCCCTCATGTCTCACAGTTCTGCCAAATTTTCAATATTTTCTCATATAGTGGGCTGTAAATAAAGTTTAAGTGTGACAATGAACCCATGAAATCCACCACATGTGTTTATGACAAATTTGCAAAAGTGTTTTTACAGGAATATGTTATGCTCACCTGTGGCCTTATTCACCCAATACTTTCCTGGAAATTCGCTGTTCAGCTGGCTTAGTGAAACTTTTTATTTTCTCTCAATGTCTGATGATATTTTACAAATCCAGCATGATATTAGAGACCATACCGGATCGAGGCCTGGGTTAACATCAACTTCCACCAGTACTGTTAGCCAATAGGGTTCTGGTGGAAATTGGGCTACTGTTGACCGAAGAAGGAGAAGAAATGGGGGGGAGGGGGGTTGGGGGGGAGATGTGTCCTGAGGCAGGAAGAGAGGAGGAAGGTAAAGAGAGTGGAACTGAGAGTAGGAACTTTGAATGTTGGCAGTATGACTGGTAAGGGGAGAGAGTTAATATGATGGAGAGAAGGAAGGTTGATATATTGTGCATGCAAGAGACTAAATGGAAGGGGAGTAATGCCAGGTGCAGTGGAGGTGAATTCAAATGTTCTATCATGGTGTGGATGGGAGGAGAAATGAGATAGGGGTTATTCTCAAGGAACAGTATGTCAAGAGTGTTTTGGAGGTGAAAAGAGTGTCAGACAGAGTAATGATTACGAAGCTGGAAATTGGAGGTGTGATGATGAATATTGTTAGTGCATATGCCCCGCAAGTTGGATGTGCGATGGATAAGAAACAAGCTTTCTGGAATGAGCTGGATGAAGTGATGAACATTGTACGCAAGGGACAGAGAGTTGTGATTGGAACGGATTCCAATGGACATGTTGGTGAAAGGAACAGAGGAAATCAGGAGGTGATGGGTAGGTATGGTGTCAAGGAGAGGAATGAGGAAGGTCAGATGATAGTGGATTTTGTGAAAAGGGTGGATATGGCTGTGTTGTATATCTATTTTAAGAAGAGGGAAGAACATAGTGAGACATACTAGAGTGGAGGAAGATGCACACAGATAGATTATATCCTATGCTGGTGGGTCAATCTGAAAGAGATTAAAGACTGCAAAATCGTGGTAGGGGAGAGTGAAGTTAGGCAGCATAGGATGGTGGTCTGTAATATGACGTTGGAGATCAAGAAGAGGAGGAGAGTGAGGGCTGAGTCAAGGGTCAAATGGTGGAAACTGAAAAAGGAAGACGGCACGGTTGAGTTTAGGGAGGGTGTAAGACAGGCACTAGGTGGCAGTGAGAGTAACCAGACAGCTGGGCAACTACAGCAGAATTAGTAAGAGTGACAGCAAGAAGGGTGCTTGGTGTGGCATCTGGACAGAGGAAGGAGGAAATGGAAACCTGATGGTGGTATGGGGAAGTACAGGAGAGTATACAGAGGAAGACAATAGCGAAGAAGAAGTGGGATAGTCAGAGAGATGCAGAAAGTAGACAAGCATACAAGGAGATAAGGCGCAAGGTGAAGAGAGAGGTAGCAAAGGCTAAAGAAAAGGTGTATGATGAATTGTATGAGAGGTTTGACACTAAGGATGGAGAAAAGGACCTGTACCGATTGGCTAGACAGAGGGACCGACATGTGTAGCAGGATAAAGATGCAAACATACTCATAAGTGAGGAGAGTGTGTTGAGCAGATGGAAATAGTACTTTGAGAGGCTGATGAATGAAGAGAATGAGAGAGAGACAAGGTTGGATGATGTGATGATAGAGAATCAGGAAGTTCAACGGATTAGCAAGGAGGAAGTAAGGACAGTTTGAAGAGAATGAAGAAAGGTCATTCGTCCAGATGACATACCTGTGGAAGCATGGAGGTGTTTAGGAGTGATGGCAGTGGAGTTTTTAACCAAACTGTTTAACTGAATCTTGGAAAGTGAGAGAATACCTGAGGATTGGAGAAGTGTACTGGTGCCAATATTTAAGAATAAGGGCGATGTGCAGGACTGCAGTAACTACAGGGGAATAAAACTGATGAGCCACAGCATGAAGTTATGGGAAAGAGTAGTAGAAGCTAGGTTAAGAAGGGGGATGATGATTAGTGAGCAGCAGTATGGTTGCATTCTAGAAAAGACCACCACAGATGCAAGGTTTGCTCTGAGGGTGTTGATGAAGAAGTATAGAGAAGGCCAGAAGAAGTTGCATTTCATTTATGTCTGTCTGTTGTGTTTGTAACAGAACACTCATACTTTTTTTTTTACCACTGTGTGTAAGAAATTTTACTGTTCTGACATTTAACTCTGTTAATTTTATCTCAGGGAACCACATTGGCACAGTAGTTAGCATTGTTGTCTCACAGTATAGATTACATTTATGGCCACAATAATCAGTTTAGTACTTTTGACAGCCGTCAGGGACACTTAAATGGCCACTGCACCATCTCAATCAACTCAAAACTAGTTGGGTTTTCCTTTTGACTTTAGTACATTTTGCGGAGATTGGCAAAGTTCCCAAACATTTACGCAATTTTGCCAAAGTTGAGGTGAACCAAATTCAGCAGGGTCTGTTCATCAGTAATGACAAACAAACTTAAAAATGGTTGCTCCAAGAAATTGTTTAATTATAAAACATTTTTATTAAAGGCTGTTTATTTTGATGCTCACACACCAATAAGAAAGCAATAAGAAAACAATTTTAGTAAGTTTGCTCTGACATTATACTAGGCATGCTTCATTCTACATCAACTGAAGTGTCTGGTCATCACAAAAGTTAACACATTGCGAAGTTTTTTGTCTGCTAGTAAGCTTCTGTACTTACTTATATATACTGTATATATATATATATATATATATATATATATA
>JANRMT010062808.1:39799757-39865766 GCA_026402145.1 Polypterus bichir lapradei | reverse complement strand
CGGACCAGGAGAGGGACTGCGCCTTCCCAAGACCACGAGAGTGTGCAGCCGCCCTGCCTGGTTTGGGGGCCACGGGGTTTGAACATGGAAGCTCAACCCTGTAAGGGCCCGTGGCCTCCGCCAGGGGGCACCCTGACGATTGTGGAGCCTCGGACGTTACTGCTTCCGCCACACCTGGAGGTGCTGGTGGAAGAAATACCGAGGACATCTGAAGTGCTTCCGGGTGCTCATGCGGCACTTCCTGGTGTGGCGGAAGTCCATCGGAAAGCACCTGGAGCACGGCTGGGTGAGAATAAAAGGGGCCATCTCCCTCTAGTCAACAGCTGCAGTCGGGAGGAAGAAGACAGAGCTCGGTGGAGAGGAGTGGAAGCCGTGAAGGACTGTTGGCAGGCCCTTGAAGAGGGTGTGTGGTGCAGGGGCACCGTGTGTTGTGTGGACTGTATGTAAATAAACGTGTGCTTTTTGTAGACGTTCAGGTGTCTGTTTGTCCATGTCCGGGGCTAGCTTCCACAATATATATATATATATATATAATTTCTGTAAATACTTGCTTGCAAACGTGGTACCAAATAATGATGATATGTGCATAACATGTTTTCAAATCCTTGGAAACAAATCCTGAGTTATCTACAGTTCTGTAGAAATCAAGCAAAGAATCTTTGATAAACTTATTTTGAGTTAACAATTGCACTAGTGTTAGTGTTCAGCTGCAAGATGTCTGCAGCATTGTCGACATTAACAGTAAAAGGACTTAAAAAAATGGCAAAACCTGTCTTGCTGCGCCTAAAGTCCTAAAACTGAGATTCAAATTCATGACGAGGATGACAATCTGAGTTACGGATCTGACAAAGTCTTCACATCTGTCTGAGTACTGCTTGTGAAATTGAGTGTACTATAATTAAAATGAGTTCACTTGGAAAGCTGTTAACTATCTTTTTCCTCCGACTCAATGATGATATGTCTAAAAACACACACAACCTTCCAGAATGCATAACTGGGATGCTGCTGCCGGTAAATGCATTTTCCTCCTCATCTCATCGAACATATGGGTTTAAAGTACAGGAATAATCCATTTTGGTCAATCCACTACCAGAAAACTGTTCGAATACTAACTTTCCTCTTTCCCATTTGCTCTTTTAAAGTGATTTGTGAGCAGACCCAGAATCACACTTGAAATTCTGCTGCCAATGAAATATATCATTGATAAAAACAGCATGTGTGAACTCATTATTCAAAAATGAACCCCACAATACAAAGGCAAGCAAGCAGCTGGAACATATACACTTCTGTGTGACATATTGTCCCTATTATTTTGGTAAAACCTTGTTTTATTTTATTTTTTGGATGACATTACATGGTGACTTATCGTGCTTACACTGGCCAACTACAGCATCATCTTGTTAGGAACACCTGATTAGGGCTGGAACATTACAAATTACTTACAAGAAACTGACGTAGGACGTAGTTTGGCCACTCCTACTTTACGTTATTATGGACCATGCTAAGTGAACCATTCTTGGGAAGCCAATGACTTTGTATGTAAGTCTTAGCTCCATGAGAGTCTTTTCACAATATGTACAGTACATTCAAGATACAGTGGAACCTCAGTTCACGAAAGTCTCATTAAACGTACAAATCGGTTTACGACCAAAAAGTTCGCCAAACTTTTGCCTCGGTTCACGACCACACACTCGGTATACGAACAAGCCAGTTTCCCTTTAGGTTTGTACATGTTCAGTCTCTACCTGTGCATTTCCTGTGCAGCGAGCGAGCAAGAGAGAAAGAGAGCGCGACACACACACACACGCACACACGCCAGAGACACACAAACACACAGGCGCGCGAGAGAGGCACACACACACACACACACACACACACACACACGAGAGAGGCGCACACACACACACATACACACACACACACACAGGTGCGTTAGAGAGGCACACACACAGGCGCACGAGAGAGGCACACAAACACAGGCAGGCGAGAGACAGGCACACACACAGGCGCACAAGAGAGAGGCACACACACAGGAGCGCGCTAGAGAGAGACAAACACAGGCGCTCCAGGCTTGTTTTTTGTTTTCAGTTCTGTTTACAGCGATCGGTTCATAGGGTGCATTGTGGCAATGTTACTTTTCTTGGTGGTTTATTAAATTACGGATTTTTCAAATGTTCATTTTTTTCCCTGTGCTTAAAACTCATTAAAAAAAAAGTGTTTTTAGCGAGCGGCTCCTAGCACTATAGCGTAAACAATTGCAGTGTTAGTTTTCTCTGTTGTTCAAGGTTTTCTCAGTGTTATTCGATATTTTTACATTTAGTTTACTATTACGCTGTGCATTAGCACTATAATTGTGCTTAAAAACTAAAAAAATATATATTTACATACAGTTCGTACGGTCAGGAACGGATTAATTGTATTTACATACAATCCTATAGGGGAAATTGCTTTGGTTCTTGACCAAATCAGTTTACGACCAGAGTTTTGGAACGAATTATGGTTGTGAACCGAGGTTCCACTGTACTACTTCTAATCAAGTCATTCTAAGTACACAATACAAAAATGATAAACCATCCGTTCATGCAGTTTCTGAATCATCTATTTTCAGACTTGTAGGGAGCTGAAAACTACCTTAGATGGGACACTAATTCATCTTAGCCCACACAAAGGACACAAGTCAGTCTAACATTCAAGTCTTTGGAAGGTGAGGTGATGCAGATGCACTTTCAGAAACAATTATAGGAATATGCAAATATCACTTAGACAGTGGCTAGATTTGGACTTGAACCCTTGCCTCTGAAGCTTTTAGGCAGCACCTCTGACTCCTGCTCTACCCATACATGATATACAAAATAAACATTAAATCAGTTGTGTAGTGTGTTTTCTACTATGGACTGCATCACTAAGTTCTCACCACTGCTGCCAAGTTAAGCACCAACTATCTGCTATCATGAATTGAATTGAAAAGGATGGCAGTAACAGACTACTTACACACACTTGACAGACTTACCAGCAGAACATTTATTTATTTCCTCTTGATAGTTACACTGAATAGTGGATACAATACGGTCCAATTCACGAGACGTCAAATCACCATTATTGACAAGGGGTTCCAAAATCTGAGATACAACATGTACCCTGCAGCTTGCTTCTTGCTCTAGAAACCAGAGGTGGGACTGAATTGTGTCCACTATGTATTCCCACCAAGTCAATTTTTCCTGAACACCCTTAAAATGGAAAATATCAGAAACTTGAGAATGAAAAAAAATACAAAACAAATAAGCAATTACTGTATATACATTTAATTATCAAAATTAAAAATAATAAGCATTGATAATCTACTAGTGTATTGTTTTATTGGCACAATGTATATTAAGAAATGAACGTGAAACCCACCACCTGTTGACTCCAGCCAATTCTGGCTATTTTCTAGAAAGTAAAAATCACTTAAAGCAATTCAGATGACCATACTCTTTTTTTAATTATTTATTTATCTATTGGTTGATTGATTTCAATTTTAATTAGAAACAGATAACATTCTATACAATTAAATCAAATTTAACAAAGCAAACAAACAAAGAAAACAATCAAAGCAAAATTCAACCCCTACCCTAGAGAAAGACAGGACAGTTAGCATCCAGAGCTACTCTATAAAAGGAAAGGAAGAGTACCCTTTTTCCCAAAGTGAAAGCTCATCCTAAAATTTTACTGATTAGATCCTGCCATGTTTAAAAAAAGTTTTGAAAAGTTCCTATAAGTGAGAATTAGATTTTTTCCAATTTCAAGTAGTATAGAACATCAGTAACCCACTGACTTAAAAGTGGTGTGGTGGGATTCTTCCAGCTGAACAAGATAAATCTATGTGCTAGTAGTGTAGTAAAGGCAGTCACAGCTTGTTTGTCCTTTTCCACTTTAAGGCCACCTTGGAGTACACCAAATACAGCTGTTAATGGGTTTGGAATGAATTGGACACCAAGGGTGTCTGATAGGCATGCAAAGTTTTTGTCCAAAATGTTGCTAATTTAATGCACATCCAGAACATGTGGCCCAGTGAGAACAGAGCTAATTGCAACATTCACAGGTTGAATCTTGTCCTGGAAACATTGTGGACAACTTTAAACAAGATAAATGCACTCGGCTAAAGATTTTAAGTTGAATGATTGAGTGCTTTTCACATATGTAGCTCGAGTATATTCTGTGCATGGCTGCCTTACACTCCTTTTCTGAAATATTAAGTGACAGATTCTTTCCCCAATGTACTTTGGGGTCTTTGAAAGGAAGGGGCTTTAAAATATTTTTATAAATTGTAGAGATCCATTCTGAGTGTTCAGGACTGGTCAATATTTCTTCTGGGAATAGAACAAGTTGGGAGGTGAGGAAAATTGGGCAGGTTCTATTTAGCAAAATTTCTAGCTTGAAAGTAGTGGAAGAACATTGTTGATGAGAGGTTGAATCTGAAGTGTTATTGTTCGCAGGATGTAAAGACATTATCTATGTACAAGTCTAATTGTTTTAATCCCGGACATTTTCCAGAAATTAAATTGTGTATAGGTTTGAGAGGTTGGACAAAGGTGGTTGTTATGTAGAGGTACAACAGATAAAAGCTTCTCTGTCTTAAAGTGCTTCCTACATTGGTTCCATTAGTGTATTGACAGTAATTTGTATTAACTGGGGCACAGAGCAGGGAATATATTGCAGACCAGGCTTGTGTAAATTCATCGATTTGTGTCGATGTGCAGGACTTTATAGCTTGTATATTTGCCACCTAGTAATAGAATCAAAAGGTAAGTAGTGTCATGCCCCCTTCTGCTTTAGGCCATTGTAGAGTTGCTCTTTGGATGCATGGATGTTTAAAATTCCAAATAAATGAAATTATGATTTAGTCTTCTTTCTATTTTAATTTTATCAATGTTATTGAAATCACACAACATTCCATAAAAATAGACCAATTTTTACAAAAATAAGATTGAAAAACAAATCAACTCCCACCCCTGGGAATGAGAGCATGGCCAGCAGAGTAAAACTTAAAGCTAGTAAAAATAAGTAAATAGATGAATTAATAGGTGAATAAAGATAAATGGAGAAGAAAAAGAAAAGGGGAGATAATCTGCTTCCACAGTGCTTTAAAAGCTTATTCTAAAATGTTATTGATTAGATCCTGCCAGATTTAAAAAATGTCCTGCACAGATCCTCTAAGTAAGAATTTGACTTTTTCCAATTTCAAATATAACATCAGTTCCCCACTGACTTAAAAGGGGAGAGTTAGTCTAGTTTCTTTAAAAATGATTTGCTGATGTATACAGTATGGGTATGCGTTGAAATAGGAAGAGAAGCTTGGGAAGGATGGTCATCTTAACAATGTTGATTCTCCCTGCTAATTAAGATGGAAGGTAGACCATCTATTCACATCTTGTTTAATGTTTTCCATGCAGACAGCAAAATTTTGTTGAAAAAGAGCTTTATATTTCCTTGTGGAAATGGGAAAGTATCCAGTCCATTGTGAGCGAGAGAATTCACTGGAAAGAGAGCACTTTTATTCAAATTGATTTTGAGTCCAGATATCTTTTGAAAATCTACAAATGCTTTTAGGCCTGCTGGCACAAAATTTTGTGGGTCAGATATATACAGTGTACGATATAATTTGCATATAGTGATATTTTCTGTTCAAGTCCTTCTCTGAGAATTTCCTTTATCTCTGATGCATTTTGAAAGTAGAGAGCCAGTGGTTCAATGGTGATTGCCAAGAGAAAAGGGGGCAGGGGCATCCTTGTTGAGTACTACGTTCTTGCTTGAAGTAGTCTGAAATAATATTGTTAACACAAACGGAGGCTTCTGGACTAGTATAATGTAGTTTGATCCATTCACATATGTTTGGGCAGAACCCAGATTTCTGCAATGTGGTGAACAGGTAGTCCCTTTCAACCATATTAAATGCTTTTTCTGCATCTAAAGATAATAAGATCTCTGTGGTGTTAAACTTAATGGGTGAATATATTATATTAAACAAATGTCAAAGGTTAGAAGTTAAGTGTCTGTCTTAAATAAATCCGGTTTGGTCTTGTGATATTACAGATTGAAGCACTTCTTAATCCTTCTGGGTAGAACTTTGTAGAGTATTTTAACATCACTATTCAGAAGAGAGATTGGTCCGTATGATGCACATTGCAATAAGTCCTATTTTTTTCTAGGACAGATGGTAATTAATGCTTGAAGAAAGGTAGAATTTTGTTATCTTTAGCTTCTCTGAACATTCCTAAGTAGTGGAGCTAAAATATTTGAATTTATTTTATAAAATTCCACTGGGTTGCCATTAGGGCTAGCTGCTTTCCCACTTTGAAGTGAGTTTATATCAACTACTAATTCTGAAAGTGTCAGAGGTTTATCCAACACTAAAGGTATCTAGCTATGGAATCTGTAATGAATCAAGAAACTTGCAAGATTGTGTCTTATCTTCTTTAAACTGAGTAGAATATAAGGACTGATTCTTCTCTACGAATGTGTAGGTTATATTTTTATGGTCAATATTTTTTTTCTTTGTCTGTGTTGTTAATTGCTGTTATTGTATTACGAACTTTTTGCTTGTAGATTTGTTGGGCTAAGACCTTATTATTATTCTCTCTGTGTTCATAATAATGACGTTACAATTTAAAGATAAGCAGTTTTGTTTCTTTAGTACTCAAAAGGTCTGTGTCCAGAAAACAATCGATTTGCTTGGATATGAATTCTGTAAGTTTTCATCAGTTAATGACAGGGGTTAAGACGTCAGCTATGAGATAAGTGTGTAGTACAGAGTAATTTAAGCTCCATGATCAGAGGGGCATGGTCAGAGATAACAATACCATCATACTTACAAGATCTTATACTGGGCAAAAAATTATTGTCTATGAGAAAATAATCAGTTCTTGAGTAACAATGATGTACAGGTGAGAAAAAGGAGTATGCTCTTAGGTTCAGAGTTAAAATCCTCCATGATCTGATAAGTTATGATCTGTTACAAACTGTGTCATTATTTTTGCAGTATTAGATGATATTGCCATTGTAGCTGAGGATCTATTCTGATCTGGATTTAAAACATTATAATTTTATGAGTGTTCGCATTAGGGATAGATGCAAATACATTTTAGAAGAAAGCTCTATCATCCACGTGAGGTGAGTAGATATTCATTAAAATCATTTTAGTGATTGAGACCCTTAACATTCCAGCTAACAAAGGTCACTATTTGGTCACAGAAATTTTGCTTTTGAAGTTTTGTTGACATTTTGCAGTCTTATGTTAAAGCAGTACATTGTTACATATGATAGTTTTGATGTAGATTTCATATTATTGCCATTAAAATGGAAAAAAAGAGAAATGGCATTGCTATCTTTCTCTACCCTCCCATTGAGGCAAACCACACTTCACAAAGTCCTGGTCCTCTGACATGCCAAGAAACAGAGCATATCTAGAATGAATCGAATCCCCCAACAGCAGTGTAGAGAAGGTTAAAAACTGAGATATCTTGTGAAAATATATTCCAAATACAATAAAATAAGGATTTGATCTTAAACAGTTCAAAAACTGTATAATAAACTATATAATGTTAAAAAGAAAAAAAGTAAAAAACCTGTAAACACACTGTCAGGTGTCAGATCAGGTTTCATAATTAAAGTTTAATAAAAAGTCAATAGCTGGTTACTTTATGGAAGCTGAAGTGTGCATATAATTAATGGAAGAATTTTCAATATCTCTATCTATATAGATAAAAGTCAATGTGTGTGTGTATGTTCCAGCATCATGTCTGAACGGCTGGAGCGATTTTCATGAAACTTGGTACACATTCCTCATTGGTCGACTAAAAATATTGTAGGGTGAAATCAGCCGTAACCCCCTTCTCTGATGTTATCATCCAGTTGACACTCGGAACGACCACCAAAGGGCGAACTGGAGGCGACTGCCAGCATTCTTTATGTTTGAGCCCACCGCACCCCTGTTGTTTTTGAAATTAAATAGAGTTCTACGCGTTGGAAGTGTGTGTGTCTGTCCGGCCCGGAAGTGAGACGTAGAGTCGGGGTGAGGGCTGCAGCACTGAGGATACGCAAGTGAGGCCAGTACACCGGCAAAAGGAAACCCCCTAAGAAAGACAGTCGCTTAGCTGCTAATGCACAAACGACGCGAGCACTTCAGCAGCATTAATCCTTCTAGGAGAGAGATGCCCAGAGTAGTTCTGACGATTTAAAAACTTTCTAGGATCCCGTGCTTTTAACAGCACAAGCTTACACAGTTAGTATATACCAGGTGACTGCCAGCATTCTTTATTTTTGAGCAGCACTGCGCCCCTGTTATTTTTCAAATTAAATAGAGCTGGCCGGTTCAGAGCCTCAACTAGATGATAACATACTCGTACATACAACGCTGCAACACAAGGGCATTAGTGAGTCTTTATTGTTTCTTATTTTATTTTTAACATGTTTTTTTAATTATGTTTTTCTCAAACAATTAAAAAAAATAAAAGGGTGAACTGAAGGTGACTGCCAGCATTCTTTATGTTTGAACACCACCACGCCCCTGTTGCTTTTCAAATTAAATACAGTTGGCCAGTTTCTGAGCGTCAACTGGATGATAACATACAGTACATACAACACTGTAAGACAAGCACATTAGTCTTTATCCATTCATCTATTATCCATCCCGCTATATCCTAACTACAGGGTCATGGGGGTCTGCTGGAGCCAATCCCAGCCAACACAGGGCGCAAGGCAGGAAACAAACACCGGGCAGGGCGCCAGCCCACCGCAGAAAACCCACGCAGACACGTTCCTCGTGTGTGAGCCCATTTCCTCTGTGTGCACTGCTCTGATTTTCTGAAAATATTTATTCAGCTATAGTTTTCAAAAAATACATGACCATACAAATGAATGACTTGACATATAGATTATGTAACTTCTCCTGTAGGCCCCTAATTGTGTTTTTCATCAAAATATCAATGATTTTGCTTCTCAAAGCCTCAACATTAGACTGCACAAACTATTATAAAAGTAATCAGAAACTGTAGTTCCAAGTAAATTACCAGTGCTAACATGTCCAGCTTGAAGCCAAGGATCTCAGCAACAATGTTGCCCACTGTTTATTCCATTTATGGAAGGATGTAAAAGATGAATGAATTGTGTAAAGAAATAAAAGCATGATGAAAAAACTGGAGATTTAAATTTAGAAGGTAATATACAGCATTGCAATCTTCTAACCAGGAGATGTAAACAGTTAGGTATATATAAAAAAAAAATCTGACTTCTAGTGTGAAAATAGCATATAAGGATAAGCTTCATTGTGAGATATTTTTGGGGGTCAAGGACAGGAGTTAACAAAATTATACAATATAATTAAAACTGGACATGCCATGAACTATTTTTAGAACACACACCAAAAACAATTTCTGAACAATGAAATTAGTGATGAACCTCATGCTCAAAAGTCCATTATTTTCAGATTTCTTAACTAGGAATTGAGAGTAGCACTTAAAGAATAAAGAACAGAGTGGAAGCTAGGCCTTTACCTGATAGTAGAGGAGAATTTAAGAAGAGAAAGAATCAAGAGGAACAAAAAGTGATTTTATAGCAGCTGCAGGAAAGCTGAAAAGGAACAATAGGCCTTAGGATATGCACAGCCACCACAAAAGTGTGGATTTAATGTGTGGAAACCCTTATTAGAATAATGTAGATATCTGCAAAGTCTGCCACTTATTAATGATGTTAATGTTAAAAATGGAAGGGCCATTATAACATTCATCTGAGCTTCCTCTCCTCCATGCTCTCTGCCCAGTTTGAAGAGCATACAGTATATCAAAACAGGCCTAAACTAAATTTTGCAAGATTTGATATTTAATTTACCATACAGAATCATTACATCTTTCTTTTAAAACTCTATGTACTTCACAGGTTTTTAGATATTGATATTTCTACTTCACCATAGTTTATATCAATTTTAAACTGATATAGTGTTTTTACTAACATAAAGAATTCTAAGATCCTGGTCTTCCATGTCACTGTCTCTACCAGCTAGAATATGGGAACTGAGGGATATAAAGAAAAACATGTTGCCACATTTGAATGTTATCAGCTAGTGTCTCACAGTCCCCTTCCTTTCCTCTCATACGTCATACTGGGCTGATGTTAGGTGTAAGCAATCTCATTTCAAATGGAATGGTAAGAAACTTTGTTTAAAACATATTTCTTTAATTCACCAGATAGTCAAGGGTGGTTCAGTTCTTCCTGATTTACAGCTTTATCACTAGACAGATATCCAACACCCTGCTAGGTCTTGTTAAGTTCTTCATCGCAAATCCCATTACAATTACTACTGCAGCACCGTCATCCAGTGTGTCATTATAAACTGCTTTACTGTAGTTACCTTTATATACTGGATACAAGAAATTTAAATTCCCTTAAATTATGAAGAAACGGAGCATCTAGTACACGTTATCATTTTATGTTCAGACTTCAGACTTTTGGCTTGATCATTCTTTAATTTAATTGCTTACACATGCACAAACAAAATCTACTAAGTACTGTACCTTAAACAGAACTGCTTGCATATATAATATTGCTACTGAGCAGTCTCTTTCATAGCATGGTCAGTAGGTTGGTCCACAACCCAATGCAAAGAGTTAATGTTTGTAAAATTATTTCTCCACAAGGCTTACTTTTGTCCACTGGGGATAGCTTGCTTACCTGAGAAATTTCAGCCTGATTGTGAAACTTTTAGAGGTCACTCTGTTATGATCATTTAATTTATATTGTTACTATATACATAGTATCGTGTGGAATGCTTAGCTGGCTAAGTGATTTGTAAACAATAAAACAACAGAACATTCCAGCACTAAGCTGGAGTTCCCAATGGAAATGTCCAGAACATTCTAGTGTTAAATAGAAGTTTCAAGAATATTCTAGTAGGAAGTAGGAGTTCCTATTTTACCCCTTTTTGATAGTACTGTAGCGATGTACTGTGTTACTCATTTATGAATACAATGAGAAGTGAAACAAAAAAAACACCTTAATTGGCTAACTCAGTAGATTACAATATTTTAAGGAAGGATAGTTTAAACAAAATTAGACAATAATTTTATGACCAGATATGAAGACTATTTACATCACTCTGACTGACCCAGGACATTTGATTACAGATCCACACTGTAAGGAAAACTTATCAAAAACTTCAAAAATGCTTTGACCGTTTTGATTGAAATTTTGTAGCATTATAGAAAAAGGTAAATTAGCAGACATCTTTTTCTTTTTCATTTCTCGCTATTTGTTGGTCACAATGCTGCAGCGATTGGAGTATTTTTAGGGGACTTGTCCTTTTTTCACCTCAGCGCTGACAAGTTATCCCCCCCAGAAATGGGGCGTGCATTTCATGCAAATAAATGCCGCAATCAGAAGCGCACCACTGACTAAACTATCACTGTATTAACACAGACAAATGGTGCTAACCGTGAGTTAAGGAGTCCAGCTGCCCTGCACAGGCAAGAAAGATGTGGCAGCGACCTACTTCAAAAATGAGATGTCAACTGAACAAAGGAAAGTTAGGCGAAGCTCAAAGAAGACATGGTTAGCAAGGTGCCTCCTTGGTTACACACAGTACTCCCAAATTTACTGGCCTCTTTTTACTGCTCACAGAGTAGTAAAAAATATATACAAATTCAAGCTAGACTGTATTGTCATGCAAACTTATATATTGTATATATACTTCCCAGAATAGAGCTGGGGACTGAGCCCTTGGTGATAAAATGCATGCAATATTGCTGAGAACTGGGGTGTCCCCCTTGAGGCCAGACTTCAATGTGCCACTACGCTCTGATCTGCAAAGCACAAACAGGCACATGGCGTTATGTCATTCCAGTTCACTTCAAGCCCTTTGTACAACACAAGCCAGGAGTGATGGAATGCCTTATTCAATTTAAATGCTTACTGTAAAAGGGTCCCCCATGAACAGAACATACGTAGAGGAGGTGGACATTGTACATAGTTCACAATATTAGTTCTTTTCACCCATTCTTTTCTGTATAATCCATATAATGTTCAAATTATTACACTTGGCAGGTAAATATGCAGTCTGAAAATGTCAATTCTTTTTATAATTTGTTTAAGTAAAGCATCATTCAGTGTATATTGCTTCTGATTTAAACACTCCAAAACTTTGTAACGGTACAACATTACAGATCAAAGCATTACTTCAGATCTGACTGAAGCTACCATTTTACCGGATGTGCTACAGGTTAAAATCATATTTATACTACGAGTTACCATTATTTCTACTAGTTACCTGTTTGAATTCAATAGAATATAGTTTCGTCTAAAATTGTATTTTACAATAACCATTAAGAAAACCCAAATCAGAAAGAAAAGCAAAAATTGATCTATGGCAGGAATGTTTTACTCATACAATTTTTGGTTGCATGTTCCTGAGTAAGGCACTCCAATGACCTTAATAATATTAGACCCTGGGAAAAAAAAACCTTTATACAGAAAAGTACTCAGTTACTTACATAGTATTTCTGATAAATCTGATTAACCAATGGCACTATAACAGAGACTCATTGCCCTAGGAGTTGAAGCCAGGTAACAAAGTTAATGTTTTTATATGACAGAAAAGGGAAAAACTGTACATACTGTGATGTGCAAAGTCAGGGTCTCAGCAAGCAGACTCTCCACATACATGAGATGTTCAGTAAGTCGCAGTGCTAACTGATCTGCTGCGCTGTTGGAAATGCCAGATACATTTTGCAGGCAATAATGAAAACTATCCATTTGCGTGTGAAGACCTGCAATCTAGAAAAGGTCATAATAATATCAATTCTCATATTCATAGTTCTCCTTTATATTTCAGTTTGTTTTAATGCAAATGTTAACTTAGTACAACAATTAAGTTTCTTAAATAATACACAAGCCTACCACTATCAGAAATTTGCATTTATTATTCAAAGTTGTTGTTAGAATCTGATTTCCCCTCAGTTCAACCTATCATTAAAAATCAAAAAGGACTATAATAGTTCTCTTGGGTTGTACTATGAAACATTACTAAATAAATAAAGCCAAACATGTTAGCTGTTAAAAAGTCAAGAGTAGCTCTCATATTAGCCTGACAAAAAGCTACACATTCATTTTAGGGAATGCTGAAATGGATAAGTGGGTCAGAAAGGAGATTAAATGAAATTTACAGTATATATAATGTATAATACAGATATAGTATATAATAATAGTGTTAAATAATAATAGCACAAGCAGAATATTTATTTCTAACAAGCTTACCATTCTAAGTCTAAACTCAAAGCTTCTTTTTTCATGTCCTTCTAATGCCTCTAATGTATTACAGTTTGCATCAAATTCGTCACTCTGCTGTCTTTGCAATAGTTTTCCATGCAGCTGTCTTTTCAGATCATTCAGTTCCTAAAATTAATAACATTTAATTCAGGTGTAAAAGACAAAAATGCTACTGTGCAATATACATGAATTTGAGGTAAGCCCATACAAATAGGATGTATTGGTCTGTCGAAGCACAGGAGAAAGAAAACAATATGCACAAAAAAGTATCAGATCTAGCACCAATGATTGATCACATTATTATGAAAAATTGTGAACAGAAGAGATTATTTACATAAGTGACCATAATTTAAGTTGTGGAGTTGAATGTTGTTTCACGATACATCTAATTTATGCATAGCTGCCTCTTTTATATTACTACCAGTAACGGCGCAATACACTTGTCTTGAGCATTCATAGTTTTCACACTCTTTCTCTGTATGTTTAGCATTCGTTTGCTCAGAGGTTGATGCACTTGCTGCTTTCTGTGCAACTCTTCTTTTCTCCACCCTAGTGACCCACTTCTTCTCTTCTTTTGTCAACATCTTTTCGCGTTAAAACTGATTAAGTCAGTGTTTGTGTTGCAATTACTTAGTATATTTTCCTTAAGCTTTGACTTAAGCAGGCACTTAAGTATTCAATCTGCCTCAAGAATGCTTTAAGATATGAAGAGGTAGGGGAAGTGACGGTGAAGGTGGTAGGGATGAGAACGGCGCCCATACACATGTGCCGCACAGCCACCCTGCTGACCACTGCCAAAAGTTGATTCTACAATAAAATACAATAAAAATAAAAAGAAGAATAACCTTGGAGGTCAATCTTCACTCTGAGTAGACGTCACATAGTATATGAGTACCAAATTTCTGGTCAATAGTTCAAACAGTTTGCAGGCTAAAGGTGATTTAAAATCCTGGACAGACAAACAGACAGCCACAGTAAGAAGAAGATACCATTATAAATTAATCTCAAAGGAAGCAAGTCTGTAGCTTGTAAATGGAGTAAATGTAAATTCTTTGTTGGTATTCCTATCACCTCATGCAGTAGAGCCTTTCTGCACTTATATTCAATGGCATCATCCTTCTATCACATGCCATGACATATCAGTCAGGCGTCAAGAGTAAAGATTACACCCGATATATCAATTGTTTGAATGACTGACAGTCATATTGGTTGGGTACTTGTGACATGCTGTGACTACACTACAAGTGCCTGACATTGTTATGATATGGCATGGCCTTGTCTGGTTATCACTCCACCAGACAAGCCTAAAGCAAGGTTAGGGTAATAAGACATGCAGAGTGAATTGTGTATTTGTCCATGTAGACATACTGGCCATCTGCCTTAGAGCGCAGCTATTTTTATTCTTATAGACAGAATCATTCCCTATACTGTGAGATATTTTCATGTGTGAAAACTTAATGTTTGAATCTCACTTTTACAGATCTGTCAGATGGTATTCTGTAGTCCTTAGTACATTACATTTACATGTTTAATACAATTACATTATTACTTGGAATCCTTAACCATTAGAATTCCAATTATAGAATTTTGAAAAATTACTGCTTAAAAAATCATAGCAGAAGATAATCTACTAAGTCAATTCCTTTTTAAGAAATGTGTAGAAGTAATTCAGGAGGAAAATCTTGACAAGTAGAATGATCTTGACAAATGTTTGTTTCTATGGAAAATTCCCATTTTAAGTGTTATATTGTTCCAGCATTTCATTTTCAAAGTAGAAACAAATCTAATATTTGAAAACTTAAAACATATTATGCTACTAAATAATATCTACATTTAATAATTAATTTTTTTATAGCTTTGACAGAATGATTTTGGGTAATTTGAATATTCAAATAAACAAAGAATTAAAACTTTAAAACTTTCTGCAAATTTTAGAAAATTTGTCTAACAGTTGAGGCTTATTAAAAATAAATAAAACAAGCTCATGTACCCAGTGGTGTTCTAATATTTGGCAGTACTCCAAATTGACAGGACTGCCATCAAGGATTGGATATATAGAAATTCAGTGGTCCTAGGTTCAATTTGCACCTTGGTCACAGTTTATTTTAACTTTACACATCCTCCCTGAGTTTGCATTGGTTTTGTATGGTACTCTAAATTATGAGTGTGTGTGGAAATAAGTGTGCCCTGCAATGGACTTGCATCTTGGGTTTCGCCTTCGCCTAGAATGGTAAAAGTAGGTCCAGAAAAGAGTAAATTGATATGGGTTTTATTCTCTTATCACATTGCATTTGTACAAAACGTTGTTATTATTATTGCTTACTTATTTTCAGGTTAGTGATTAAATGCAAGCAACAACTATGTACATTTAAAAATTTGTTAAAAAATGCTTTACTTTAGAATGCAATTTCATGTAGCAACATATGTAGTATATCGTTATTATGAAGAAATAATCTTAATTGTGTAAAATACTGAATTTAGCCTTTTTTTTAAAAAAAATAAGTCTCAAATGCTTCAAAGATCTGATCACTTGTGCATACATTCAGTAGAAAGCATGGGTTTCATTAAAAATGCTGTTCAATAAAAGCTTATGTACCGAGGAGCACTCAAAAAGTGTTGAAAAAGTGCACTTACTTTTTCCTGCTTTAAAATATTACTGGTGTAAAACGTTTCATCAATCATGCCCTTCTGCAGGAAATCCTTCAGGAGAATTCTAAGCACTTGAAGAAAAAGCTACAAGTAAGTAAAAAATAAACTTTTAAGCTCTTCCTTTGAAAGAAATACACGCAAAGTCAAATTAGTATATTACATTCTTTACAATCATTTAGTACATTATCATTTGATATTAGGAATGTTTATTAAATAAGGGATAGCACACGATACATACCCCTTGTTTTTCATCATCAAGTTCGCTGTCCAAGTGCTCTAGCCTTAGCATGCCAACACTGTAAAGGCTTATCCTGGAGTCAAACCTGCAGCACCCAAAATTTTACTCAGTCAAATCATTGTATTGTAGTAATGGACCATTCATCTTATTCATTATGTATTTTATTACAATGCCCATTTAAAAAAAAATACTGTTTGATGTAATGTAAATATTAGAATGGTAAGGTTCTATTTCCCCTTTTTGAGTGTATGTGATGATATGGACCTTCAGATGTGTTGTGATGTAAGATTTTGCATATAACTTGATAAATGTTTTGTATGTCTTTATTTATAATTTACGCAAAGCAATGTAATTTAGTGTTACTTTGGTGAGAGGCATTCGTGTTTACCCCAACCCCCTTTACGACTGTCTCTTTGTTATTTTACGACAGGATTTGGGGATGTGTCTTAAACCAGTTTGGCAAGTGATTCTTTGCTAAAGTCTTTCTCTCATCCCCCACATAAAGCCGGGTTAGCTTAACATATGGTCTTGGGGGGGTTGCAGGTCTTATGTTGTACTATTTCCCCCCATTGGTCTGAGATATGGCTGTCTGGATTGGCTGTAGGGATTGGACAGAAAACCTATAAATCTGCTTGCTCAACCACATTCTCTCTCTCTAACCAACATATGATGAAGAAGCATCTCTCTTGCTAACCTGTGATGATGTAGAAGTATCTTTTTCTTGCCAACAACTGAAGAAGACCATCACACCATGAACTGAAGACAACACAATGAAGAGCACAGCTTCAGCTATTTTGAACAGACATGTGGCTAAAAGCTGAGCACCAATGATGCCTTAACTAGAGACATTAAGTAACTACAAGTCTGTGTGCCACCTGAATTATACATCGCCATTTTATCAGGTTGTATGGTTGCCAATATTCAAATGTACTTTGCGTTTTGTTATTATTTATGAATATTATCAGTAATACATTATTTTATGTGTAACTTAACTCCTGCTTGTCTTTTTACTACATCTAATTGCCTGAGGTTATAGATATAGAAGGGAAGGTGGGGATAAGTTATATACAGTGGTAAGTCTGTGAGATTAGGCAGTCTAAGGCTACATATTAATAATACAATAGGGGAAAGTAGAGCAATTTATATATTACTCTACCAAGATAAAACAAGATGTGCTGGTGTGCAGTTCAGAGCTGATTCCTTTTTATTGGTGCTAAGATAGATTCAGGCTTCTAGGATCTCCCACACTTTTCAAAATGGCATGGACAGGTAAGTTATAGATTTAAATACAAATATTTGCATATATGCACAATTTATTGTACAGGTAATTATAATGTCAAAAAGAACATAATGAGGAGGGAAATTTGCAAGCAAAAAAATTATATAAAAGAGTTTGTTGTACTTAAATGTACAGTATGTTGTTTTTAACTTTTCTGTACATATGTTTTTGTAGGTGTATTCTTTTAATAGCTAACTTCAATGCGCTCTAATTGAGTTTATAGCTTTGATTCTCTTAGTATTTTTGCAGATAGAGTCTGTAATGGAACATCTAACTCATAAACCAAAATGGCTATATTCAAGTATTACTATTTTCAAACAAGTAGTCTTCTAAATTATTCTTAACTTTTGTTTCTGTTATGTAAGACACAGTTGCCTAAATTTACTGAATTACATTTTGTTTTCTGTCCATTTTTATCCTGAACAGGGTCGCTTCTTTGGTAAAATGTGTGAAGCTTGGGAGAGTATTGTTAAGATTCTAATTAGGAGTACCCAGCATCTGCAAAGTGTGTTAAAACACGCAGGTTTTTTTTTGTTCTTACATTGTTTTGTAACTTGCCAAATTGTCACTTGCATGGTTATATTCATATACTGTGCATACATTTGAAGAAAACTAAGGTCACCAATGTTTTAGTGTCTGTATTAGAATAACAAAAAGATCGGATGAACTATTTCAATATATAAAAGCTTTAAAAACAAACAGAGTATTCCATAAACCTTAATTTTGCTAACTGTATAGTGTGTGTCATACTATTTTTGTCATAGCAGCAACTGCTTTAGGTCAACTGGGTGTGGCTTCCCTATGGAAACAAGCCATACATTAGAAAAAGGAAATAACATTTAATAGATCTACTGCACACTTCTACACCATCTAATGGCATGTGTACCACAAAATAAGCACATGTAACCATTTATTACTGTTCATTGCGTAATACCATAACTGATGAATACATAATATACTCTTCAAATGGTATAATGGTTACTGCATGTCAGAAACAAATCTACTTTTGATGTGTTTTTTTAAGTATGATTTTCTCTATAAATAGAAATATTACAGAAATGAATATAAATATTACATTGATAAAAGAAAATATCATATACAACTCTGCTTTATTAGATAAGTAAATTAACTTGTTCATTCATTCATACGTCATGAAGTACCAGGTAAATTCACAAACTAATTGCTGCTAAACATGACATTCAAAAGCTGACTTTAATTGTTACCAACTAACGTTTCTTATTAATACCTTAAATCCAACTATGTTTTTTGCCACACAAAATTAAATTCTGATTAAATCTTTTTATAAGATTTATTATATTCTTCAACAAAAAATATAATTAAGAATTCTAATATTTATAGAGTATTACCAATTGCTATTTGCAGAAAGATTTCTTTTGGCTAAAAAAATGATAACATAACATATGGATATCTGATGAAATACACATTGTATTACACACCATCAACATAAAACTGAAGACTACTTTGAGCCCCTTTCACTGCACAATTCCATTATAAACATTTAAGAAACTGTTTTAAGAAATGTGTGGTTTAAGCACTTACAAGACTAAATAAAGCACAATATACTATTAAACAGTTTCAACAACAGGGGCATTTAAAAAAAAAAATAATATACTGTCTATTCCACATTGAAAAATAAATCAAGATATCAAATACACAGCATTTTGACTATTACGTCTTTATCAGGTATGTGTAAGAAATAAAAAAGTTGCACTACACATTCACAATACATACTTGGCACAGCTGAGTGTTTCTGAAAATCTGAAAATTTTTGGAAACATCTCATTCTGGGGGATCGGTGAAGAACAAATGAAATGGCTACTCTCATCGTCATCATCAGCTGCCTGGCTTACAGAATCATTGCTGGATGAACTAGTACCATCTTGTGCCTGATTGGGCAGAATTCCAAGTTTTGTGTTCTCATGAAGGGATGGATTTGAAGCACCATCTGCCAAAGGCTGAATATTCAGACATTTAATTAGTGAAGTCATTCTTCTGCATTCTTATGTATTATTATAAAAACCTTATTGTATTTCTCCTAATTGCTATAAACAATACTTTTTAAAATGATGATTTCAAGATCACATTAAATGAAAATCTCAAACCAGCAAAATTACTCTAACAAGTTACTTAAAAATTTGTAATTTCAAACACCTGTTACAGAATTCTTCTTTAAACAGATATTCTTTGTTACTTCTAAAAAATACCACATCTTGTGAGGGATTCTTCTTTCAAGCTAACAATGGTGCCAAAATGCAAAAAATACATAACATTACAAACCCATATATATGCATAATTGTGTATACTCCATAAATACAACCATGAAATAAAATGTATATGTATATCAGAACATTGCTGATCTAGATATGCATATTTGTGTGTGGTAGTTCATATTGCCAGTATGATATAGTAATTCATCATCAAGTGACTTTTCATAACTCTGGGATGTAAGGTATTTCTGGGGCTTAGCTTTAACATGACTTGGTCACTGTGAAGGAAATTATTTTTTATGTTTTTTTCTATATGTTTCTATATCTTTATAAATATATATTGTGGAAGATGCCTGGAAAACAGAAAAACACACAGACTCATAAGTCCCAAAAACACACACATTTAATTTGCTTTTTCATTATACAGCCCCTGACACAGTGTACCGACAGCCACAATACAACTCAGTCCTTTTCTTTTCCTTTATTTCTTCTTCTCTATTCTTTCACCACCTCCACTCCTCTCCCACAAGCTCTGTCCTCTGCCTCCCGACTCCGGCTCTCCGAATGGAGTGACGCAGCCCTTTTTATATTGCCCCCGGAAGTGCTCCAGGTGCACTCTAATGATTTTCCTGCAGCATTTCCTAGTGTGGCGGAAGTGCTGCAGTCTATAGCTCGGGAACTGTCCAGGTGCCCCGTGGTGGTGGCCACGGTCCCCCACATGGTTGAACTTCCAAGCTCCAAGCCCGTGACCGCAATGTAATCCAGGTGGGAATGTCCTCTTGCCTTCCGGGGTAGATATTGCCTCTCTCCCGGTCCTTCCATTCCCCAGGGATCCCGGATATATATATATATATATTATATATATACAGTATATAAACACACACACCCCAAACCCTTTTGAGACTGACTTTGAAACATTTACCATTCCACTACAGGATCCACACAAACATACACACCCACATGAGGCCAATTTAGAACCTAACATGCTTGTCTCTGTGCGTAATAGTAAAATCAAAGTATCAAGAGACCCACAGAGACATTAGAAAAATGTGCAAACTCCACACAGACAACAGCTGTTCATTGGAATCAAACCCTAGGCTTTGGATCCATGAGGCAGCAGGGATAACCACAAAATACATATTTAAATAAAGTTATATGCAATATTGCTATTTAAAGTTGAAAGAAACCAAAAAACTACAAATGAGTGAATGTGTATGTTTTTTGTAAGAACTTTCCTTATATTAGGGTAACTGTCCATCCACCAATTGAACCCAGCTAAATCCAAATCAGGGTAGCAGGGGGATAAGGTCACAGTGTACGAACCATCACTAGTTGTACTATTTTTCACATACTATACGAGTATTTAAACATATATAGTTATATTTTTAATAACAAAATAATTTCAATAACAAAGTTATTAACATTAAATTACTATATTAATGTGAAATCTTAAGTAAAATAGAAATAAAGAAAAACAATTCTAAATTTAATTTCAAAGTTTATGTAAACCAGCACATCCAAAGTTTCAAATAATAAACTGTGGCATGACATGAAGTTGGACTTTACCTGTTTAACAACCTAAAAAGAAAACAACTATTAAAACATCCTGTTGCACAATTTCAGAGTGGCATTTTAAATGTGAAAACCTACTTGGCTGCTATGCTTGAGTAACATACACCTTGCCTTTTGTCTCATTACAAAAGTCATTAAAGGTCTAGAGGGACAAATGCCGGAAGTTTTTAAAGAACAACTTAAGCTGTCATTCTTATCTTTGTTTTACAGTGGAGAAAGCTCCGAGTATTGTATTTAATTTATGTTTTTCTTGCAGTTATTACTCATCACCTAACTACAAACATACAAATGAACAAACCTGCCTCCTAGATACCACATATCTTTTTCATTCTGTAGTGGGGGAATGTGTCGCCTTGACAACTTCAGACAATAACTCTGTGACATACAATTAATTATACTTGCTTCTTCTTAGATGATAATGCTCAAGGATATGCTAGCTATTTCAAAGAAAAAAGCAAAACCGTACCCTGTATTTCTGATTCATTGGATAGATCACTTTTGCCTTTAATGCAAATGCAGCAACATCATTGTTTACAGGATTTTTTCTTTCCTAAGAAAAAAAAATGGCAACCCAAAAAGAAAACAATACAGCTAGTTAGTTAAGAGTTAAAAATACATACAAAATGACATTCTCAAAACTGCTTAATTCCATTCAGTGTCAAAGGAAGCCACAGTCCATCCCAGCAGCATTGGGTTCAAAATAGAACCCAATTATAGACAGAGCACCAGTTCATTTTTTTAATTGAAGTATAATATAACATTTTGCAGGAAAAAAACACACAAACCAGGCAGCAGGTTCTTTTAAAGCATTTACTTAATGTGAAAAGGTTTTTTATCGTCTTTTACATACAAATCTGAAGAGAGTATAAACTAACATATGCAAAAAAACAAGCAAATACCTATATTAGCTTTATGCTATTTTATTTTATTTACACTTTACTGTGAAGTAGCATTCTTGCTCTTAAGTGTCGTTATCTATGCAGCATGATAGACAGAATGGACTTTACAAGCTTTTGTTTTTTCTTCACTTGGGAAAGGAAAAATGCATGGAGAAAATTTCTTGCTGTACTAGGAAAGTTTTCTGTTTCTTTTTTTAAACTGAAAGGTTTGTGTTCACATCAGCATATTAACTATAAAATGTATATGATGCTTAAGAATACAAGGCAAAACATGCCTGGATGCACATTAAAATGTTTTTTTAAATAATACAGAATCATATGCTCAAATCTAGTTGTAAGATTAAAATAGTTAAATAATTATAATCCTCTTAAGCTTTGTATCCTGAAGCAAACAAGTTTGAGTATTTTTAACAGCCGACAGTAATTCAGAAAACTCAGAAAGACCTGTTTGCAGGTCTGTCGCAAAAAGTAATACAAATGGTAATTTGAAATTATCAGACTGTGTTCAGACAAACTGTATGAAATGCAGATCAAAGTTTGAACAAAATAGGCATATCCAAAGACAGCTGAAATCATGTGGACACCAATGATTCACCGTTAGAAATATTCTACAACTTTACGTTAGGACACCAAAACTTCAGAATTGCTATATCCTGATATGGGGATTCCCCTGTGAAGCTTAGAGTGCCAAGAAGCGACTAGACACAACTGTCATTCCAGGGGAGTTCCCATGAAGCATTGAGTGCTGTGAGGAAATGTTGATGCAGGGCGATGAGAGTGATAAATGAAGGATATGGACGGCTAGGTTAGTGGTGCCTTTCCCAGTCGGGAGGCCATTATGAGGGAAGGACTTGTCACTTGGCTAGCAGAAATATGAACTATTCAAGAGGACCTATGCAATGACTTATTTCTACTAGTATGGGTATACAGTATTTAATACAGTAATTTATCAATCAGACACAAAGAATCTCCACAAATGTTTCACATAACCCTTATAAGGCTAACTAGCATTTATCATAAATTAATCTGGTGTCTCTTCCAAGGCTGATTGCTGCATTGCAAAAAACACATGCAGTAACTTTCTGAAAATTACACTAGGAAAAAAGAAGATACAGAAAGTGAGCTGGTGAAAATTCCAATAATGTTCTCTTGATACCAGAAAAATCATTCCTAAAAGCTTTTAAAATTTTTGAAAAAAGTGATTGTTTACTTACTAGAAAAAAATTATCACATTAACATTTTAGGAATTTATATCTAATCATGTAGCAAGTAAGAAGTTATAGTACAGGTAGCACAAATCTTGGGAAAATATAGGCAGGATACAGTTAATACATTAATGGACATTAGAGCTTAAAAAGAATACATCTCTTCTAGTAACTGTTTATTGATCAGTCATAAACCAGAACAGTAAATATAAATGCAAAAATGTTTGCATATGGAAATTAAACATTAATGTAGTGCATTTCTGCAGTGTCCCAGAGCCTGCTCCATATTCTCTGACACTGTTTCTACCAGCTTCAGATGGAGCTGACTAAGTTTACTGGGCATGTTATCACCAAAAGGTGATTTCACATAGGACAGAGTTTCAATAGCTGTTGGAAAAACATTGATTACAAATGTGAAAGGGTGTTGAATTATTATTTATTGAACAAATTTATTTTGTAGGTACAACATGTATTTCATGTTTCATACAAAAAACAATTAAAATCACAAACCTTTTTTCCAACAAAATCCTTGGACTGTGTCTTTGTCGCATTCCTGTGGTCATAATCTTCTTCTAAATCTGTCTCTGTGTTGACAGAAACTCTTTTTGACTCCTGATTCTGAAACTAGAAAATAATTTGTATAACATAATAAAACTTTATCAAAGCTGCCTAATCTCATTTCACTTAAATAGGGAAGAATTTAGGGACGCTAACTTGAAGAATTTAGCTTAACATTAATATTTTCTTATTGATATTGCAAAATATAAATAATAACTAGGATATATATAAAACCATGTAAGTCTTTAAATACTGTGATGTAAAATCTGATGCTAATTTAAGCAAATGAATCTCTGTTTCACTTCACTTTTCATAAAAATAACACAGAATCAAATAAGTAAGTTGTCTTAAATTAATCAGACACTGTTTATCTTCATTTTTGTAGCAGGATGACATCAATTTTCTTTTATATTACAGCACTACAATTATTTTAGTTGCATTTAATCATAGCTTCATGACTGTCAAATTTGCAGACTTTGTCTTTGCACAACCACACTGAACTTAAAAGCTTGATTTTGTCATTGAAGGTTATTGCAGCTAAATATAGTGATGATATATTAGGTCCAGTTGAAAGCTTACTGTTGAATTACTTTGCTTATTTATGTTGCTGCTGATTTTTGAACTGGCTGGCAAGTTAATTGGATATTTTACTTTATACACTCAGCTGAAAAAATTCTGTACATCATTAAGAGCCAAAATAGCCTACTTTAAAAGCAATATTACTAGCTTACTGGTTGAGAAAATTAAAAGATCGCTGAAATATTTTTTAAACAGGTTTTAGTGATAAAAATATAAACAAACACAATCAGTCAGCCAGTCATTTTCCAACCTGCTATATCCTAACACAGGGTCACAGGGGTCTGCTGGAGCCAGTCCCAGCCAACACAAGGCGCAAGGCAGGGGCAAATCCCGGTCAGGGCATCAGCCCACCGCAGGGCACACACACACACCGAGCACACACTAGGGATGATTTAGGATCGCCAATGCACCTAACCTGTATGTCTTTGGACTTTGGGAGGAAACCCGAGCACCCGGAGGAAACCCACGCAGACACGTGGAGAACATGCAAACTCCACGCAGGGAGGACTCGGGAAGCGAACCCAGGTCTCCTTACTACAAGGCAGAAGCTACCACTGTACCACCGTGCCGCCCTAAACAAACACAATGAATCTAAATATATTTTCTTATGTTTTCTCAGCACAATTTCCATTATTATGTCACAAAAGCTATACAGAATCATGATTTTGAAATGAAAAAAGTAATTTCAAGTTGCCAGCCTACATGGCAAAGTGTACCAGTTTTGATGCTGCTGAAAGATGCTTTGATTTAGTATCACTGAAGTTGCAGTGAAAATGCAACTCCTTCTCTCCACAGGAAATATGTCTTTTTAAACAAATGACACTTCAATGACTATGGCAACGACTATTTTAAACCAAGCCAAGTCCAGTTGGTCACTTGGTCCTGGTGCCATTGCAACTGCTTATGTTCATTCTGACCAATGTTACAATCACTAACTCGTTTTTCTCATTTCCTTATTCTTTTCATTGGCCTTTTCAGTCCTTATCCTTTAGGCAGATCAACACTGCAGTATGTTAATTTTTTGTTCAAAAAGAGTTTGTATTTTAGGCCATAGCATTGAATAAACAACAATCTCTTTTTAATGTTTTCTTTTAATCATCTTTTTTCTGTAAAATATTCCACTGTAATTGCATATAGTTAGATAAATACTAACAAAATTCAAATTAAGTAACAATGATTGCTGAAGATGAACAGTTCTGTCAGCATAATGTTTCCCCTGTATGCTTATTAAGAAGAAATTGATTAAATAAGCATTTGAAAATAAGAAAGAGTGAAAAAAGCAAGATCAGAAAAACATATATACTACACTTGATAAATTCCTAAAAAACAAATAAAACAGCTGAGATTTTCTGAATTGATAATACATATAGAAGCTGGGAAAAATGCCATGTCTAATAAAGTTCAGACTACCTTTAACAACAAGTGAACAGGTTGTATCAAACACCCCAGTCATAAATGTTCTCCTGGAACAAGAACGATTTTCAGAGTATGTATAACTCACTAATATGGCCTCTGAACACCCATTAGAGCCTTGTTTCTCGTACAAATCTCTAATGTAAAATTGGAGCACTGTTGCTTTTCATCAGAACATTTAGCAATTACATTGTCTGTTGGCTTGAATTTAACCTATGTGACTGGCCACTGATGATTGTATGTTTTTGTTAACTGTCCTAGTATGACTGATTATGTGGGAGGCATGAATTATTGTACCCCAATAGGACTGGTTGCTTCCTGCCCTGAGCTTGAATTTGCAATAATAATATGTTTCTTTCCAAAACTCTGAAATGAAAAAAAAGTTTTTTTCTGAAAATAAATGGATAGAGGAAGCTATTTTGACTTACTTTAGCAATTAATCATCTAATTGTTATAGTACTTGAAAGATGCATTTTATAGATGTGGATGATCTTCTGTCCTGACTTAAGGATATGTTAGTGTTGAAAGCAAAATTAGTATATTTAAAATTACACTTCCATATATACTGTAATAATCAGTACTTACTTTGATAAAATGTAAAATGCTAATATGATGTACAAAGTAGTCTAAGTAACAGGGATGTTGCTCATTTTAAGTGGCTCTCTTTGAAAATCAAATTAAGTATGACCCTTTGATGACACTTGTGTATTTAATTTACAGTTTCCAAACAGAATCTCTATTTCTGTGCTGCCAGTGAAGTTTAGGAAATAGTCCTGACCTGAGGGTAAAAACTCTTCTGGGCAAATGTTTGTATATTACATTGTGTTTTCTTTATTGCTTGTTTAAAAGGGTTGAAAAATAAAAGCTCTCTTCAACCAGCACTCAACACTGTCCTTTAGCAGGAGTATTTGAAAGTAGATTTAAAAAGGCATACATGCATACACATAAAGGCAAATTCAAACCAGCACTTCAGGTAATGAAGAAAATCGGACTTGGCATCAATATAACATAAAGTAACAGGATTGCTTGTACTAAAATATTGAGTATTAACTGGCAGGAGACAAAGAGTACAGATAAGAGGAAAATGCCACACATGGAGTGAGGTCATCAGTGGAGTCCCTCCATTTATATGATTTATATTGATGACATTGATTCTGGAATAGTTAGTAAACTTGACAAATTCGCAGAAGTCACTAAAATTGGCGGGATTACAAAAACTGAGGATGCAGCAAAAAGAATTCAAACAGACCTGGACAACCATCAGGACTGGACAAACACCTGGAAAATTAAGTTTAATGTAGAAAAGGTGAGCAAAAGAAACATGAATTATAAATACAAGATGGAAGACACTCATATAGGAAGCAACCTCTGAAAAGTATTTAGGGGTTTACGTCAACAGAACATTTTCATCTATTAAGCATTGCACTAAAGCAATTAAAAAGGCAAATAAATGCAGCAGTTTTTATGATATACTGTACGCTAACATTTTATGTCAAGGGACATTATACTTAAAGTATATAATGCACTAGTAAGATCACATCTGGAGTACTGTGTGCAGTTCTGATCACCATGGTACAAGAAAGACATAGCAGCACTTGAAGCTGTATAGAGGAGAACGATCAAGTGCATCCCAGGAATTAAGGAAATATCCTACTCTGACAGACTCAGAGAATTAAACCTGTTTAATCTCAAGCAGAGGAGATTGTGTGGGGACCTAATCCATGTATTTAAAATCCGCAAAGGCATTGATAAAGTAGATCCAACAACATTCTTTCAGCTTTTGCGTGAATCATGTACTTGAGGGCATCAGTGGAAATTAAGAGGAAGTGCATTTAGGACTGAAGCCAGTAAGCACTTCTTTGTCACAAAGAGTTGTGGGACTCAGCCATCATGTGCTGCCCAGAAGAGTGTAAATCCAAATTGGTATAAGATTCTGCAAGTCTCTTGGGCTGTAAGGAAGGATTGTGACACAGGTCTTCTTGGGAAATTTAGTCATTTAATGTTTTGATGACGGTGGTGGTAAATGCTCTAATTGAAAATCCAAAATATTAACTGAGCTCAGGTCTGGTAGCTAGGATGCCAATGGCATGTTGTATATACTGTATCATTGTCATGCTTCAAAAAACATTTCATGACCACTCATGCCCCATGGATCTGGAAAAGTCCACTCCCAACAGGACACCAATGCATCACTATAGGATTAACATGATCATTCAGAATTCTTTTCTACTTACTGCAATTTTCAATTACCCTCTTTCATCTACAGTTACTTTCAGGTAATGACACATTTTCCCTCCAGCTTCACCTAAGGCATTGTTTCTTGTGAAATGACAATTGTTGTTGTCACTGTGGCTCTTTGTAAATTTGCCCCAACTGTTCTCCTTCTGTCAAAGTCACAGATAATCCCTTTCTCACACCATGGCAACAAATTTAATGAGCAACTGGGTCTCTCCAGAATGTTTATGAATAGCCTCATGGAGAATAGAATAACAATTCTTCAGTTATATCAATGACTAAATGACTGTACTTTCAGGATAATCTGAGTGACTGTGCTTCAGTTATTTAAGTGGCTCTTTTTTGTATCAGTTACTCACAGTACTAGCCAGCTAACCACTTTGGATGAGCACTTATTATAAGAAAATTAAATTGTTACAAGAAATGGGTTTCATTAAATACTATCACTTAGTGTTCCTGTAGATCATATGAAATTTTATATATTGACACATAATTCTATGTTATATGTTAAATTCCCCTAGTATTCAATGTGCCTATTCTTTACAGGAGCCATTTACTATTGAAATACAAGTACTGCATATATTACAGTTAAATGTGCACCTAAAACTACTATGTTATTATAAAATTTATCACATCCAGCAGTCAGTTTTGAAACTGAAATCCAAACAAAATGACAATTTTTCTCTCCACTCCATTAAAAATTGTTGTACACACGATGTATCGGTAATCTTAATATCAAAATATTTTTAAATTCTCACCTTAACTTAATACAATTCATTTAAATGTATCTTTTACTGAGAAGTATAAAATGCTGCAAAGGCGGGTTTCAGAATGCTCCTGCTGAAGTCCTGACTTATTTAAAATGCATGCTTTGTTCATGTGTGGTACTGATCAGCACTTTTTCTATCAAATATACTTAATCAAAATATTATTAAAAAAGAAGCAAAAACTGAGTACACAAGAACAATCAATTGCACCCCTTACATGAAGGACATATCCTTTTCTAAAAGTTGTTAACAAAGTTTGCAACGTGGGGACATTACCCTGTATCAGTTCTCCAAGCCTCTGATAAAACAATATCCAGCAAAATTCTGTTAGCTAAGCAGCATAGCTTGTAGTCAAGAACAATGGTGGAAATTAAGTGGAAATATACTGCATATGGAAACCTAGACCAATCTACTATCACAAAAAGTGATCTACTACAAGCTAATCAGTCATGCTTGTGAAGAAGATAATAAACAAAAAAATAGGTAGCACACTGAAAGATAAGCATAACTTGCAGTCTAACATCATATGGGGCGGCCCGGCCCCCATGATTACAATAAAAGGGAAGACATTTTCCACTGCTCCGTTCCACATCTAAAATGTCACTTTCTATTACAATCTACCCAAATCATGTTCTATTATTTTTCAATGATGTATAATTTTATATGTCAATTCAGTCATAATGTCATATCTACAAGATTTCATGAACTGGGAGCATATCTGAACCAGTAATATGAGGAGAAGAACAAATAAAGGAGTATTTTTATTGTATTAAATATCATGGAGTTCTTTTATACATTCTTGTTTATTATGGCACTCAAGAGGGATACCTTGTCACATGCTGGTTGGACGTGCAAGCAATGAGTTTCAATGAACTCTGTACACATAACAACTACTCCATTTTTTTTCCAACATTATGTGTGGAAATTAGCAGACTTTCAGTACAGTTTAATTGCATCTGCAAAGATCTGTAAAATATAATGATATTCATTGAGTCCACAGATTCACTGTCCTGGATTTAAATCCTGCATCTGGTTACTGCCTGTGTGAAATCTGCTTTTTCTCCCCATGACTGCATGGGTTTTCCTCCCACAAACCCAAAGATTTGATTGGTGATTTGGTTATTCTAAATTTGGGATATGTGGGTGTTTGTGTGAGTGACACAGATTTCAGATTGTTATTTTTTCACCGTGCATTGTCACTTTGTTTTCAAATGTACAGTATGTGTGTATTCCGAAAGGCACTCATTGATGGCACTCTTTGTAAAAACTGCTATATAAAATATTTTACACTAGCATTTTCATAACTGGTTTATTTTTTTGCACTAACAACTTTACTTTTTTAATTTTTGGGGGAAATGGTTTGGCTAGTTATGCTCCGTATTCACATTTGAATGAAAACTTACGAGAAATTCCTACATTTACTGCCATAAAATACTCACTTCTTGTATTGTGTTTTGTAAATTTTAAATACAAACCCTTTTGAAAATATGTGGAAGGAAAAAATGATTAAATAATTTAAAAGAGAGATATCCACTATGTTGGGCAGGATTCTGCTGACTGAGAAATCCAATGTCCAGGGTTAAAATTCGGTACCCAAGTGGTTGTCCCTGTGGACCCTGCCCATTCACCCGGTGTTTGGGGTGGTTTTCTCCTACATCCCTAAACACAGTGTTGTGTAGGTGGGCTTCTTCCTCATTTGTACCCTGCCCTGCTAGGACCCACATTCGCTATTGTGGTCCTGAATTAAATTAGGAGAGTCTGAAAATATGTTATGTCTAGTAAGTCCTCTTTATTGTTTACGCTCATGCTTTTAGCGTACCTAATAATGCTCCCGTTTCCCATGTGTTCCGTTAAGTGTATACCAAATGTAGTTTAAGGTTTCCATTCGTAACTGCTTTAATAAACACTGATAGTTTAACGAACACAGAATATGGATTCAGTTGTCTAAGAATGCATCTCCAATGGAACCATTTAGTTATATAAACCCATACATATAAAATACCTAATATTTGCGTGTGTGATCGCGTATGATAATAATAATAATAATAATAATAATAATAATAATAATAATAAATTGATTGTATTTATATATGAACAATCACGGCGATTATTACCTACCTTGGGACGGAAACATTTTGTCTTGAGCACGCAGCAGTACAAGATTACGGCAGTTGCGATTCCACAGCACAACCCCAAAATTATAGCCAACGCCAGTAAACCTGGAACAACTTGTAAGGAATCGGTCGACGGGATGGAAACACGGCTTGAACATCCCGATGACATAGCTGTGGCAGCTGACTCCCCAATACTGAACTCATAATTATGGCTGACAGGTCATCTTTTCTGAGGGCCCCACAACTCTCCAAAGCTTAATGAAGAAAAACTGCTTACTCTGTTCAAATGAAGAATACACCAGCACACAAGAAAAACGAACGCACCCTCCGCGAGGGACTATAAAAGTTCAAGTAAGTACGACTGCATCTGGAGGCAATGGAATGTGGGCGGAGCATCAGTCAATCATTCCTGCAGAAACCTATCATTTGTGAGAGGGGTTTTCGTTGAACTAATCAGCAGCTAGAGTAGCCTATCAATCATCTGTAGAGGCGCAATCATTTTTGAGTGTCCCTTATCAATCATTATTTTTGTTTTGTGTTATCGCCCTCCTCCTTTTGATTCACGGGATTTGTAGTTTTTAATGTTTCCATACTTTTAAGTTTCACGCATCTCTGCTCCTGCACTGTAGTTTGCCTGAGATCAAGAACGCGAAGCGTTGAACTGCTCAGACTCCGCAGAGCCATTTTTGTAAACTGCTGAAAACAACACGCAAAATACAAGTCCGACGCTTCTCAAAGGCTCTGTTTAGAATTCCAAAAACACTACTTTGTACAGCTCCAGGACCCCTCCCCCTTGGATACAAACCCAGACGAGGCGTGAGGTTCACGAAACAAAGCTGACAGAAAGGAAGTGATTCTAGACTTTCGGGCTTACTAGCAGCTATGAAGGTGTATGGGCACTGGGAGGCAATTGTGTGAGAAGAAAAGAGCGAGCTGCTATGGTTGAAAATGACGGTCGAGGGTGCTCGAACGCAAAGTGATTCTTAAGGACATGTTCCCCTAGTTGTCGCTTCCTTTTTTTTATACACAAATCATAATCACCGTTACTAGACGCAAGCCTGCAAGATGCCCAACACCGCGGCTTCAGCGCAGAAGTTCGGTCCAGTGGTTATACTGTTGTGGTCAAATTTTAAGAGATGGTGGTGGGTGTATTTACTTTATGGCTTTTATTTGCTACAAACAGGCTGCCACGCAAAAAGTTCGCGGTGGAATAGTTATTGGCCAGCCACGTCTGATATAACATTAAATCTTCACGAAAACAAACTTCAAGGAGCTCAGGGAATGAACGGGAGCTGCACCGAAGTGGTATCCAAGTGCAAGGATTTATGTAAAACGGTAAGCTTATGCGGTGGTGCTACGCCCGGACAACGTGAAATAAGCGAACGGGGCTCAGTGTTGGGATCACTAGTTATGCTAGTGAAAGATCCAGCAGCAACCTTTTTTGGGGAAATGTACCGTGGCGATCTTAAAGAGAGGCTAATAAAAATGTTGTATTTTATTTACGTAGCGTCACTCCTATCCCCATAGCGCTTCATGAGTTTTGGTTCAATTTGTTTTGTAGAATGACAATAGCCAGACTAAACTGTACATTTTAAGCTTTTACTAAGCAAAAGTTACATTTACGTCTCGAAACTTTATTATCAGTGTTATATATGATAATATATTATTAATTTACGAGTTTTCCTAGACCAGTGGTTGCCAAGATCGATGCTGAGGCTTTTTCCTCCCGGCCAACTTTGTAATCGAAAACCATTTTTTTTGTCCGTAACTAAAGCCTTGTTTGTTTAGGTGGTGATAGTTCATTGTGCTAGTTTTAGTACATCTGTAATAAATTAAATGAATATTTTCCCCTGTAAGATCTGACTTCCAAAATTGCTAGATACCCCCGTTCTGACTTGAAAATTCTAAAATGCCAAGATTTCTCCTGTTTAATCCACAGGGTCATTTATTTACAGCTGTGTTTGGGATCATTGTGCTGTTGATTTTCAAATAGATTCACTGATACATTCCGGTGAAATTCCCTGATACAACTTCGAATTGGTTGATGATAACCACCATCCCCTATGAGTCAGCAAATATGCTCCTTATTATAAATTCACAGAAGAGTTCTGAAGAGCAGGAAATCAACTCTTGTTTTATAGGGCAGTGTACCTCAAACCCACACCTGAAGTCGTTTCATTTATTGGAACATCCTATTTCCAATCACTGTTTTGGAGGGCTACAAAACTGTATCTTTGTTGACCTTGAATATTTAAAATATATATTCAGTGAAACTAAGAATGTACAATTTCATTCACATTATTTGTTCAATGTACTTTTTTTTGTCTATCAAAATGATTTCAGTTAAGATCAGTCGGTAGTTTTTGGAGCATTTAGAAGATAATTTCAAATAGTTCACTTTCTTTTTCTAACTTTTTTATCTCAGTACTTTATGTATGATGACTGTAACAGGAGCATCTTGGAAATGCATGCAGTTTACATGTTAAAGACACCATATTGAGCTTTGCAGGGTATTATATTTATGTTTTGTTTATGTATTTCCCTTTTGTAATTTATTTTTATCACCCTTATAATCACTGTTGTTGCTGACATCTTTGATTCTGGTAAAAGGTAAGGCGTATACACTCCTAATATATATTTTGCTTATGGTTGCTTTCAAGGTTTATGTTAACGGGAATGCAAAGCTGTTACAATTCTTAAGTGTGATGATGAGGGTAAAAATAAAATCTCATATTTGAGATGAGCTGGTAAGTGTGAAGGAGGTGTATGTTGAAATATGTGCTCTGTGAACAAGTAAAAAATCATTCAACATTAACAAGATATTTTATTATTTTGCCTGGGTAACCATAATGTCAGCAGGAGTAACTAGACTGAAGATTCTGTGGGATCCACAAAACTCTCTTGAATGCTCTTCTCCAACAGAAAATCAAAAGTGCTTATTTGAAATCACATTATTTTTCTTGCTTTTAAACTAGAAGGTCAGATGTAAGCATTGAGTTAAAACCAGGTCATTCATTTTGTTTTGTTCTCCATCCGTTTTAGGATATTCCCTGCACTGAATTGTCTCACTTTCTATACATTCAGAGCCCATGCCTTATTTTGCGGAACATAAGTGAAAGTCTGAGTACAGGTAAGTTTTTTTTTACATCAGAGATGATGGCTGAATAGTTAAAAAATGTTTTGATACTGTGCTCATGACCCTTAATGTAGGTTAAAAATTAGAAATACAACAACAAATGTTTAACCCATTTTTTAAAATGTGAATAGACACCCTGTTCTGTTTAAATTCCAGTACCCCGACATGGATTTGGACTAAGATTGATGATCTGAGTAAAGAACAATGTGTTTCCCCTTCATCACTTTTAAGAGGGGTGATTCCTGTTCCAAGCTAGAAAAATGAAGTGAATTAAAAAGAGTGCAGTTGCACTTAACAGATATTTAATACTTTTTATCCATTTGTTTCTGTTATACAAAAAAATTACAATTGATCTGTTAGTATTTATACTACATTTTACTTGTTTTTAGGATACAGACTTCACCAGCTTTTCAAAACTAATCTGTTCCTAAAACCCCTTCACCAGATGAATTTTCATAACAATCTTACTGTAATTACTGTTAATTTGAATGGAAAATATTTTTTAGCATTCCTTGGCCCCAAAAACGACACCTATTTTTGTTCAAATAATAACAATGCATGAATAATGGACAAAATTAGTTTAATAATAATGTTAGTTATCAAAACAAACTAGTAAGATATTGCCCTTTCATTAAATATTCTTTAATTAAGCTGCTACACTGTACCACTTCAAGTTTTGCGTTCCAAGGAATGGCCTTTAGATCCTTGTTGATCTTTTGCAGCTATTTCACCATCTATTTTGGGGCAATAATACAAAAAGACAAGTGACAAGTTGAGTGAATGAAACCACATGAAAGAACAAGTACACACTGCTGCAGCCTGGAAAACTTTATATTTTTAAAACATGGTCTATAAAAATGTATTCATTTATTTTAAGTCATTGCGCAATATTTGTTCTTCTGTACAAAAAAGCATTTTAAAAGTCACTGGAAAAACATAGGAGTACTTTAGCAGTAATACATTTAGATCTTCAAATGAACATTAACCTCAGCTTTTTTTTAAAGAATTTTAAAACTAAATATAATATTAGTTTGTTTTATATTGTTTTTTTGTCATTAATTATTTTGGAGTAAGCTGGGGTCCTTTGAAATATGCAGGCCTGTTACAGATGTTTTTTCAATCTATTATAGCAGGTACAGTCATGTACTGTATGTGGAAATCTGCAGGGTCGACAGTGTTACAATAGGCAAGGACAGCAAGCTAGATAAACCAATAAGGAAGACAGGCTTTGTCCTGTTTGGAGATAGTTATTAAGAATAAGACATTGAAAGCATAAGTTTAATAATTTATCAAGTCAAAGTTATTTCTCTACAATAATTGTATATATTAATTTGACTCAAAAATTGCATTCTAAAGCAAAACACTTTTTAAACATTTTAAAAGTACAGTGGAACCTCGGTCGTGACCCGAAGTAATTTCCCCCATAGGATTGTATGTAAATACATTTAATCCGTTACGGACCATACGAGCTGTATGTAAATATATATTTTTTTAAGATTTTTAAGCACAAAAATAGTTAATTATACCATAGAATGCACAGTATAATAGTAAACTAAATGTAAAAACATTGAATAACACTGAGAAAACCTTGAACAGAGAAAACTAACCTTGCAGTCTCTTAATGAACAATCAACATTAAAATACATCTCCTTAGCCAAATTCTGCCTAGAAAAACAAAATTAGACCCCAATGAAACAATTGTCTGCAAGTTACTTTTTTACATCTGAAGGTTTAATAAATTATTATTATTATTATTATTATTATTATTATTATTATTATTATTACATGTTAAGCATCCTTAATCCAAAATGCCTAGGACCAGAAGTATTTCAGATTTTGTATAGTTTTGGATTTTAGAATATTTGTATATACTAAAAGAGATATTTTTGGGGACAAACTTGATCAAGTATGGAAATGTAACCAAACCAAATAAATGACAACTTACGCGTGTAATAATTCATATCATTAAAGCACTTTTATAATGTGCATTGACATGACAAACATACAGTGTTAAACCACAGAAGTGATGAATATGATGTATAGACTGTGTTTTAGTTTCCTTTTACAAGGGACAATGCTGCATTTTTTTTTGTCAGTTTATATCATCTACCCATTGTCACTTCTCAGGGAACTGGCAGAAGGGGCATGATATCTTAGCCAAGCTTCATTCCATGATGCCCGCTGTGCTGAAGACTGTTAACTGACCGGCCAAGAGCTACGTCCTGTTTTCGTACATAAAATGTTTTTACCAACATAAAAAGACATTTTGCAGCAATGCCCAGTTCTCCTAACTTAACTGAAGCACTTTACTACACTCACTTGCTTTTGTTAAGTGTAAGCAGTTATACATTATTTCATTAATGCAAAAGTCATCTAAAATTTTAATGGTGCCATGCTGCAATTTTGAACTGCCGCACATATATTATTGTGTCGCTTCACGGGGAACAAAGCTCAATGAATGTGTTTCATTGCTTAGTGATGCTTGATACTTCATGAGGTAACCTACACACCCTCCTGACTGTTATAGTAAATTGTGTATCATTTGCTTATGGCACTTGTTGCTTGTTGTGAGCCTCACATCCCCCCATCCCATCCTAGAACCATCGATCATGTGTAGTTGCCTCGTGTTTCTCTCATCTTCACTGGCGACTCCTTCCTACACCCAGACCACTCTGTAAATATAAATTCGTTTTGAATCTCTGCATATGTTATTAACATCAATGTTTTGACATAAGTATATTTTCATGCTCAAATCCAAGCAAAGTTTTAAAAGAAGAAGCATGTGGTGTGGAATTTTTCACTTGTGGTGTCATGTCTGCACTCAGAACGTTTAGATTTTAGCACATTTTCGATTTTTGAATTAGGGATACTTAACCTGCATTATTATTTTATTTTATTTTTTTGCTAATGGCAGCTTTCTCCATTAAAGATAAATTCCACAGATTTGCAGGTAAGGCAATCAAATTTGAACAATGGCAGAATTTCAAAGCAATAATAAAATATAATAGAAAGGCTGGTGTATCAAGGGTCCCATATTCATCACTTCTGCAAAGTCCTTTGACTTTTAAAGAAACACCCCTGATGACTGTTCGTTTCTACTGATACCCATACCTTATATGTTTAATGATTCAGTTTCGATTTGGGTTTCTATAATGGAATAAGCAATAATGCAATGTGACTTCTGTATTGCATTGTAGTTCATTTCATTTCATTTTTAGGGCTTTTACCATTATCTACAGAACTTCTGACCACTCTTATTTTGCTTATTTAGTTAGCTTGCCATGTGATACTTACAGCCATATTCATCCCAACAGATGGTTACTCAGCTAGATTTCACCCCTTGTAAGTTTCTTTGGATAAAATCTTTTGCAAAATCAATATACGCATTTTAGGATTTACTGATGCAAGTGGCTGTGTGAATGGAACACACTTCTTTATCAAAGCACCAAGCATGAAAGAAAGAAACACTTGTGTTGCTTTATTTTATAGAGCAAAACCAGCAGACTCTGGATGAAGCCACCAGCATCTGTTTCTCAGACTTGTAGTCTGTGCATGATCAGCTGTTCAATGATTGACTCTAAGAACTGTCAGGTCAATATGCAAATGTATGCATCATTCAACATGTGTGAAATTATTTTTAAATGCATGCCAAGCATTATATCACCTGTGGAGTGCTAAATAAAAGCCACCAGGAGATAGAGACATGTGCAATATTGACATATACTTTGACTTATAAGTCGACTGGTGGTAGTTTTTATTTTTTTTTTACACTATAACTTACCGTTTCCATTTTATGTGCAGTTGCTTAAGCAAACAATAACATAACATTATGTATTAACTGAAAAAATGTAAGCCAAATTAGTCCCTTAAATTCTGGTTATCACAATGAATACTATTGTAATTGTGGTCTGATTCACCCTTATTAGCCCTCATGCTTAGAGCTCCATATTTTGCACATATTCTAATTGGCCAATATAACATTTTCAGGCAGATGTTTAAGAAATGGTTTGCATCAGACATTTTAGTCAAAAATACATTTTCATTCTTATTTTACAGGCAAACTATTCTTGGTCTGTGAGAGGATGAGGCCAACAGCTAAAGATGATGTTTTTCCATTGACTTCATCAGCACCTCCTACTACATGGCAACATTCAGTTTTTTCTATGATTCCTTTCAAGTTCTCCTCAGTTCTTCATAGAAGCCAAAGGGAATTGCTGCCATCTCATAAAAATGTAAGTGTTCTTTCTCACAAGGCTATTTAAAGTATTTTCAAAGTTTCTCCTAATTCCTAAATCGTTTGTTTGTGTCATGAGTCATATGTCTGTACCCCAGTATAATTAAATCCTACGTACTTAAGGAAGGTGTCCTTTGAAAGAGTGGACTGACATTTGAGTAGAAAAACGTCCTTTTGCTGATGCTGATTCATGTCAGTGCTAACAGGAACCCTCCCCAGGAACACTACAAATCTCTATTTTGCCACTGTTTTCCCAGTAACTACTTTCCAGGGTGATGCCTAGTCATTACATTTGTACTGTATACAGCATATACATTATATTTGTTCATGTAATGAAGAATAGCTTTTTTTATAATTGGATACTGCACTACTATTGATTCTTTCAGTATAGATTATGTATAGTGTTTTTTCATTTTTTTTCAGGTAAGAAGCCTGGCTCAGATTTCGGCATTTGGCCTAACATTTCAAAAGTGTGCACAGGTTTGTTTGTATTCAGTTTGCATACTCATTTTGAAATTGTTTTTTAAAAAATGTTTGGACTTTTTACTTGTGACTTTTGTAATGAAACTTGTACTATGCCCATGTGATATTTAATTGTTACACATTTCTACAGTATAAACTCCTGCACATTTTGTCTCTGACATGAATCTGTATTGAAGATTAAATTAAGTTACTGTAATATGTTGAATAGGAAATTAATACATGAAATTAATGCAAAGATTAGCCATAGTTCTAGTAATAAAATAAATAAGACTGCATAGGAACTGCAGCATTTTTCTAAACATTTCATTGAAAATCTAGGAGATTAATTTACTTTATTTAGTAATTTACTTATTAATTTTCATGTAATGTATTCACATTTTTGTAAGAAACTGAGGACAGGAGGGAATATTGTACATTCTTTTTGGTGTTAATCATAACAAATATTTTTAAACAGGATTTCAAGCTGGTTTGGTATGACAGTTTTTTCTGATAATTTTGTGGTTGTCATATTCATCTCAACATTTATTTAGGATCCTGGAGTCTATTTAATACATTTTTAACTATTTAATACATTTTTGTTTGCTTTTTGAAAGTGTTTGTTTAGAAAGTGTATCTGATATAATTGTTGTTGTAGTTCTTATTGTTTTCTATAGGTGCAACCATTTAGGTTTAACAAGACCAACTGTAAATCTAAGCCATTTTCCAATAATGACTGAGAATATAACTCAAAGCATTCAATTTCAATTTAAAAGAAAATCTCATGCCATATAGGCTTTGATAACCATATGGTAATAACAGGCTTATAAGCAAAATTGTATCCTGTTTAATACTGTATATTAATTTACTTAATTAACATGTTCTGTTATTTAACATATTAAAAATTCATACATGTATTTTCAAAAATGGTATTGAGCACAATGTAACAAATTTTGTCTTTGAAAGAATAAATCTTACCTGAAAGTGCGCTGATTTGGGATATTAAACACCAGTAGATTTTAAATTTAAATAAACATTTTGACTAGGCAAATGAGCCAAATATCAATGTAATGCTGAACTATCTTTAACAAAACTGCTTTTATTAACACGTATTCAAAGTGCAATTTCAGGAAGAAACTAGAAAGAAAACTGTCCTAATATTTTAATAGTGCATGTATAACTATGTCTTGCAGTGGGATGGGATAGGCTCCAGCAGACCCCCGTGATCCTGTAGTTAGGATATAGTGGGTTGGATAATGGATGGTATTTACTGATGTACAGTGTCATGCCACTCTTCACAGTCCTGCCAAATTCTGTCATCATCAATTGATCCTGTTTTTCTTTTTCCTTATCATCTTGTAATGCTAAAAAGTAACAGGTGAATGCTACCAGGGCTCCCTAAAATAAAGCGTGATCTTTAGTATAGTGTAAAGTCAACAATCAACAATACAGTTCAGCTTTTGCATATTCTAATTTAGATTAGATTATTTTAGATTAGATTTGCCATCTCTAATGGCTGCAGTGCAAGAACAGCTCCATAGCTGTCCTGCTGCATCTGTTAAATAGTAAACCAAGGGCAAAATAATTGGTTTTTCTTTACAGGATGAGGTTTACCACGTAATATGCTTGTTGCATGATATTTAGAACATTTAACACCGAGCTGTGACCTGCTCTGCCACAGTTGTGATTCCGAGCCACCTTCTTGACTCTTATGCATCTCTGTAACCCAAGCTTGATAATAAAATATGTTTCTCTCATTGTTATCCTCGGTGGCCATTTTCAGCCCAAAAAAACATTTGTTATATTGAAATTTACATTTCGTTAAAACGAAATTTGTTTAACATGATGTTGTATGAATGTTTGTCCAGACCCACAAAGTATTTGTTATTCTGAAAATTTTGTTACTTTGGCATACATATTCTGTGTTTGTGTGTGTGTGTACACACATATAATGTTCATTTTCTTTCTTCCTTTACAGGTTAGCATGCAGACAAATGTTCCAAGTTTGACATTTATGCTGATAATTAATAATACAGGTATACCATCAGCAGCAACACTTTCACAGTTGAGCATAAGGGATTCGGTGTCTGGTCTTACACTACAGTCAAGCAGTGGCATTCTATTGGAGAGTGGTTTTCAGACGTTTACTAAAGACATATTAGCAGGTACAGTTCTGTGGCCATTTTAAAATGTTCAGTTTGCTTATAAAATTAAAATGTTTAAAATGCAGATGTGGCTTGCATGTGCTTATATTTTGTTATGAAGCTCCTTATTGGGTGTTTCATTGACAAGTCATTATAACAATTAATTATTTGAGGGCAAATTACATGGTAACTGCAATGGATAGAAGCTGAAGCAATATAACACATTTGTGGTGACGTATGGGTAGTTCAAACATGCACAGCACTCTGCTGTTAGTCTAGTTTAAGCCAAGGTCATATGAACATGGATTGCACCATTGTTGAACAATGCTATGTAGTGAGATTTCTTTCAGTACTAGAGTTTTTTTTATATGTTGTTCAACAATTCAATAGTTTGATCTCAACCCTGGGTGACTTCTTTGGGCAAAAGGAGTGAATCCTGCTGATTGTTGTTCAACAATGGTGTAATCCCATGTCCATGTGCTGTGCATGTTTGGACTTAAATTGGGTCAGCTCCTAGCCATTGAAGTTACTGCATAATTTTCACAATGCCTTTACTTTTTAATTAACCCTTGAATAATTTTTAGGATACACAGTATTATTTTTTCTTTTCCATGACTGTATATCCGTTTCTTCACTTTCACATTATTTTAATTAATACATATAAAACAGAGTTTAGAGGTGAAAGATCTGAAATTGCCCTGGGGGTTTGAAAAAAGAAGATTAGCATCCAAGATAGGCTTCCATATTCTGTACAACAGCTAGTTAGTCACTGATAGTTAAATTTTAGTTCTTTTTCAGTTTTAGAAGCTATAAATCTTTTAGCCACTAAGTAATTTGAATGTGATGCAGGATTCTTCCATCTGAGCACTTTTTGTTGTTTAACACACAGTGGGACAAATGCCAATACATCTTTAAGCAGGTTTGTTCCATCTGGATTAATTTCAAATGTAGCAAAAGGCAGTAAGTGGATAAGAGTATATTTAAATTCTATGTGTTTCTGACAACATGTTTAAAATTATGTCCTGTATGGTTTAAGTTTAGGACAGAGTAATGTATCTAATGGATACTGAGGCTCAGGGACGCATCCTGGGTAGATTTTACAGAACCTGATTTTGGAGTGGCATATAAGGTGTACATTCTTAAAATGTGTAAGTCCATGTCTCACAGAAACAGAACAACACTGCATTCTTTAAAATGATTTCAGTGTATTCTCTTTCTGTTTTAGTTTAAGCTTTAATATTTATACATATTCCTTAATGCAATGGATATGTCTTTGTAAAACTGAAAAAAAAACCTTAGTCCTGGTTTTGCCTATATACCTTGACATGGCTTAAATTTTATGTTTGGTGGAAACAGTTTGTTCTGATAAAATAGCGCAGAGAGGTGACCCTTTTTAGACAGTGGTGCATGCTCATAAGTGTCATTGTAAGGAAAACTTTAAAAACACTATAGATATAACAAGTACTGGACATTTGCCAAGAAACTTGTATTCTAAGCATCGAGATACTGTATGTTTTTGTTTTTCAGCAGTTCAGCCTGGCTTTAATCAACACTGCCCTGAAAAGTTGTTAGAACATAAAATGCAGTGTTTCTGGAATGTCTCAGTGTGTATCCTATTAGATTTATTTACAGGTTTCTTAATTATGTAATGTAAATGTTTTCTGAATGTACAGCTATTTCATGCAGTCAACAAATGTTGTAGACATGGATAACACACCTTCCCTTGTTGCCCCAGGAAGAGCAATTTTCTTGGTTTTGGTTATAAATATATTCCAGTATTATATACAAGTTATAGTTCAATATAGATTAGGAAATTAAGCTAAAAGAATATCAATAAAAACAGCAAATGGTACCACGATATTATGAATAATCAAGTTTCAAAATGTGGGTTTGCTTAATTCCTTTAGTTGTTCAGTATGGAAGATTTTAATTTTGGCAGTTGATTCTTCTTGGAGAAGCCATTATTTCTGACTTCCTATTTCATTTCCAGTTACCTGAATTAGTTTGATTTATTCTCATTAGCTGGATCCTCCTATATTGTGAAGTATTCGGCATCGATTAATGTTAACGTTGCCAATAACCAGATCTGGGAACTGCCAGCATTCCTGACATTTTCCAATGCGTCACAGGTAGGCACTATATCACAACTTTTTGTTCACTCTAGCCGTTTACTTGTTTTTTATATATTTATTGCTTTTTTGCTCATATTCCAGAATGACATCAACTTATTTGGTCCGTTAGAAGCAAACTTCACCATGTATATGAACTCCACTTCAGAGGTACAATTTTAAGTTGTTTTATCTTGTTTGTTACCAATTTCACACTTTAGAAGTGACCACCTGAGGGCAGTATTGTACAACATCAAGCTCACCGATTTTTCACATTTTGTTTCAGATTCTATGTGGAATATATTGAAATTTTAAACTTACATGTTTTGCTGGAATTATATTGTATCACAATATTAGAATTTATTTTATGTTTTGTTTAACAGTTTCAACAGTTTGATCCCGGCTCTGGGTGACTTAAAATCACAGGCTACATACAGTATTACTAATAGGTGTTTTTATCTTTCTGAATGTAGTAGTGCAGGGGTCCTCAATCACAGTCCTGGAGGGGTACAGTGGCTACAGGTGTCCTTGCTGATAATGAAACTTGGTATTTAATTATGTGCCTTGTTAGTGCTTTCATTTATCAAAGACAAATGTTAGTTACATTGTAGATCAAAGGTCCTCCATTACAGTCCTGGTGGTCCACAGTAGTTTCAGGATTTCACTTCAGCCAATTTCTTAATTAGAACCTATTTGTTTACTACTAAAGCAATATGTTTTTGGGCTTAATTTTAGTTACCCTGCCTGTTACAATTCAGAACCCTTAAATGTCTATTTTAGTTTTTACCAGCTGCATTTAAGATTTAATTGTTGCCTGTTTTCTTAACCAGACATTAAGAAATGCAGATAACCAATAAACCAGTAGCTCTTCAGCTAACTGTTGTTAAAGCTGTTATGGTCCACACATTACATGGATAATGTTCTCAGAGAAGGAAACTCTACAGTACAATTAAAATTTCTCGTGGATGAATGAAGGACAAATAGGTCAATACCAAGTTTCATTACCAGGAAGGACTGTCTTCTAATTAGGAAACTAGTTGGAAGGAAAACATGCAGCCATCCAGGGTAGTGATTGAGGACCTCTGTAGTAGTGTAACAGAAAAGCACCCCTTGGCATTTCTGCACATCCAGAATAATGTATATGTGATATGTAGAAGTTAGTATGCTCATTTCTCTCAGGTTCTCACTGGTGGGAGTAGAAGAAAATAGAATACAAGGTACGAAACAAGCAAAGAGAAAAATAAACAATACAGGCTGCACTACCTACATGGGCTTATGCATCCCTGTCTTTTAGGGATGGGTGCTTTGCTCACTTATTCACACATATACATATATACTGATATCTATCTTGTTTTTGTTTTTAGGAGATATGATTTATATAGATATTTTCTGCCTTTCCATTGGAAAAAGAAAGGCAAGGTGACAAAATACTCTTGAAGTACACAGCATTGAATTGAACAGTTAGAAGTTTATATTGCTATGAAAAGTTCTCATTTGTTGATTGCCAAAATTAATGCACAAGAAAATTTTTGTCCACTTTTTCTTGAGTCCCTTGAACAGTCTAAGTGAACGGTACCTTTACTGGAAGAGTGGAGATCAGCCTTTCTACATACTGTAGTTCTTTCACAAAAGTAAACTTTTGCTGCTTATTTGTAATGCTAAAGCACCTAATGGCTAGATTTTTAAGATTAAAAAAAAAAAATCTTCACCACTTATTGTTTGGAGCAAGATGGTCAGTGGGTCACCTTACTGCTGTTCTCGAACGAAGCTGTCTGGTTTTTTTGTGTCACTCTTATACAGGCGGAACAGACTAAACTCAAAAACTTTCACTAGTTAAATGCTGGTTAGGCACCTTTGAAAATAAGCACCAAAGCAAATTGTCCATATAAAGTTCATTTTTTGGCTTTAACTAAAGTGATGCTGTGCACTAAGGTAGCTCACTAGAGGGGAAAAATTTAGAATGGACATTATGGGCATGTGCACGCTCTCTGAATTTCACAATTTAGTCTAGACTTTGTATGCTCATATGCTCTTTGGGGTCCTGTAAAGTAAAATAATGTAGACATCATTTGAATAGTTACTTTTATTTTTAACTGAATTACAATTAACTAAAGGCAATACAATAATACACACAATTAATAGCAAAAATGTCCCCTATTGGCATTTCTTGTCCTTTGTTGTAATGTAAAAATGCCACATGTTAAATTCCTAAAATTTATGTTGAAGCATTGTAAATTTATGTGCAAATTGCTGCTTTATTACTTGTCTACCAGTTTCTAATGTGGTTACACTGTCATCTTGTGGCTGCAAAAGGCATTACAGCCAGCCGTATTCCAATGTGTATTTACATAATATACAGTACATATACTTTTTTTTTTTTTTCTGAAAGTCTCTCATGCTTTACTCACAACCAGTTAAGTACTGGTTTAGAATTGATCATTGTTAATGTGTAGGTTGAATGTCAAATAAGAATTACCATTTTAAATTAACCAAAAAGATTCACACAGCAGCTATATTTTAGATTTACCAAATTGATTGTGGTTTTCTACACAGCTTTTTATTTACATTCATCCAGATATACCAGTATACGGTAGTAAATATTTTATCTTGAAAGATTATTCACAAAAGTCACTTTAACCTCTAAGGTTCTTTTTATATTGGTACACAAGTTAATCCTGGAAATACGTAAATAATTAGTTTTGTTTTAGTTGTACACCCCACAATACTTAACCTTAGTCTGTTAATGCCCCAGGTAATTTCCCCTGAAAGAAATACACTTCAGAATAACTTGACAAAGGCCAAAAGCTTCTTCAGGAGCAGTGTTCCTGCTGGGATTCCATCAAGATAGCTACCTTTAAGTACAAATAATTTAACAGAAGTCAAGGGCTGAAAGCCTTCATATACTGAGTCACAGCCAGTCTGGAATTTGAATCACTACCCCGAAAGAACTTAATCTGATCAAACACAAAACGAGAACTGCAGAGAAGTAATATTTATTTAAATCATTACTTATGTTTATCCAAAGAAAAATCAGGCATAAAAGTTAGATGTGAAAACATACAACCTGTACTGTTTAAATCAGGGTCAAAGAGCAGGGTGATAAAAATAGATTTAGTTATTGCGGTCTTTGTCTTCTTAAGCCAGGTGTAAAACTTGCAAGAGGAGGTATTGTTGTAGATGGCAAAATCTGACCAAGATGTCTTTTTTCTCTGACAGTTACATTATGATGTCTCTGTAAATGCCTTTACAGTCTTGTCCTTCATTGAGTGCCTTTGGTGGCTTTTTTATGTAAGATATTGCATCAGTCAAAATTGGACAAGTGATAATAAGTTCCCATGGTATGGTTGCTTAAAAGCTAGTTAAAAGAAACATGTTGACTTAACCAAATTTCAAACACCTATCTCACATCTTCTTACCAGCATATACTCACTGGTTAATTTATCTGAGAATAGACTTTTGTAGTTTATGAGTAAAGTATGTTTTTTGCATTTTGTTTTACATTTGCATAGCCCCTATAATTTTTAAATACACATTTATATAAATCATTGGTCATATAGTGTCAAGGTAATGGTACGAGGAGTGGTGAACTGGTAGTCCCTTTTCCCTCAGTAAAGACCTAAGGGAAAAAAAGAAATAAGACTAGTGAACTCTACTAGATACTATAATCTAAATAAGTACATAAGACGGCTTTGTTGTTGTTTTGGATTATCTGATGTTGTCATTGCAATTGTTCATTAAACCGTGTTTTGATTATGTGAGTGATAAATTGCATGGCATTTCAGCAACGCTAAAAATGTGTGGAGCAATGTGACGATGCGGATCCTGCTCCATGCTCCCATCTTTCTTCTGGGAGCCTCTCGAGCTGTCGTTAAAGTAACCGGATGACCTGTGCAATGAGGACAAATCACACTGGGAGCAAGGGAATGTTGTAAAAGGTGTACAAGTGCTTTTATTACAAATAAACAAACAGTGTCCAAAAAGAAAGTGCAGTGATTCAAAGTTAATAAATGAATAATCCGTAAAAACAATTTAAAAAGGTGGTGGTTAAAATTAAAAATAAAAAATCCTTTAAAATGAGGTTAAAAACAACAGGGTGGAAGTGGTCCTTTATAAAAATCCGGTGCCTTCTCCGTACAACTGGCGGCTCTCCTGCTTCTTCCATACGGGCCCTGCAACAGGGGAGTTGCCCTATCAGCAGGTGCAGCTGACCTTACTTCTGGTCCGGTTGCCTTCTGACCCATGGCTCCATAAAGCTCCTGCCGGAACAAGACTTCAGTTCCCCAATGGCCAGAGCGTTCAAGCTGAGGCTCACCCTCCCAAGCCTCCTCAACTCCCACTGCCTTCTGTAGTGAGTCATCCATACTACCGGTCACTTCAACTCCTAGAAACCGATCAGCTGGAGTGACCACTTCCTTCAGCCCCCGAGTGTCGGCCAAACAGTCATTCCAGGGGCTCTCCTCCCAGCTACCTGCCTTAACCAGCGAACCTGCTCTCTTGCTTGCTCCCTCCTTCCCGCAACGGCTCTTACAGCTTCCTGTCTTCTTCTCTCCTACTTAACCTCTGTCCGTCTCTTTTCTTTCTTTCTCCCCTCTGCACTCGTGCTCCTCTTACTTATAATGGGACGTGGCACAAGTGTGAAAATGCCCATGCCTGCATCGCACTTGGGAACTGTTGTCATATGTATGAGCTTCACTTTAGCATTAGCATTTTCGGACAATAGTATACTACTGGGAAATCAATCTGTCTATTTACAAGATGTTCTAAATTCATGAATAGTCAAAGCCTGGTTGGGGAGAATTGTTTGCCTGAGCATTCTACATATTTAGTGTTAATGATTTTTTTCTTAACTTTGACAAGCTGCCCCAAATAACTATTATTATACACAGTGAATAGAAGTAAAATTATATTACTTTAATGTGACAATAAATTTACTGTAGTTATCCCACTGCCTCATATTGTACAAGCTTGTCTAAAAAAGAAAATGTCCCTTGAATATTTTTTTACTTTCACACATTACAAAACTGTTAAATTCAGCCTATCAACTACAGTTAGTTATTTAGCTTTTCTTAGTAATGTACATTATTTCATTTTAACTACAATTAACAGGTCCCATTGAGCTTTCAAGCTCTAATACCTTTCTAAATCTGCCCCAAGATGTGAAACTAAGTAAAAAAAAATTACAGTGTACCCAGATCTTAGTGAGACTCGCATTGAGAGGAATGGTGTACATAAGTTGCTTTTTTTTTTAATTGTATTGATTTTATTAAAATCAAATGACATTCCATACACACAACTCAAATTTTACAAAAAAAAGAAACAGAGCTAGGCCAGCAGTGTTAAACTTTATGCTAGTAAAAATAAGTGAATAGATAAATTAATAAAGATAAATGAAGTAAAAGAGGGGAGAGAACCTGCTTCCTCAATTTAAATGCATCTCTCTCTATATTTAAAAAAAAATCCTGGAATGGAAAAGCAAGGCGATGATACGTGATCTTCTCGGAAATTCTCTGAAGACATTTAAAAGACCCGCGAGACAAAAAAGACTGGCCACAGAGCGTCTTGCAGGGACTATAAACATGAGACTTGGTGCCAAGAGATTGTCCCAGGGCAGTCTCGCGGGGACGTGGAACATAAGATTCTTGCAAGACACGCCCTTCTTATCAATGGATGGATGGATGGATGGATACCCACTGACTTAAAATAGGTGAGTTACGAATCTTCCAATTGAGCAAGATAAGTCTACATGCTAATAGTGTCCATCCATCCATTATCCAACCCACTATATCCTAACTACAGGGTCATGGGGTCTGCTGGAACCAATCCCAGCCAACACAGGGCGCAAGGCGGCGCCAGCCCACCGCAGGGTGCACACACACACACCAAGCACACACTAGGGACAATTTAGAATCACCAGTGCACCTAACCTGCATGTCTTTGGACTGTGGGGGGAAACCGGAGTACCTGGAGGAAACCCACACTGACACGGGGAGAACATGCAAACTCCACGCAGGGAGGACCTGGGAAGTGAACCCGGGTCTCCTAACTGCGAGGCAGCAGCGCTAACACTGCACCACCGTGCCACCTCCTAATAGTGTAGTAAAGGCAATTCCAGTTTGTTTGTCCTTCTCCATTTTAAGCCCATCTGGAAGTACACCAAACACAGCAGTTAGTGGATTAGGAAGGATTGTGACACCAGGGCTGTCTGAAAGGCATTTAAAGATTTTGGTCCAAAATGATGTTAATTTGGTGCAAGCCCAAAACATGTGGTCCTGTGAGGCCGGAAGTTGATTGCAGCGTTCGCAGGTTGGATCTTGCCCTGGTAACATTTTGGACAATTTTAAACGAGAGAGATGCACTTGATATATAATTTTGAGTTGAATAATTTTATGCTTTGCACACATGGGGTTTGAGTGGATTCTGTGCATTGCTACTTTCCACTCCTTTTCTGAAATGTTGAGTAAGAGATCCTTTTCCTACTGTTCTCTTGGATCTTTGAAAGGTGGGGGACTGTAAAATAGTTTTATATATTATGGAAATGCTGTCCACAAGACTGACCAATATTTTTTCTGGCATAGAGGTAGGTGGGAGGTGAGGAATATTGGGCAGGTTCTGTTTAACAAAGTTTCGAATTTGAAGGTAGTGAAAGAAATGTGTTGCTGGAAAATTAAATTTGGAGTGTATTTGTTTGTAGGATGCAAAGACGTTGTCTATGTACAGATCTTGAAGTGATTTAATCCCAAATGTTTTTCAGGCATTAAAAACTGCATATGTTTGAGATGGTGAAAAAAGGTGGTTCTCGTGCAGAGGTGCCACAGATAAAAGCTTCTCTATCTTAAAATACTTAGTACATTTGTTCTACAGTCATGGCCGAAATTATTGGCACCCCTGGAATTTTCCCAGAAAATGCACCATATCTCGCAGAAAATTGTTGTAATTACAAATGTTTTGGTATACATATATTTATTTCCTTTATGTGCATTGGAACAACACAAAAAAACAGAGAAAAAAAAGCCAAATCTGACATTATGTCACACAGAACTCCAAAAATGGGCCGGACAAAATTATTGGCACCCTTTCAAAATTTGTGGGTAAATCATTTTATTTCAAATATATGATGCTCGTTTGAACTCACCTGTGGCAAGAAACAGGTGCTGGCAATATAGCAATCACACCTGAAGCCAGTTAAAATGGAGAAAAGTTGACTCAACCTTTCTGTTGCGTGTCTGAGTGTGCCACACTAAGCATGGAGAACAGAAAGAAGAGCAGAGAATTGTCTGAGGACTTGAGAATGAAAATTGTGGAAAAATATCAACAATCTCAAGGCTACAAGTCCATCTTCAGAGGTCTTCATGTTCCTTTGTCCACTGTGCGCAACATAATCAAGAAGTTCACAACACATGGCACTGTAGCTAATCTCCCTGGACGTGGACGGAAGAGAAAAATTGATAAAAGACTGCAACGAAGGATAGTCCGAATGGTGGATAAACAGCCCCTATCATCTTCAAATCATATTCAAGCTGTTCTGCAGACTCGGGGTGCAACAGTGTCAGCTTGAACTATCCGTCGACATCTGAGCAAAATGAAACGCTATGGCAGGAGAGCCAGGAGGACCCCACTGCTGACACAGAAACATAAAAAAGCCAGACTGGAGTTTGCCAAAATGTACTTGAGGAAGCCAAAATCCTTCTGGGCGAACGTCTTGTGGACAGATGAGACCAAGGTAAAGCTTTTTGGTAAAGCTCATCATTCTACTGTTTACAGAAAACTGAATGAGGCCTATGAAGAAAAGAACACAGTACCTACAGTCAAACATGGTGTAGGTTCTAAGATGTTTTGGGGATGTTTTGCTGCCTCTGGCACTGGATGCCTTGACTGTGTGCAAGGCATCAAGAAATCTGAAGACTACCAAAAGATATTGGGGCGCAATATAGGGCCCAGTGTCAGAAAGCTGGGTCTGCGTCAGAGGTCATGGGTGTTCCAGCAGGACAGTGACCCCAAACATACCTCTAAAAGCACCCAGAAATGGTTGAAGACAAAGCTCTGGAGAGTTCTGAAGTGGCCAGCAATGAGTCCAGATCTAAATCCGATTGAACACTTATGGAGAGATCTCAAAATTGCTGTTGGGAGAAGGCGCCCTTCAAATCTGAGAGACCTTGAGCAGTTTGCAAAAGAAGAGTGGTCGGAAATTCTAGTTGAGTGGTGTAACAAGCTTGTTGATGGTTATAGGAAGCGCTTGATCTCAGTTATTTTTTCCAAAGGGTGTGCAACCAAATATTAAGTTGAGGGTGCCAATAATTTTGTCCGGCTTATTTTTGGAGTTCTGTGTGACATGATGTCAGATTTGGCTTTTTTTCCTCTGTTTTTTGTGTTGTTCCAAAGCACATAAAGGAAATAAACATGTGTATACCAAAACATTTGTAATTGTAACAATTTTCTGAGAGAAATTGTGCATTTTCTGGGAAAATTCCAGGGGTGCCGATAATTTCGGCCATGACTGTATATTCTGATTGAGTGAAGTGCAATTGGGTTGATAGTATATTGGCAATATCTTGTATTTATTGGGGTGCAAAGCAAGGAATATAAATAAGTAGTGCAGGATTTTATTTATATTGTGGACCAAGCCTGTGTGTGTTCATTATTTGTGTCCATGTCCATGTTTTTATAGTTTGTATATTTGCTGCCCAGTAATAAATTTGAAAGTTAGGTAGAGCCATGCCACCTTCCACCTTAGGTCTTTGTAGGGTTTAATATCTGGATGTTTTCAATTCCAAATAAATGAGGTTATGGTTGAGTCTTAGGAATGATATTCATCTTAACAATGTTAATTCTTCCAGCTAAAGTGAGATGAAGTGTACATTAGTTAATGCTGATATTGACTGTACATTCTCCATAATTCATCTACAGGAAATACAGCATAACATTAGAGAAATGTCCTTTTTGTTTATTACCATTAGAAGTGAAAATAAATGTGATACTTCAAATAAACACTGCAAATAAGAGTGAATAGGAAGAAGATACAGAAAAAGTGGTGATGCTCTTACGCATCTCTTGTTATAGTTTTATCAGGAGCTTTGTCACTGATGTTTTATATGTTTTCATTAATTTATTCTGTCATTTTATATAAATATTTTTGTCAATTATTGTAAATTAATGTATTTGTTAATTACGTTTATGTAATTGCTTTTCATTAGGGTGTGTACTATTGAGGATGTGTATTACTGAGTATTCTTCTTTTCTTTTTTTGTTCTTTATTATTTCCTTTTTTCTCTTTCATGTTTATCCCAGGGCAGTGGTGTCTTCTGGTACATTAACTGCACATTTTTAAGAGCCCAGCAGTATGCTGAGGAATTAACTGCCCTGCTCATGTTGTTGGGCACCCCATTTGATCTTCTGTTTTGTAAGTTTAGTTGGTCTTTTGAGTTTTTAGTTTGGATGTCTGTTGTAACATGGATGTAATCTGGCAGGTCACAGGAACAAAGGTAGATATACTTTCACCAGAAGAAATCTTTATCTTAAAGGAATACTCCACAGCAAAAATGCTATTTTTTTATGTTACTTGCCCCATGTACTTTCTAGTGGTGGGTGAGGAAACGTTTTAGCCTCATGTTTTCGTGTAGAATAGAGAGAAATAATTTTATAACATAAGAGCACTCAAAAGTGATCAGTGCTGCACAATGGCAACCAATGTGAAAAATGTCCATGAGGGAAAAAAAATCTCACTCTATTTGTGTGTCACAAGCCACATGTTATCCAGTCAAATGTTCAAAATGGTCGGAACACATGCATTGTTGGCTAAAATATTCTTAATACTTCCCTTCGGGAAAAATGTCATAGAAGATAAACTGGAAAGGCACATTATTCTGTGCTTTTAAACTGAGACTTTCCTCTCGCTGTCATTCACAAGAGCCCTGTTTTAAGGCAATACCCTGAGTTCTAGCAATGACCCAGTGCTCCAACTCTGTTTTTCTTCTCTTGTTTAATTTAAATTTAGTTTTGAAAATCACAGCATGATAGTATTTTCTCTTGTGATTATGGTTTTTCATCAAGTCTAATACAGCTCTTGATACAGTAACATCTCAAATATGTGAATTTAGAGCATTACTACTACATGTTCTACATGTATAACCCCATCATGTACACTGTACTTAACAAGGTCTGAATTTGTAATTGCATGTGAAAGGGGAATAAGAATAATAACATTTTAAATGGAAAAGAACATGTCAAAGTGGAAAGCAATATGGATCTGTACATGCCCCTTTTTCTCTTGATTTTTCCACTGAATAAAGTACATATAGTACCATTTTAGCTGCATATTCCCATTAGTATTGTTTCTATTCAGTGACATGGAAGCACCAGTGAAATAAATTGCATGTCATGATTGTCAGCTCCACCTCTTCCTTCTCCTTCTTTTTTTGATTTTATTCATTTTATTTAAAAGTAAATAACAATTCATACAATCAAATCAAACTCAAAATGCAACCCCATCCCAAAAGAAAGAAAGAGAAGAGAGCCAGCCAACAAAGAAATTCTTTGAAGCAGGAAATATAGAAGCCATATATTAATATAAAAGCTTCTTCTAAAATGTTATTGATTAGACCCTGCCATATTTTTAAAAAGTTTTGAATAGATCCTCTGAATGAGAATTTGATTTTTTTCCAATTTCAAATAGTATAGGACATCAGTTACCCACTGATTTAAAAGTGGTGGGATGGGATTCTTCTAGTTCAGCAAGATAAGTCTACGTGCTACTAGTGAGGAGGAGGTAATTACTGTTTCTTTGTCCTTTTCCACTTTAAGCCCTTCTGGGAGTATACCAAACACAGCTGTTAATGGGTAGGGAGTTATTGTGACACCAAGGCTATCTGATAGGCATTCAAAAATTCCACTCCTTTTCTGAAATGTTAAGTGAAAGATCTTTTCCCCATTTTGCCCTGGGATCTTTGAAAGTAAGGGACTTTAAAATGTTTTCATAAATTGTGGAGATGCTACGAGTCTTCACGGCTAATCAATATTTCTTGTGGAATAGAAATGGGTAACAGGTGAAGAATATTGGGCAGGTTCAATTTAGCAAAATTTCTAGCATGAAAGTAGTGGAAAATTGTGTTGGTGAGAAGTTAAATTTGAAGCTTAATTGTTTGTAGGATGCAAAAACATTAGTAATGTACAAGTCTCTGAATGTTTTAATCCCAGAAATTTTCCAAGCATTAAATATTATATATGTTTGAGAGGCTGGAAAAGAATGGTTATCATGTAGATGTGCAACAGATAAGAGCTTCTCTGTCTTAAGTGCATCCTGCATTGGTTCCTTATTCTGAGTGAATGAAGGATAATTGGATTGTTAGTGTATTGAAGATAGTTTGTATTTACTGGAGCACAGAGCAGGGAATATAAAAAGAACTGCAAGATTTTAATTCTGTTGTATGCCAGGCTTGTCTATGGTCATTAATTTGTATCGATATCCACGTCTGTATGGCTTGTATATTTGCCGCCCAGTAATAATATTGAAGGTTAGGTAGTTACATGTCCTCTTCTGCTTTAGGTTTGGATGCATGTATGCTTCCAATTCCAAATAAATTAGTTTATGATGGAGCCTAATTTCTTAAAAAAAGATTTGTTAATGTATATGGGGATGGCTTGAAATAGAAAAATAAACTTGGAAGGGATGGTCATCTTAACAGAGTTGATTCTCCATGCTAATGTGAGATGGAGAGTGGACCATATATTCATATCTTGTTTAATTTTTTCCATGTAGTCAGCAAAATTTTCTTGAAAAAGAGCTTTATATTTACCTGTTATATTTATCCCTAGATATTTAAACTGACCTGCTAAGATAAATGGTAAGGTGTCCAGTCTAGTATTGTGTGCTAGAGAGTTCACTTGCAAAAGCACACTTATTCAAATTAATTTTGAGTCCAGATATCTTTTGAAAATCTGCTAGTGCTTTTAGGACTGCTGGCATAGAATTTTGTTGGGCAGATATATGTAGTATGTAGTTTTAAGGTATAATTTTGTTGTCTGTCTTTAGCATCTATAAATGTTGCTAATAGTAGTGAAGCTAACTTATTTGATTTTTTTTTATATAAAATTCCATTGGCCAGCCATCAGGGTTGGCTGCTTTCCCACTTTGAAATGAGTTTATAGTGTCTAGTAATTCTGAGAGGTCTATCCAGTTCCACAGCACTAAGAGTATCTAGCTATGGTATCTGTAATGAGTCAATTAACTAATTTGATTGTCTTCTTTAGACTGAGTAGAATCTGTGGACTTATAGTACTCTCTAAATGTCTGGGTTATATTTTTATGGTCTATGATTTTTATTTCCGTCTGCGTTGGTAATTGCTGTTATTGCATTGACTTCGAGCTTGTGGATTTATTGAACTAAAATCTTATTGGCTATCTCTCCGTGTTCATAATAATGATGTCATAATTTAAAGGTGGTCTATTCCATTTCTTTAATAGTCAAGAGATTAAATTCTGATTTCAAAACCTGTCTTTTCCTATAAAGTGCCTCATTTGGAGAGCGTATTCTGGATCTATTCTGGCAATTTCAATGATTAACTCAGATGCGTTTTTGATTTCTCTTTTTTTTGTGAGAAAGATATGAAATAATCTGTCCTCTTAAAAATGCCTTCAAAGCTTTCCAGATTATCCCTACAGAGACATCTGGGGATGTGTTTGAGTCAAAAAAAGAATCAATTTGCTTGGATATGAATCCTGTAAAGTTTTCATCAGATAATGACAGGGGTTAAGATGGCAACTACAAAATGAGGGTGTAGGGCATAGTAAGTTAAGCTCTATGGGGGCTCAGAGGGGTGTGGTCGGAAATAACAATAGTGTTGTACTTACACAATTTGATAATGGGCAAAAAATTATTGTCTATGAAGAAATAATTAATTCTTGAGTAACAATGATGAATTTGTGAGAAGAAGGAATATGCTCTAAGGTTAAAATTTAAAACCTCCATGGGTCTGATTAGTTCTGATTCATTACAGACTGTGTAATTATATTTGTAGTATGTTATCGCCACTGTAGCTGAAGACCTATTCAGGCCTGGATTTAAAACTCAATTAATGTCTCCAGCCATTATAATTTTATGAGTGTTCACAATAGGAATAGATGTGAATACGTTTTGGATAATATCTCTGCCATCCACGTTGGTTTCATAAATATTTTATCAGAGTCACATTAGTATTAAATAAATTGCCCATCACCACAATATTTTGCCCTTCTGGATAACGTAATTAAATCTGACACTTCAAATGTTATAGTTCTGTGTATTAAGATTCCCACACCCCTAGTTTTATTTGTGTGGCTGGAGTGAAAAATTTGGCCAATTCAATCCCTTTGCAACAGAAACTGGTTATGCGAGTCTCCTGTAAAAATACTATCTTGTCATTTAAGCCTTTTAAGTGAGTGAATCTTTCTCTTTAATTCATTATTGAGACCTTTGACATTCAAGCTCAAAAAAGTTCACTTTTTGGTCATAAAAACATCTGCTTTTGAGCTTTTGTTGATATTTTGTAGTCTTAAGGTAGTACATTTTTACGTATGATAGCTTTGACTTAGACATTATATTATTGCCAGGTGTTATGGCTATGGAGCCTGTTGTTGGGTTGTAATTAACAGCTACTGGGATGGAAAGGATATATAAAAAATAGCAAAGCTCTCTTTCTAATCCCCCCAATTTGCCTCCCTGAGTGAGACAGACCATACTTCATTAAGTCGTCGTCCTCTGACATGCCAAGAGAGACAGAGCATGTCCAGAACAAAATGAACCCCCCAGCAGCAGTGTAGAAAACGTTAACAATTGTGGTATCTGTTGAAAGTACAGTCCCAATACAATAAACCTAGGGAATGATGTTAAACAGTTCCCATAGAGAATGAGATAATGAATGATAGTACATTTCCAATTAATCAAGGATATTAAGTGAAGAAAAAAAAATAGTTACTTTGTGGTTGCAAAAAAGTGCATATATTCAGTGAAAGAAATTTTAATATAATGTAATAATTGAAGCTTAAAAAAAGGGGGATGTGGTAGCAGAAAAGGAAATAGAATGTATAGTTACGGCAAATGTCAGATTACAAATAGTCCAAGTTGAAAGTTGCAAGGAGACTCTTCTTTGCCTTTCAGAACACGGTATGACTCATGATTGTGTTTCAAAAGGATGCTGGGTTCAGTCTACTTAGCTCTTTTTCTGCTTTATTCAGAGAGCTAAAAATGCAAAACTGACTTTCAATATTCACTTAATTTGGCAAGGTACAAGAGGCTGTATCTGATGTTGGCACTACGTCGATGTTGTTTAATACTGTAGTATGCGGCATGTTTAGCAGCTCCTGTGGAGGAGAAATCTGTGAAAATGTGAATGCAATTATTTTTAAATATAATCTCCTCTTTGTCCACGAGGGGACATGAAGTTTTGTTTGGCCTGAAGTTTGTCAAAACAGACAATGAGGCTACTCAGTTTTGAAGCATTTTATCCACGTATACAGTTGGCTGCTGAGATCTCAGTATCCGATTTCCAGTTCTCTCCATTTATTTAAGAGAATAGTTCAGTTATGAATTTCACTGAGTTTGGACTTTAATGTTTTTCAGGGAGACTTTAGATATAGAAGGAACAACATCAGAATTGATCTTCCATCGATCTTAAAATATGATATTAAAAATATAATGATATATCTGTTATAAAATAAATTGAAAAAAGTCAACAGGACAATGTTTCAGCTATTATTAGATGTATAAATATGTTAATATGTATATTTTATTTATATGTGTGTCTATATAAATATATAGTGTATATATACACAAAAAAGTATGTCAAAGATAAGTAATGGAAAAAAATTGAGAAGATACACAGCTGAAGTTTGCTAAAATCGCTATGTTGTTTGAAATAATCTGCATTCAGCATCTGGCTGCAATATGCATTTGAACGAAAACCTCTTAAAATGTTTGCATTGGACATTTTCATATATCAGATTTAGTCTTTGCCATCACATTATGTTTTGGCTATTTTTATGTTATGAATAACTTAAAATTTGACACAAAAAGCAGTAGCTAAATTGCTAAAATTCAGCAGATTACGCTGTCATATCATCTCTCCAGGACATGCACTGATTACCATTTAGTAACCATGGCTACTTCAACAAGCAATCAAACTAGAGGCATACAGTACTTAGGTATTAAAAATTCTGCCTAAGGGACAATAGAAAATCTTTTCTGTCTGAAAGTTAAAAGTATTTCCTTTCAAATCATGTGTAGTTTGAAGACAATATTAAAATGTTCCTTTGCACTAAATGGTTTTTGTATAAATCAAGTAAGATATTTACTGTATATTGACAAAGCATCAGTTTACAGTAAATTAACAAAATAAAACAATTAAAAGTGGTAAAGAAAAGTTAGAATATATTATAACTTGTAGTGTACTGTACAAATCAATGGATGTCCTGTTCTTGTACTACCACATCATGGAGTACATTAGGCAAGACTGTTCACTGCTCTGTAAAAAAGAAAACCAGAAAATGTTATTGGGTCGTAGTCGTAGTTTTCAAAGTACAGAAAAAATATATGGACAAAGTTAATTGTTTTAATTGTACATTAAAAAAGATATTACTGAAAATTCATGGAATGTACAGTATATCATTGTTATCTGATATTTATCTAAGGGCTTTGGAAGCATATTTAAGGTGTTTTAATTTCTCCTTGATTTGTTTTAAATTCTGTGTGTGAACAAATAGTTTCCCCCTCAATAGGAGAGAGTTTAGGAGCATGCACTGATACAGCAAATTGCCGCACCCACCACATGACAAACCAACTCAGGATCCCAGATTAGGACCCAAGTACAGCCATGCAATGGGTGACACCTCAGCACCACACTAGTTCAGATGGAGTGGAACAGTGTGAGTTTTTTTATGGTGGCTGGAGTGCCAATTCTACCACCAACCCCCAGGTTCTTCCCTGCAGGTTGGAGGGCCTACATGCTGGGCTGGATGCAGATTAATGTCATACCTAAGATGGAGCAATTGCAGGTTAAAGGTCTTGCTCAAGGGCCCAATGAAGCAGAGTCACTTTTGGCATTTATGGGATTTGAACTGGCAATCGGAAGGAAACTAGCAAATCCCTAGTCTCAGAGCCACCACTAAGAATCAATATTAATTATCAATTATCCTTTTTTTCACATTGAACCGATATAAGAAACTATGACCCAAAAAACAAAGTTAAAAAAAAAATTCACAGTGCTGTTCATGAACAGTTTAACCCGAAGTGCAGTGGTCACAAACCAACTGATCATCAGTTTTCCAGACACTGGTAATCTGAATACCACCAGGCTGCTTTTTTGATCACAGCTGCCTTGCATCCTTGGAGTATAGACTTTGGTAAATTTGGTACAGCAAACTCAATAAATGTATGTATTAATGAGCAAAAAGAAACTGTTAAATAACAATAAAACATACAAAATAGGCATTAAAAGCATTATTAAATGTGTAAATACACACATACTATAATCACAAGAACAAACATTTGCAAAGTGTGCTTTCATAAAATGCGAAAATGTATGCAGTAATTCTCACAAAGCTCACATTATACAAGTATTATTAGACATATTTTATTTACAATTTATCATTTCTGTTTCTGCTGAATTTGTTGCAGTATGTTTCTATATTAGTTGCTATATTAGTATTATCCCATCAACATAATCATCATCCTTTTAAAATCTGTTTTTAGGTTTTATTCAATTTAGCTGATTGCTCCCCAAATCTCATGTGCATCTAATCATAAAAGGAAGTAATGGAGCTGAGGTTTTAAAGTATGATGCTCTTCCTGATGCTGACCTATCTTAATTGATTCTTAATTGTCATAGGTGTTGTTAGTATTATTTAACATAATATAATATTTTCAGATTTGCTTATTCAAATTCAGAGTTGCAGGGACTGAAAACTGTTCCAGCGTATCATATGTAAAGCAGGACACACCCTTGGGCAGGGCTCTGGTCAATCACAAGCCCACTTATGAACTGATGAGCTAACATGGGGAGGAAACCTGAAAGTATCCAGATTAAAACCCATGCAGACATGGAGAGAATGTGCAGATTCTACATAGACACCAGGTGTGAGACTAAAACCCAGAATGCTTGTTCCATAAGGAAGCAGGGCTAAACATTTTTTATTGTGTAAGGAAGCAGGGCTAAACATTTTTTATTGTGCAAGGAAGCAGGGCTAAACATTTGTTTATGTGTAAATACCATTGTATTTTTGTTTTCATATAAGTTAAAATCCAATAGATTCTACGAAGCATTTGGTGTAGTTTTTACTTTTGTCTTTCTGCCTTCTCCATGACTTTTTGCAGCATGGAGATTAGGAAGATTATGATTTTTTAAAAAAACACCCATAACAACTAAACAGAAGAACAAAAGCAAAAAAGATTCACTGTCTTAACCTTTTCTTACTTTGGCTTAGATTTTCATTTTCTTGTTTTATCTTTTCCACTTCCTGTAAAATACTTTCAGTTGATTGTGTTAATGCTTGTTTAACACAATTTATTTCTTCCCAATATTTTTTCACTGTCTCATTTTAGCATTTTTTGGAAACAAACCAAAAACTACAATTTCTTTTGTTAAAGCTAGACCTGGTAGATGAGTTTTAATAAAATTCCAGAGCTGTTGTGCATTGGCACAATTCCACATAACATGTTCTGATATTTCATCTTCTTTGCAGTATTCTCCAGTGCATTTTTTGCTTTTTACTTTTTTAATTTCATACATTGGAACATTGATTAGAAGAATGCCATGTGTACATCTCCAGGCCAAGACATTTTGTGCTTTTGATAGAGTTTTGCTTGTAATCTTTACCCAAATGTTTCCTACGTTTTCTTTTGAAATGTCTAAGATTTATATTGTTCATATTGTCCAATCATATACTTTATTTTGTCTCGTTTTGCCAGGTCTATTACTGTGGCTGCATATTTTAGATTTTTCAATTCTTTTAGATCTGGGAAATCTTTCCCTCCCTTTTTCTTTGCCATCATAACTTTTTCCTTCACAGTGGTTTGGAAAGTGAACCCCAAAAAAATAAAAACAATAATCTCCAATTATCTCTTTAAAAAATCTTTTTTTTTGGTAGAAAATTAATAGACCACAAATATAACATTCATGGGACTATTATTGGCTTAATTAATAAAACTTACCCCTCAAATGTCATCTTCCTTAATTTCCTAAAATCTAGGATCTTTTTTTGAAGTTCTTTCCAGTCCTTTCTTCCTGCTCTTCTCTTGCCAAATTGGATTTCCAGTATTTTAATTCCTTTCTTTTTGAATTTTATTCCTAAGTTTTGTTTCCAATTTTCACTCAAAAACATTTGCATTTTTCTATATTTAACTTGAACCCTGAGTTTGTCCAAAATGTCTCAGATATTTCTATAATAATCTAATCCTGCCACCAACTCCCAAGTTTTTCATACAAGTTGGAGGACATCCGTGCAGGATGTGTTCTAAAAGACATCATGAAACCCTGAGCTGTAAAGCATGAGCAAAGTATTGTGTGATATGCTGTAATCTTCATACTAACCATGCCAGACTTTACAATGTATGTATTGCATTTATACTTATACCAGTAACGGCGCACTGCACATTATCATGCAGTGAATACACTTGAGTAGAGCATTCCTAGATTTCATCCTCTTTCTCTGTACGTTTAGCATTTGTTTGCTCAGAGGTTGATGCGCTTGCTGCATCCTGAGCAGCTCTTATTTTGTGCACCCTAGTGGCCTGCTTCTTCTCTTCTCTTCTTTCGTCGGCATCTTTTCACATTAAAACTAATTAAGTCAGTGTTTGCGTTACAATTACTTAGTACATTTTTCTTTAATTTTTAATCTGCCTCAAGAATGATTTAAGATATGAAGAGGTAGGGGAAGTAACAGCAAAGGTAGTAGGGATGAGAACGGCGCCCGTACACATGCGCCACACAGCCACCCTGCTGGCCACTACAGAGAATTGATTCTACAATAAAATAAAATAAAAATAAAAAGAGGAATAAAAATAATCACCCTGAAAGCGGACAGTAGACGTCATGTAGTATATGTGTACAAAATTTCAGGTCAATAGCTCAAACAGTTTAGGAGCTACAGGTGATTTAAAATCCTGCACAGACAAACGAACAGCCATGGTAGCATATTATATAAGAAGATATATGCATTAACTTGTTTGCAGTCACATAATGGATCAGGGGCACAGTTTGAACCCAGCTACTTTTTTTTTATTGCTTTAAAGTCCATACCTCTACCTATAATATTTATATATATTTGTCACACTTTAAATCAAGCTTTTTTAAAACCTACATACTGTATATATGTTTGGTATCATTCTTTTCAGAATTTATAGAACTTCAATGTGATGATAGATTTTCAGATTCTTATTACGTTTTTAAATTCTAAACTAAAAAATATCAGGAACTCGCGTCCCATGAGACAAGACTTTGTGCTAAGAGATTTAACCATGCCTGGGGCCAGAAATAAAAGACAAAGAGTAGGACAGCTCCTGTACAGGCTTTTAAATGTTCAAAGCGCTGCGCGAGATGCAGTTCATGCGGCATGGCAGCAGCAGCAAACCAGCAGCTGATTGGGCAAAGAGGAGGTGAAAAAAAAAACGGATTTGTTTCCCATTGTATCACTGTTTAAGAGGGAATTTCGGAGGAGCGATCGCATGTACTTGGGGTGCGTTCAGCCGTCCTGTTCACAACGCAAGTGGCAGAGATGCGAAGTGGCTGGTGGCTAGTGCAGGCCCGGGGAGTTGGAGAGCAATGCAAGCAGGAGGCAAACCCCCTAATGTGTGTGTGTGTGTATATGTATGTGTGTGTATATGTATATATATATATATATATATATATATATATATATATATATATATATATAGTCACAAACTCAACACAGAGCCATAGCAAGGTTTGGGGCAGCCATCCGTATAATTGGTTTCCTGGCTGCAAATGAATGCTTTAAATGATTGCACTGCTGTGCACAAAACTGAGTCCAAAACAGAACTGAGGGAATAGGGAAAAGGTGGAGGCTTGTAAATGGGAAGACAGGAAGTAAGATCAAAGGGGTCGGGCTCAGGATGGTCTTCAGCCATAGGTTTGAGCCTGAACATGACATCACAGGGGCCAGAGCCGGCAAGGTCTTCTTCCATAGGCTCGGTCCAGGAAGTGACGTCAAGACGGCCTGATTGAATCTCCCGTGACTGGTCTGTAGGCAAGGAAGAAAAAGAGTCACTGCACTCTGCCACATCCCGGTATGATTCGGAACTGCCCTTAGTCAAGCCCTTTAGCTGCCTCCCATGCGCACGTGTCTGACAATATATATATATATATATATATATATATATATATATATATATATATATATTTTTCGTTCTTTATTTCGCCTTATGCAATTTCTTGTACAGTGGAACCTCGGTTCACGACCATAATTCGTTCCAAAACTTCGTTAACCGAGTTGGTCGTGAACCGAAGCAATTTCCCCTATGGGATTGTATGGAAATCCGTTCCAGACCGTACGAACTGTATGTAAATATATTTTTTTTAAAGATTAAGCACTAATATAGATAATTACACCATAGAATGCACAGTGTAATAATAAACTAATGTAAAAACATTGAATAACACTGACACAAAACACCCAGGCTCCCTGCTCAGCTGCAGGAGCAGGCTCGCTCTCTCTCTCTCAGCAGCACGCACCCTACCCCTCTCTCTCAGCAGCATACACACACTGTATGTATGTATGTATATATATGTATGTGTATATATATATATATATATATATATATATATACTGTATATTTATATATTAGGTCTGGGAAAGTTGACGCATTAATTTTTGTGATTAATGTGGCCAGTTTAACGTGATTGCCTTATACTGGTGTTCATTTTCTTGACGTACTGACATAGATGCAGAGGAAAAGGGAGAGGTGGGGGGTATTATGGCAGTCCTGGTGCGATGATAGAGAAAAGTTGCTGTTTTATCTTGGTAGAGTAATATATATTGCTCTACTTTCCCCTATTGTATTATTAATATGTAGCCTTAGAATGCCTAATCTCACAGACTTACCACTGTTTATAAGATATTATTTTATATAACTTATCCCCACCTTCCCTTCTATATCTATAACCTCAGGCAATTAGATGTAGTAAAAAGACAAGCAGGAGTTAAGTTACAAATAAAATAATGTATCTATACTAATAAAAGGCAAAGCCCTCACTGACTCACTCACTTACTCACTCACTCACTGATTCATCACTAATTCTCCCAACTTCCCGTGTGGGTAGAAGGCTGAAATTTGGCAGGCTCATTCCTTACAGCTTACTTACAAAAGTTGGGCAGGTTTCATTTCGAAATTCTACGCATAATGGTCATAACTAGAAGCTATTTTTCTCCATTTACTGTAATGGAGTTCAGCTCGAGGGGCGGAGTTTCGTGTGACATCATCACGCCTCTCACGTAATCACGCATTACGTAGAAAACCAGGAAGAGCTACAAAACGCAATGAAGAAAACATGCATTATATAATTAAGAAGGCAGCGAAACAATTAGAAGCGAGCGAGTGACATATAAAACCATATTCAGCGGCTCACGTGAACTGACACAGTGTGCAGACAAAAAGCAACAGTTCCAAAGAGTGCTGAACAAAAACCGAATTACACTGCTACGCTCAAATAGACAAACCACACGCCGTGGCGCAATAGTAGAGCATTTGCCTGTAGCGCCCATGTCCGAGGTTCGATTCCCGAGAGGGGATGCACTAAGTATGTTCGTTTTAACCTCGCATCCCCTTAGTTTGAGACGTATGAAAACGCATGCGGTTAACGCAGAAAGACAGATCACCTATTGAAGCTTCATGAATAATGGATACTTTATTCGCGATCAATGATTGTTTTGGTAAAGCCATACTCAGTGTATTCATTAGATGAACGGTAAAAAAGTAAGAGCGAGGGGACGGTAACTTACTGAAGCACACAAGCAAAACCACAATAGCACGCGGGCTCGATGTACTGTAGTGCGCGTCAACTAGATCTGACTTGCGCGATCACATTCCAAAAAATATTTCTTTTCAAGTTCTATTTAGTCCATATGAGTCAAACTCAAGGCCCACGGGCCACATCCAGCCCGGCGTGTAATTATATCCTGCCCGCGAGATCATTTTATATACTGTATTATTGTTATTAATGGCCCGGGGATATGAAGCGCTGGTAAAACAATAAACTACAGATCCCATAACCCAGCGCTTCAGCTGCCTTGCCGAACACTTACCACGTTAATCAAGTCTAGCTTATGATGCTACAAGTTATTGCCAAGCTAGCCCACACGATGCCAAAGAGAAAAGGTGATTCTGAACATAGAGCCTTTAAAAACCGATGGGAGGCTGAGTATATGTTTACTGAAATTGCCGGTAAACCCGTGTGTCTCATTTGTGGAACGTGTGTACAAAAACTGGGGTCTCCTGCCCAGCAAAAGTCGAGCAGCCGGCGCGCGCGCATAGCTGTGCCGGGATTTGAGACGCTGACTGCGCTTCTGCCTTAAGTCAAAGTGAGCACTTTTAATTTTTTTCATCCTCCCCCTGAGCTATAGCCCAGACAAGTGCAAACACGGGACCCCTTTTCTACACCACGGCAAAATAATATTAAGGCGATTCACACTTTCTTTTGCAAGTATACGATTATGAGGTCCTCAGCTCGGATTATGAAGACACGCACACGAGTGGAGGACTGACAGTGCCATCACAGCCGATTAATGGCAGAGACGTCTCACCAGTCCACACAAGACCCACCGCGACTGTCCCCAAAAGGCGATCATAACGTCACCGAACACAACTCTCTATACTATATAAAAGAAAAAGGCAACTTTCCTTTCTTTACACCTTTTTT